>WKFP01014991.1:584272-598112 GCA_011057875.1 Pterocles orientalis | reverse complement strand
GCACCGTGGGGACCAGCTCTGTATCCCTGGGGACCAGCTCTGCAGCCCTGGGGACCAGCTCTGCACCGTGGGGACCAGCTCTGCACCCCTGGGGACCAGCTCTGCATCCCTGGGGACCAGCTCTGCACCCCTGGGGACCAGCTCTGCACTGTGAGGACCAGGCTCTGCACCCTGGGGACCAGCGCTGCACCATGGGGACCAGCTCTGCATCCCTGGGGACCAGGCTCTGCACCCTGGGGACCAGCTCTGCACCGTGGGGACCAGCTCTGCACCATGGGGACCAGGCTCTGCACCCTGGGGACCAGCTCTGTACCCCTGGGGACCAGCTCTGTATCCCTGGGGACCAGCTCTGCACCCCTGGGGACCAGCTCTGCCTACATCTCCTGGGAACTGCGCTGCCCTTCGCCTGGAGACACCAAAAAAAAAAAAAGAAAAGAAAAGAAAAAAGAAACAAGAAGCAAAAGCCCAGCCCCTCTTTGGTCTGACCCTCTGGCAGCTCCCGGCTTTGCCTCCCGGCAGCAGCAGGACCCAGCTCTGGTCTCCATGTGTTTATTTTTAAATGCATCCTTTCAAGCATCGGGAGCCTTGGCAACGGCAGCGGGGAGGGAGAGCGTGCGCAAAGAGCCCCGAAGGCAGCGCCGCGGACTGTAATCCCTAAAAAAAAATCCCTATAGCCTATATATAGCGCCCTTTAATCCACCTCGATCATGAAAGCTTTCCGAGAACTGAATTTCTGCTTTCACCTGTACTGAGCGGTGATGTGGGGGGGGGGGGTTGGCAATGCCCCCCCCCACCAGCCCCAGCACAGCCGGAGCCCTTTCTCCTTCGCCCTGTGCACTGGGGGGGTGACAAGGGGGCTGTGGCACCTTCAGTGGCCCTTTGGGTAGCCGTGATGGCACGTAGCATCTCCCACAGCCCTCCAGAGGATTTTAATGGGGAACACGGGCTCCTGCACCGTCACCGCCTGACTTATTATTCTGCCCCTGGTTGAGTGTCAGGGTGACGAGCAAGAAAAAGAGATTTGCATGAAAAAAAGGTGTTGGGAAAAGGAAATCCAGCACTCGGTTATTGCCTAGAGAAAATCTGGGGCTTTCAGGAGGGGTTTTGCGGCTCTCCAGGAGACAGCGCCTTGCCAAAATCACATTATTCCCGTTTTTCCTGCCTCCTCCTGGCACAGGGAGAGGTTCTGGGGAAAATTCCCCACCTGGGGCTTCCCAGTTAAAGCCGAGGGATGATCCTCCCCCCTCTCCTCTCCAGAGCCGCCATCCGACCGGGCAGCGGTGATTTCCATCGGGAAGGTCAGCGCTGCTCCAGTTTGACATTTCCAGTATCGATCGGCCACTAAAGCAACAAAACGTTCCCGGGCAGAAAACAAGAGCTGCTGCTTTTGGGCAGGTCCTCACCAAGGAGAAGGCTTCAGGAACTGGATGATCTTTAGGGTCCCTTCCAACCCGAACCATCCCATTTGTCGGGAGCACAGGGGCTGCCCGGTCCCAACCCCATCCCTGCCCAGGGATGCTCCTCCCAACTCCTGCATGCAGAGGAAACATCAGAAGAGCTCACCGGGGCTTATTTTAGAGGAAAAACGCCACCGCCAGAGCTGGTGCCGTGCCGTGCTCCTGGACACCCTACCACGCACCTCCCAGGACAGAGCCATCGTCCCCAGAGTCGGTCACAACCCTGCTCTGGTCCCGATGGGAGCATCGGCGCCGGGGGATTGAGGAGCCCCGTGGCCACGGGGGGATTCAACCCCTTCCCAGGGGGTGGGGGTGTATTGGACACGGACTTGAGGGGGGCCCAGGTCAGAGCCCGGGGACCTGCGGAGGGCTGGGAGGTGCTCAGAGCCTGAATCAGCGCCGGCAAAGAGCAAAACCCACCTTTGCAACCGCTCCGTGGTGGGGGAGCCCCGGCAAAGCCCCCTCCCCTCCCAACCCTGTCCCAATTCGCTTTGCTTGAGCAAAGATAGGATTTTATTATTATTTTTTTTTACCCTTGAAGGGGAAAACGCCCAGGCAGGGGGTGGCAGTGTCCTGCCCCGGCTCCTCCGGCCGCGGAGGATGGGATCTGCCCAGCGCGTGGCCAGTGCACCAGCAAAGCCGGGATGGATGGAGGATTGCTGCCGCTGGGCTCTGCTCCGGAAAGCAACGCTCGAAATGAAACAGCTATATTTTGATAAGAGACCCAGCATCGCCAGAATTAGTCATCAACTGCTTATTGTTCTACGCACATTAGATTAGAGCCAAACAAACGCTGATTTCCATCTCTCCAGTGGTCTAATGCTCTGATGCTTCTCAATTCAACCTTGAAAACGGCTTTTGTTCACATTAACGGCTCTCAGGCTAACGAGGCTGGGTAAGATTTACCATTCAGGCACATCCCAGCCCTTCATTCCAACAACAACCCCGCCACAGAGAGCAACACATGCTGGCAGCGCGCAGGCGGGGCTGAACGCCCGGATTCAGCACCGCGGCAGGACTGATGCTCCGGCGCCGCGTTCGCAGCCCCAGCTTGACTTAAAAGCAGAGGCGCTGAGAGATGCCGAGGCTCCGGTGTAAATTAAATGGTTTTTCTTTTGCGCCAAGGGACTTTGAGAGCAGAGCCGTGCAGTTGGCTGGCTTGCGCTCGGCTGCGGGATTTAAGCATCTCTCTGCCCCAGCCTCATCCAGACGCCACTCACCAGGCTGCCGTGCTTGCTTCCCAGCACGCTAGACTTGTGGAGGTCTCTCATTGACTCGACAAAAGCTCTGTGCAGAGAGGGAAAGCAAAAACATTCCATTCACCATCCTGGGAAGCTGAGAGAAAACACACAAACCCTTCCCTCCTTCTCTACACCGCGGCGTTGGGCAGGATCCGACCCCCCAGGGATGCTCCCGGGTGGTTTTTCCACCAGCTGGAGCATCGGCGGTGGTGGGACATGGGGTTAAGCCCCCCGCAGCAGCCACCACGCCAACCCCGCATCCTCCCCGGTGACCGCCAGCCCCGCTTCGGATGATTCCGCATCGCCGCCTACTTTCTTCTAGAGAACTAAGTAATTCCAACACAAAAGGTTTTTGCTGCTGAGACGGGAGGAATTGACGCAAAGAGCCCATTACCTGACTCACAGCAGCCAACGTGCTCATCAACCCGTCCAGAAACCCCGGCAAAGCAGCACCTATGCCTACGCCCAGGTGAAGCCCGCCAGCGAGGGGGCTGCGTGCTCAGAGCCCCCAAAGCACCGGCGTGGGCAGGATCCGGCCCCAAGCCCTGCACGGAGGCACAGTGGCAGTGACAGGAGAGGGGCTGGCCCATGCACCTCCCCAGGCAGCCCCTTCCTTGGGGACCCACAGATGGGGGAAGACTTTTTTGGGGTATTTTCAGCGCAACCAGCTTTTGCAAGCACCAGAAATCTGGGGGGGGGGGTTGCACCAAGCCGTGGGGAAAATCCGTTTTGCACCCTGCCACCGAGCAAACTTTAAAACTGTGCGATTTCAAAGGCTTTCACTGCAGAACTGTGCTTCTCTGCAAGCAGCACTTGCTGGATTTTTGCAAAAAAAAGGCGGTTTGCACGGAATCCAGCACAGGCGGGTGGATGCATTGCCAGCCCCTGGCCCCCCAGTGAGCAGCCCCAGGTGCCAGGGACAGGAGCCAGAGCCCCAGACACCCGTACGGGGCTGAGGACACAGCAGAGACGATGCTCAGAGCCCCAAAACCAAGTCCTGGCATCCTGAGAAAGCTACAGGGGCAGGAGGGGCAGAAGCGGGGTGGTATTTGCATGGGGTGGGTTCAGGATAATATATAAAAGCAGACGATGGGTATTTACAAGATGGGCAGAACTGCACAGCCCAGAATAACTACGTTGATAAAGAAGAAGAAAGCTCCCCACTGAGCCTCCACGCAGCTATGATGGTTTGGTCAGCTCAGGAGTTCTGACCCCGACCTCACCCATCTCCTGCTGCCGGGAGAGCGCGGTGCCCCCAGGCTGGGGACAGTCACAGCTCTGCTTCCCGCTCCCCCTGGCACCGGTCTGGCCCAGCCCCTGCCCCGGGGTCTCGCACAGACCCACGCCAGCCCCTCCACGCTGCCTGTGGACAGAAATGCTCCAGGGCCACTGCCAGGGATGCAGTGCCAAACGCCATCAGCATCCCCAAGCTGCTTTTATCTTTTGGGTCAAGTTTTTCCATGCATGTATTGATCCCTCCATTAAAAAAAATTATTATCCATATCCCAACTTAGTTATAAATGCTCAAGAACAGAGAAAAGAGTCCCCTCCTTGGGAAGCAGCTTTTTTTTTTCCGGCTCCCGATATGGGTTTGATCCCCAGGAAAAGCTGATAACAATTGTCTAATTTTTGCTTTATTGACCCTGGGGTACGGCGGGGTCCTCCTGCTCCCGTTCCACCCCACCAGCTCCGTTTGCACCATCCCCTGCGGGGATGCAGTGCTGGAGCATCGTCCCCACGGCTCGTGCGTGTTCCCAGCTCTGAGGAAAGACCCCGTCCCCCATCCCCAGCACCCCTCGAGCCCCCCAGCCCGCTCCTGACAACACCCTGGAGACTCAAATCCTGCAGTGACCAGCAAAGCTCCTTGTTTGCTCCGTATTTACGCATCTGGGGGACGGCACGAGCAGCTGGAGCGGCAGAGGGAAGCTGAGAGAATGCCTCCAGCCCTGCACCCACCCCAGGAAACACCTTTGGGCTCGAATAAACACCGGAATAAATGCACAGGGGCCTCGAGAAAGGGCATGTTCCTATACACCAGGCTGTCCTCTTCCCATCCCCTCCATCCCGTGGAGCTGCTGGGGGTCAGTGGGGGGGTCTCACCCCATTCAGGACCCACTAAAACCCCATTGCCAGCAGCAACCTGGTCCACAGCCCAGTCCATGGCGGGGGATGCTGCCAGTGGATGATGGATCAGAATCATGGAATCCCAGAAGGGTTTGGGTGAGAAGGGACCTTAAAGCCCACCCAGTGCCAACGGGCAGGGACACCTCCCACCAGCCCAGGTTGCCCAAAGCCTCATCCAGCCTGGCCTTGAACCCCTCCAGGGATGGGGCACCCACAGCTTCTCTGGGCACCCTGGGCCACTGCCTCACCCCCCGCACAGGGAAACATTTCTTCCCAATCTCTCATCTCCGTCTCCCCTCTTCCAGCTTCAAACCGTTCCCCTCGTCCTGTCCCCGCACCCCCTGACCCAGAGCCCCCCCAGCTCTCCTGTAGCCCCCTTTCAGCACTGGAAGGTCTCCCCGGAGCCTTCTCCCCTCCAGGCTGCACACCCCCAACTCCCCCAGCCTGTCCCACACCCACCCTGGTGGGGTTCTGCGTTCCCCCGCTTGCTGGAGGACGAGCAGCGCCCTGCGCCCAGGAACGACGCTTCGATCAGACGTGTGACGCTGGGATGACATCGGTACTGGGGCGAGGTCCTGGCAGAGGAGACACTACTGGGGCAGACCCCCCCACTGCAGCACTGCTCCAGTTTATCCCCCCAAAATGGAGCAGAGTGGCCAAGAGCCGGAGCACATCTCTGCCTCTGCAGCTGTTGGGGTGCTGGGTGCACCCCAGCTCCCTGACGGTGACCCCGGAGCTGGGGGGGACCCCCAGGATGGGATCTGTGGCAGGAACGGTTCCCTTTGGGGAAGGCGCTCGCGCTTCGTGCACAGACAAGAAGAGGCAGAGAGAGCTCTGTGTCCGTCCAACTTGTAAAGAGCATTAGATTAATTCTACAAATATTAAGGATTAATCCCATTAACACGGTCTAAACAAAGGACAAAAGACCGATGAGCGTTTCGGAGGCGGTATTTGCCAGCTGAGTCTTTTCCAGCGCGGAAGGAAATGACTGGGATTTCCCTGGAGTTCAGCTTCTCAATGATTTCTTCTTTCTAGAGACCCCTGACTGCCTGGGAAGAGCCTCTCCTCTTCCCCAGCCGCTGGGAAAAAAAGCCCCGAGCGAGGCCAGATGTCCCCTGGCCAGGGGCTGGGCTGTCACCATGGGTCCCCATCCCTCCTTGAACTCCACACGGTCCCACAGATCTCCCGGACCCACCGGAACGATGCAACAGCATCATCCCCAGCACCCGCATCCGCAGCACCGCCTTTCGGACCATTTCCCCCCCAGGAAACCTTCTGGGGGAGGGAAACCAAACCCCTCCAGGACCTGTGTGCTGAGAAGAAACACAAATCTCACGCTCGTGGAGAAATTCTGTAAACAAGCACAATTCTTCCTCCCACTCTGTTTCCCAACTCCTTCCCACCCCGCGATGCCGGCGGAAACATCCCGACGAAGCACAAAGCGTTTCTGGCCCCCGCAGCTGCCCTGGGTCACCGGCCGCAGGATTTCACCCTCCTCCAGCTTCTTGAAATAATGTTTCCTTAAGGGTAAAAAATATTCCATGCTTTTTTTTTTTTTTTTAAATTGAGAGGTTTTTAGGAAACTCAGAGAAAAAAAAAATTTTTTTTTTTTTTTTGCGTTGGGATGAACGGAGCCAGGCGCTCGCCCGTGAGCGTTATTTCTCATCGCAGCACACGTCATCAAGAGACTTGGTTACAACATTTTTTTTTTTTTTCCAGCCAGGATCCAGTAGTTTTAAGCAGAGAAAACCTCCGGTGATGCCATAAATCCAACCCCTGCTAAAATCACCTTTTTTTAACAGAAAAGAGGAGCAAAGCCCCACACACGGGTGCGAAAGGCTGGGGGCAGTGGGGAGAAGGGCGGCTGCCAGACCCCATGGGCAAGAATCTGCTTGGGAAGATGCTACGGGGTGGGCAAGGGTGCAAAAAAATTTTAAAAAAGGGGCAAAAGGGAGTGCTGGGAGCAGTGACATTCCTGCTTTTGTGACAGCCTGAGAAAAAATCCTGACTTTCGGCTCTGTGAGCCACAAAACTTATTTATCCTGGCAAGGAGGACTTTTCCAAAGCAGACACGGTGCACGGGTGAGCAGCTCGGACATCTCACCCCCGCTTGCTGTTTTCTACCCAAAAACCCTCAAATGTTCCCCAGGAACCAGCACCCTGGGGTGCTCCTTGGGGCACGGCGCAGCATCCCGCATCCCGGGCTCCGGCAGCTCCGCTCCCCTCCCACCGCTCCTGGACAGCTTACAAACCGCGAGGGTTGTTTGGAAGTTTATCCCAGTCGGGGGCAAAAAGTTTTTCCAAAAGAGAAGAAAGGAAAAAAAAAAAAAAGAAGAAGAAAAAACAAACACTATCTTCCGAATATTTCAGGCTTCAGAAACCCGTTTCCTGGCCAGCGCGAGGATGTGCCAGCGCCCGGGTGGATGAAGGTCAGCGGGCGGCTGGGGCTGGGATGCGGGAGGCACCGACCCCCCCGCTGCCAGCGCCCGGACAAGCCCTGCCTTGTGCGCCCGCTCCCAGGAAGGGGGAAACCAGTCGCAGGAGTGAAACGGAGACTTGTTCTTCGGGCACAAACAAGAGCGCAGGACGCTCGGGGAGGAACATTTCCCATATTCCTTCCCCACCCCGTGACGTCCAGGCATCCGCCACAGCCTCAAATCTCCCCTTTTCCCGATTTCCCCGTGTTAGCAAGCGATGCTCTAGGATCAGGGGTTTTTTTTGCACTTGATATGATGATGAGAGAAGCCACAATTATTTTCTTAGCCAGAAGTTCGGAGAGAACCGGCCCGGAGCTGCGACCCCCCCGAGCTGGCATCCCGCAGGCACGGGATGCTCGCTGCACGCCGCGGCTCTGCCACTCTTCACCCAAGCAAGATTTTTTGCACCTTTTTTTTGGTCACTTGCTTACAGGACTCTACATTTCCACCAGGACCGTGGATCTGATGCACGGAGATCCTTTGGGGTCCAGGGTCAAATTCTTGGGGGGAGAAGAGCCGTAGCAGCAGCAAATTATTAAAAAAAAAATTTTTTTTTTGGCCATGCAACCGCCTGGGCAGCTATCTGCAGAGCAATGGGGATGGCAGGGAGGGCTGAGAGGGGCTGCCACCTCCCCGGGCTGCCTGCACCCCCCCAGGGCCACCCCGGGGTGCGGATGGAGCGCGGGGTCCTCACCTGCCCTGCTCGGCTCCGCGGGCTGCTCGGGCACCTCCTGACACCCAGGAACGGCCACGGGGCTCAGGGAAAGGCGGGTGCTCCTGGAGCCTGGAAGAAAGGGAAACCCTCTGGTTACAGCCACCTCCCTGAGCCCCCGCCGGGCACCAAGCCTGGACCCCAGCCTCACCCAGCATCCTCAAGATGCCCTGGGGTGCAGCCACCAGCACTGGTGCAGCTGCAGGCAGCTAGTTCCTAACGATATCAGGATTATCTCCAGCCCACCCCTGCTCTCATCGCCAGCCCCCAGCCCCACACGGTGACATTTCTGCTCATCCCAGCTGGAATTTCATGGGGTGGGCTGAGCAACCCCTCGCTCACCGGTGGGGATGTTCAGCCCCCAGGGACCCAGCACAGAGGTTCTGGGTGGGACTGCTTCTGGCACGGATGGGTCAGGATACGGCCCCCCCATCGCTCTGGATGCGGCCCCATCACCCCTCGGGGCGGGCAGGCGGCTGGTCCTGCGCACGCACAGAGGGACCGTTATTCTCCGGGGAATTTATAGAAGCTCTTGTACGGAGCGGGGATGCGCAGAGCAGGCGGCAGCTGGGGATGGGCTGTGCGAAGGGACGTCACGGCGGCAAAGGGACCTTCATGCTCCAGCTCCGGCTTTGGCAACAGCCCCAGCGCTCCTACAACCCCGGGAACCAGCTGTTCAGGTCCTTCCCGTTACCCAAACCAAACAGCACTAACTGCTGGCATCCCCCTGTCCCCAACGTGCCCGTCCCCAGGCTGCCCCAGCAGCTTCCCACGGGGGTTTTGGGCTTTCTGGAGGATTTTTCCCTAAGGTCTGACAGGTTTCTGGAGGGGTTCGCACAGCGGGATGTCAGCGGCAGAAATCACCCCTCCGAGAGGGGAAAATCCGCGTCTGCATCCCGTGGGGAGGACGGGGGCTGCGGTCGGCACCGGGATGGGGACGGTGCAGCTGGCAGGCACAGCTCCGTCCCGGCGCGGAGCAGCAGCAGGAGCTTCCTCCGTGCTTTTACGTGAACACGGAGCAACAGGTTGGAAAGCCTCCTTTTTGGAAAGCTCCATTTTTGGTGCAGCGAGGCATCCGCCACCCTGCCGGAGGATGCCCAGGTTTCCCACCAAGCAAGGTCTCCATCGTGCTCCCCAGCTGGACCCCGACCTGGGCTCGGCTCGGAAGGGTTTTGCCCCATTTCTCTGCTCTCTGCAACTCCAGCAACACCTCGGCTGCTCCAGCATCCTCTCCCCGGGCAGTTTTGCTCCCAGGGCTCTTCCCAGCGATGCTCAAGGCTTTGCAGAGCGATTCCAGCCGGAGAGCCGCGGCGAGGGGGCTTTGCCAAGAGCTTTGTGATGAACAAAGGAGCGAGCGGGATTTCTGGGAGCTGAGCTTGGCGCTGGTCCCCTCCTGGATTCGCAGATTTGGTGGGGGGGGGGGGACTGGAGCAGCTGGCTCCATCACGTAGGTTTTGCCTGCTGCCAGATCTGGGTAATTACACACTGACTCGGGGAGATAGGAATCCGGGACCCGGCTCCTCCGAGCTCTCTGCGAGCTGGGTAATGAATCGAACTATTCATCATTTGATAAAATTTCCATGAAAAGAAGAAGAAGAAGAAGGAGGAGGGGGAGGGTGGCATTGCAGGGTATGAATTGCAGCGCCCAGCCAGCCTGCTGGCCACCGGCAGCAATATTAAAGCGCCGGCTTAATGCTGCATTGAATCTCAATTAAAACTCATTAAAAAGCCGCCGGCCAGACAAGTCGCCTTTGATGAGGGGAATACTTCTCGAAACGGGGAGCTCCCATTTTTAGACTCAAAGCTTCTGCTTGTTCCCAGCGCCCAGAAATCCCTCCGACGGCTGAAGGTTAGTGCCCATCCCCGCTGCCGGAGACAAGGCGGCTGGTTCCGCACGACATTAACAATTCAGCTTCTTCCATCCCGGTCCAGCTGGGGAGCACGGAGACCTCGTCACCTCTCCAGCTGTCCCCCGAGATGCTCTCCACCTGCGGCACGCCGCAAAGCAGCTCCTCCGTACCTGCCCCAGACCCACCTTAATGATTTCTGAGCACCGAGCCAGGCTTTTCCAACATCGCTGAACCCCAAATAAAAATACACAGATTTGAAAGGCAGCAAGAGGCAGAGGCAGCCCCGCTCCTCCCGCACCCCCCGGGGGTTGTTTCTGCCTTTCCTGCCATCCTTGTGCCCTTCTCCCATGGGAAGCGCATCTGTCCTTTGTCACCACCTCACTGGGACACTGGGTCCTGGTCCCCGGTGCCCAGCCCCGGACGGGTTCAGGGTTAAGGGAGCCCAAGGGATCCTGTGAGCAGCCCTGCAACGATCAACCCTGCACCTCAGCCACCAGCCTTTTATTCATATTCTTTGGAGCCGTTTCCCAAGCGCCAGAGCACACACAGTGCTCCATCTCATCCGCTGTCAGCCTAGAGAAGGCTTCGCCCATTATCGCTCCAGAAATTAACTGAATACGGTGAATATTGCTCCCAAGCCAGAGCCCAGCTCCTGCAAAGCCCTCTCCCTGACGCCGTGGCTCGGGTGTCCTTGACCAAGCTTCCCATCGATCGAACCACCGCCAGCTTTTCCACGGGCTCAGCACCTGCCCCAGACGCTCCAAACCCGCCCTTGCCACCGAGCCAGGGGACACTGCGCCCCGCGTCAGGGACACCACGGTGTTGTAACCGCAACCGGGCGCCGCGGTGATTACTATTTACCCCGTTGGAGCATCATTTCTTCACCGCATCCCAGCACGACAGGCCACTGTTGCAATTTCCTCTCTGCGTTTTTTTTTTTTAATTTTTTTTCAGCCTCGTGCTCGCGGAACGACGCGGGCGAGCCGCTCTCGAGGCGGCTCCATGACTGATGCCAATTAATAGATAATGAAGCCGGAGCCGACCGTAGGGTAATTCAGGCTAATGCACGCCGCGGGACCTCCCAGGCGGCATCCTCTTTAACCATGCAGCTTTTACAACATCCTCCAGACATTTATAAGTCTATTCCCCAAATGAAGGTGCCCCCAGGCCCCCACTAACCCGTGCTCACGGTTAATTATATTTCGGGTTTCGGAACCACTGCCACACCAAGGGACTCCTGCCATGCCATCCAGCCCCCCTGTGACCGCGGGACCCCACTCGTGTGTCTCCAGAGCCCTCGTTACCCTTTCGATGGCAAATCAATCCAGCAGGTTCCTTCTTCCCGCTCCATCCCGTGACTCGCATCCCGTGTCCCCCAGCCCCGCGCCCGGCTCCGTGCATCCCCCTGCTCGCTGGTGGCCAGCACAGAGCCACCGGGGCGGGGAACTGCTGGCGCAGCACCAGCAAAGCACGGCCCTCCAGCAAAGCCCTGGCAGCGCTGCTTGCCTGTTGCTTTTGCACGCAGACCTGCTCAGCTCCGTAACGCGCAACCTTGTCTTCATGCATGATGCACCTGGGCTGGGTTTCTCTTTGCAAGCAGCAGAGCCAAACCCCAAGCCCCAGACCCTCGCAGACCAGCCCATCTGCAGCATGGAGGAAGATGCCCATGATGCCGACAGCAGCTTCTCAGCTGAAGGCCACCACCTTGGGGGCTTTTATCGCAGAGCCTGGAGAAAGCCCTGGCCTGGCAGAGATGGTGTGGCATGGCACAGCATGGCATGGCACAGCATGGCATGGCATGGCATGGCATGGCATGGCATGGCATGGCACGGTATGGCACGGCACAGCATGGCACAGCAGCATGGCATGGGCCACAATGCAACGCAACACAATGCAACGCAATGCAATGCGATGCAACACAATGCAACACAATACAACACAATACAATGCAACGCCATGCAATGCAATGCAAAGCCAAGCCATACCATGCAATGCAACACCATGCCATGCCATGCCACGCAATGCAACACCATGCAACACCATGCAATGCCATGCAATGCTATGCCATGACATGCAATGCAATGCCATGCCATGCAACGCAATGCAATGCAACACAATGCAATGTTGCGCCATGCCATGCAATGCCATGCAATGCAACACAAGGCCATCCAATGCCATGCCATGCAGTGCAACACATTGCAGTATCATGCAACACAACACCATGCAATGCAGTGCAACGCAATACAATTGCCATGCAACACAATGCAACACCATGCAAAGCTATGATGCCAGGGAAGTGTCACAAAGTTTTAGCAGATCTTCGAGTGTGAGGCGTGGGCTCCTTTTGCATTTCAATCAGTGTTTCTCCATCCTATTTATACCCTGCTTAAACTCTCCTGGGGAAGCAAACTCCCCCAAAAGAGCAAGGTCTGGGGATGCGCTGCGGCTGCTTGCATTTCTTCCTGTGGGAGGGAAGGGGGTGGCTTGGGACAGGGATGAAACCAACTTGTTCCACATACTGACAGCAGATATTTCTGCCCCCTTCTTGCCTTCCCCCAGACCCCCCCACATACCCCAAGAAAAGCTTTCGCTGCCTCCCCATCCCTCAGGCTGGTGCTAGGACAGCTCTGCCTGGCGTTAGGCACCCAGATTTGATTTTCAAATCAATTTTCCCCTAACCATGACTTGCTCAGGAATATTTGCAAAGTTTGTAGAATCCTCCCCCTGGCTCCTCTTTCCAGCACCACCTGGGACGCAGCCCCAGCGTGGGAGGAGTTGTTGCAGGAACGCTGCAAATGCCTGTCCCTGGCACCACTGGGAACTGTGGGCTTTACTGGTTTTAGTGAGATATTTGCTGCTGGGCAGGATGCAAAGAGCCAGAAGTCTCCCCAGGCTCCCCTTTGCTCTTGGCCTTTTTTTAGCTTGCATCAGGAGAGTCCATATTGCAGGAAATAGCGTCTGTCGGGTGTGTTAGAGCTTTACACTGCTTCAGCAAAAGCAAACTCTGTGCACACATAGCTTCCCAGTTTGCACCTCCATTCCTCAAAAATCCACAGCAGAGGCTTTCCCCATCCTACCGCAGGTGCTTTCCTTCCAGCCCTGCGGCCTTTGCTCAGCGTAGCTCTGAATAAATCAATTTGCACTCAGAAAAAGAAAACAAACCTGTTAACGAGCACTACAAATTATCCAGCCTGGCTTCAAACCCTGACACTTGACAGCTGGGACTCTGTCGTTCTTTTAACCCAACCGACCTCATATGTCCGTCCATCAATCCCTCTCTCAGCACCCAGAGGAGCTGGAAAACCCCTTTTTGCTCAAACACATGCTGGTGGGTTTGTGGAGCTGGCGGGGGCTGCGGGACGGCGTGATGGAGGCGCTCAGAAATATCCAACAACAAATGCAACCGCCCAGCGAGAGCCAAGCAGGCAGAACACAAGTTCTTTACTAGGGACAAGGGCGGGGGAGAGCGATTCCTCCCCAGCAGCATCGTCACTGGGGGACTGGGGCACGCACCGGTTTCCCCTCGGGTGCACGAACCTATCGGCACGACCCCATCCTCGTGGGTCCAGCTCGGACCACTCTGCTCCCAAATTCTCACGGCTCCCCCCGTCCGGAGGCAGCCCCTCTCCTGCGCATCGTGCCATGTCCCGCAGAGATTCAGCGGGATGCGGGATGCTCTGGACCGACCCCATCCAGCCCCACCCTGGCACAACCCCAGCCTCAGGACCCCAACCGGGCTGAACTTGTGTCCCCAGCACGAGGGATTGTGGGGATGGGGAGAAATGGGGAAAACTCCTCCGCAAGCAAATCCTTCCCCTCTGCAGCACCGGCAGCGATCCGGGAGAGCGGGGCGAAGGCTGAGCCAGCAGACAGTGAGAGGGTGGATTTGGGGGACCCCAGCATGGCCCCCTGCACCCCTGCTCGGATGGGGGGGTTGCTCTGCCACCAGCGAGCCCCTTCCACCCCGCAGCCCCTCCAG
>WKFP01014991.1:558412-575615 GCA_011057875.1 Pterocles orientalis | reverse complement strand
GGGGGGTGACGGGGGGTGATGGGGTGCTTGGCCGTCTGCGCCCTCCCGTGCCCCTGTTCACCCCGACGGAGCGGGGAAGCTGCTGCCAGCTCAGGGCAGGCGCGGGGGCGTGTTGACTCAGCAATACTTCACCCCTGCAAAAATAAAAATTTCTGAGCATCACTGCTGGCAGCTATGTTTATTTTCTAAAGGACTTATTTTTTTAAGAGGCTCTTTGACCCTTCCCCGGTGCCATCCTCCCCGCACCGGCTGTACACGTTTTGTGCAGCCCTGGGTTCGTTTTCTGGCAGATGTCAGCGGGGTCCTGTTGGAAAGGTGGGTTTGGGGCTGGTGATGGGGAGCCCCGTTCTGCAGGGTGACTTACGGCCGGGTGCAGCACGCCTCTGGCCAAACACTGCTGCAAAAAGGTGCCGCTTTGTGCCAGTTTTGTCCCTGATTCTCCCTCCCTGCTTATTGTCATCACCTGCTGCTGCGGTTGCTGGCAGGAGAGAGCCCGTGGGAGAGCTCAGGGAGGTTTGGGTTGGGTGTGAGCCCATGTCCCCAGCTCCAGCCACCCTCATGCTCAGCCCCGGCTGGGTCCGATCCAGCCCAGCAGCTGCTGGAGCCACATCTGGCCCCAGATCCTGTCCCCTCCCAGGGGACACACCGGGCAGGGTCCTCCCCGCTGGCACCATGGGCTGCTTCATCTCCCTCTGTCCCCAGTGTCCCCAGGGATGCTGAGGGTGCACCCAGCACCTTGGTGCTGTTTTGGGGCTGCAGCAGGTGGGTGCTGCTAGCTGTGAGCTCAAAGATAAATGAGCTCGTTAGGCTGCGAGGGATAATTAGCAGCCTTGGCTTAAAAGGGCTGAAGGTGGACCCAGGGTGGGGTTTTGTTGGTGCTGTAGGGAGCTGTGGGGTCCTGGAGAGACCTGCTCAGTGGTGTACCCAGGTCGGTACCTTCCCCGGCTGGATCCGTGCCCCCACATGAAGGATGCTGGGGCAGTATCTCTTTGCCAGGGATGGTGTGTGGTGAGCCGCTGTGTGCTCGGTGACGTTGGTGGCACCTGCTGCTGTGTGTGTCTCCTGGGAGAGGTGGCCCCTGTGAGCAGCCCTGAGTGCTGGGGTCTGCAGCTGCTGAGGACAGGGGATGCTCTTTGCTCTGTGCAGGGTGAAAGGGAGCTGTTGACCCTCTGCTGAAGCCAGGCTGATGCCGCTCCTGCTGCCAACATCCCAGCTGCCTGCTGGCAATCCCCAGCTCATCTCTCAGGTAGGAAATCTCTCCATGTAGAGAGAAATGCCTTAATCTCCGTTCTTGACTTACTCTGAATTAGAATTTATTAACACTCTCTATAGGGCAGAATCCCCCAGTGCCACCCTTGCTGGCATGTCCCCCTGCCATGGTGCCCGTGACCGCAGGGCTGAGCACGGTGAGCTTTGGCCACACCGTGTCCTTGCTCTGTGGTGGGGCATCGTGCAGGGCTGGGGACACCGAGGAGCCCTGGGAGGTGGCACATCCCCTTTCCTTTAGCTGGGCTCACCTCCCAGGGGTTTTGGGGTGGGAGGAGGGCACATGCTATGGCCCACTGGGTGACTCCCCATGATTTCCCTTCCTGGAAGAACAAGACAGTGTTGTCCCCCAGCAGGGGAGAGCAGCCAGGGACGCCAGCAAGCTCGTTTTTTATGGATTGCATGCTTTTCTGTGAAGGAGCTTGGGAGTTTTAACAGGGATATTGTTTGTGTCCATCTGCAAATGTGCGTGCATGGAGGAGGAAGAGAGCAGAGGGAGCTGAAAGGGCAAAATGTGGGAATTGGGGGATCTGGGGTGTCCCCGAGTGCTTTGGGGGCAGCTGTGCTGCTGACTGGCTTGTTGTCCTTGCTCCTGGTGATGCCGCTGGCGGGTCCTGGCCTTGGGATGCGAATCCTGAATCTCCACCAGCTTCGTCCTCTGCAGCAGTGTGATGAAGGATGTGCGGGGCGCATCCTGCCTGCCCTGCCCAGAGCGCTTGTGGGGAATGGAAAAAGGATTTTAATTTCAATCCTGCGCCATCCTTTGCAAGGAGCTCAGGAAAAGGCTGGTTTGCTGCTCACCACCCCCTTCACGCATCCTTCATCCCTGCCCTGAGCTAGGAGAGCTTTGCAAGGGAAAGAAAAACACCTTGAGGATGGGAAAACCCTGCTGCCGGGTTCACTTGTGGTATTGGGGAGTCTGGAGCAGCCACCAAAGTGCCAGAAAAATCTGCAAAATTTCATTTTTAGGCCGTTGTAGCTTTGCTTTATATTCCTCCTGCCCAGCCCGGTGGCGGATGGGGAGGGTCGGGCGGCAGAGAAGCTTGGGTAACCGTGGGGCTGTGTTTGATCCAGACCCACCGAACGCTTTGAGAGGTGATGAAAAGGGGCTGAGCGCATGTGTGCGACGTGAAAAACGCCGTAAAAGATTCCTCTGCTGTAAAACCCCGCAGCTGAAGTGGGGTCCTGGGACAGGCTGCCAAGTGCTGCAGGGGAGAAACCGATCCGCCCGCTCTGGTTTGATTTTTCCAGCAGACCCCGCTTAGCACAGCAGCAGGATAAGGATAATTTAGAGCTCCCCTAAATGGTTTTCAGGTGCGAGTAGGTAGCATAACACGGGCTATAACCCCAAATGAAAGGAATGGCTTTGCTGCTAGACGTGAATTAACAATACATCATGCTTCAGAGTCCCAGAGACTGGCCAACGTGAACTGAGATTTTTTTTTTCCATCCTCATATCACGTAAAATAAAGTTGGAGAAGTAATTTTACAGCTGAGAGGTTTTGTGGTGATGGCTATAGCAGGGTTTCTGGACTGGAACAGGTCTGGATGTGGGGTGCCTGGGCATCAGCGGTGTCTGGTGGATGCAGGTCGGGCTGTTGGAGCGTGGTCCAGGTGCTGCTGGGGTGTCCTGTGCTGGGATCACTGGGGAGCAGGGTGAAATGGCCCCGCAGCATCCCTGCCTGGGCATCCCGCATCCCTGGGGTCTTGCTGAGCTGGGAGCTGGCGAGCGTGCTGTCTCCAGCAAGGACCAGACCGGTCCCAGTCACAGTGTGGTCTCCAGCCAGTGTTCGTGTGATGCTCCCGATACAATTCTGATGGAATTGGGGAAAAATCGCCTTTAAAGGGTTCAGCAAGTCACTCTGCATTTTTAGAGCAGACGGAGTGCAGTGTCCAGAGGTTTCATGACATCATTTCAGGCTTTTTTCCCCCTTCCCCAAACAATAACAAGCCCGTTTGCCGCGGGGCTGGCTTCCCTCGCCCTGACCACCTGCACGCTCACTGCAGCCCATGCAACACGTGTTTTCCCAGCAGTCTGGCCTGGAGGAAAACGTCTGCAAGATGACATATTCTTCTAGTTACAGTTTGCAAAACTGTATTTTTTTTTTTTTTCCCTAAAGTGCTGAATATAACCTCCCCGAGTGAGGAGCGGGACAGCTTCTGCCTGCTCTGGGGCAGGAGGGAGCAGAGATGTGCTGCAGGGCTGGGGGCAGGAGACAGTCTGCTTTAATGTGGGGGGTGAAAGCTGTCTTTCCGTATTCCATCCTTAATTAAAAAGGAAGCGAAGGAGGTATTTGGGAATTCTCACGTTTGGTGTCAGCCCATCCTGCTGTGAAAGGCTGGCTTTAAAAGCAAATGGTACAGAAATAATTAAAACTCCAGGTTTTTGAGCTTTTAAAATCTGTAACCACCAGAATATGTTTAGAGCTTAAAAAAAAAATATATATATATATATGTAGGTTTTTACTAACAAAAAGGAAGGCAGAGGAAGTTGGGATGTGCCGCAAGGAGCCGGGAGTGTGGATGGAAGTGGATGCGGGCGCTGGTTCCTGGGGTTTTGAGGGCTCTGGAAAGATGGGATGTGCTGAAGTTGCTGTTAAATTACATAACATCCTTTTTAAAAATTGAAACCCGAGTTGTTTTTCAGAGCAGGCAGAAATCTCAACCCCCGTGAGACGAGCACTGGGCTGTACTTCACTCCGGGCTCGATTCCATCCCGACAAGGGAAGCGGTGCCTTCATCCGCGATACTCGACCCCATCCCAAGTGTGGCACGCAGAGGGGATAAGAAAATTGACTTGTCCACTGAAAGACCTTAAAACCTGCTTCCTGACAGGTTTCTTTGCTTTACGGAGATGCTCATTTATTACAGGGCTGCGCTCTGGATAAATCTCTTTCCTGAATGGGATGATTTTTCATTTGATGTAACTCAAAGACACGAAGTGGATAGCCCGTTCGCTTTGCTTTTATTTCCTCCTGACGCACAGATCGGTTCAGGATGGGGTTTTATCAGTGGCGAACAGTGCTCCAGGGGCTTAGGCTGCTCCGAGGGGGGACATCCAGCCCCGTCTGCCGGAGGAGAGGCTGGCATTTGGTTTAAAGCAGGCGAAGCACCAGGAAGGTGGGGATTCAATCCCTGCCCTGTCCTCCCGAGCGGGTGCCAGCCCGCTGCAGCCGCTGGCACGTCCCCGCTGCGTGCTGGCAGGGAGTTTCCTCTGTTCCTAATCTCTCCCAGGCTGGTTTGGGCAGTGGAACATCTTTTTCCTGTTACGAGCCAGGGCAGGTTTCTTGCTGATGCTGCATCCTTCCCCACGAGCCGGCGTTTCTGTGCCACTGACTCATCCCTGCTTGCTGAAGTACAGTCGCTTCATCGCTCCCTGTCCTCCCGGGACACCCGGCTGGGGATGGTCCTGGGGGTGTGACCCCCAAAACGGGCAGTGGAGGCTTTGGAAGGTGCAGTCGCCACTGCAAGTAGGGCTTCTGCATGTGCCAGAGCCCGGAAAATAATAATAATAATAATGATGCAATGTGGAAAATAATAATGAAGCAACTCGGAAACAAATAATAAAGATACACTTGGAAAAAAATAATAGTGGTAAAATAATGTGTGGGAAGAGGTGGGAGATGCCAGCGGAAACTGTAGTTTGGGAGGTTGAACTAGGCAAAAAAAATTAAAAAATTAAGAGAGCATTAGTACAGACCCCCATGGGGGGGGGGGGTTCCGTCCCTGCAGCTGCTCTGGTGAAGGGGTGACGCTTTCCCTGTCCCATTTCATGGCAAAGGGAGGGAGCCAGAATCCAAGGAAGGGACAAGGAAAAAACTGAGGAATGCTGTGATATGATTTTAAGGGAGCAATGGGGTTAAACTTTCAGTGAATCCCCAGCCAGAGGCAGGAGACAGCGGCTCTGATGTGAAGGTGGGTTTGGAGCAGTCCTGTCCCTGGGATGTCTCTGGGCTGGTTTTAGGGACCAGAGGGAGGAGGAGAACCCACCTGCTCCTCGAGGGAATCAGTTCCTTAGCCTACAATAGTTCTTGCATGGATCTCCAGAATCTGTGAGACTTGCTTAGACATTGAGATTGCATTTTGCTGACAGCTGCAGCGTTAAACACTTTCACACTTTTTTTTTCTTCTTTTTTTTTTTCAATTTTTCTCGGTTCCCTTAGTTGGATGCCCTGGGCTGGTGTTTCCAGCTCTGCAGACAATGGTCCATGGCAGAGCCGCTGTTCCAGGCAGCCAGGGGACGGTGGAAAGCAGGGTCAGTGCTCTCTATAAAGAGCTGGCTAGTTTTAGAGTGTCTTCAATCTTCTTTTTTTTCTTTTTTTCCATTAAAAAAAAATCGGAGAATGTGCTGGCATCCAGCTTTGGAGCAAAACTTCAGATTTCATTAACAAAGCAAGCACCTTCTTTGGGCTGATCTTTGCTTAAAAATCCAACTTTCCAATTCTTCTTTGGCAGAAGCAGGGAACTGTGCATTAGCTCCAGTATCACATGTATAAACAGTGCAGGGTGAGAGAGATGATGCCCTGAGGTTGATCCTTTCTGTCCCAGGAAAAAAAGGGAAAGAAGAGGAGACCTCCCAGTGCTGAAAGGGGGCTACAGGAGAGCTGGGGGGGCTCTGGGTCAGGGGGTGCAGGGACAGGACCAGGGGAACGGTTTGAAGCTGGAAGGGGGGAGATGGAGAAGAGAGATTGGGAAGAAATGTTTCCCTGTGCGGGGGGTGAGGCAGTGGCCCAGGGTGCCCAGAGAAGCTGTGGGTGCCCCATCCCTGGAGGGGTTCAAGGCCAGGCTGGATGAGGCTTTGGGCAACCTGGGCTGGTGGGAGGTGTCCCTGCCATGGCACTGGGTGGGCTTTAAGGTCCCTTCCCACCCAAACCATTCTATGCTAGACCCCTCCAGCAGAGGATGCTTGAGTTACTGCAGGTGATGGATCACAGGGCAGCAGGGGGCTGCCATCAGTCTGCAAACGCACCGGCACAGGCAATATCCCGGGCTGGACCTCGGCACGGGGATGCAGCCAGCTCCCAGCTGCTGGGTATCAGTGTCGGCACGGCAGCGACCGCGGCACTGGAGCACTCGGCCAGTAATGGCCTTTCCAGAGCACGGACAGCAAAGCAGAGGGCTGTCCAGACACCTGGAATGTGTTGCATCTCTCTCCAGAGTCTAAAAATGGCTCATCTGTCCTTTTTTTAGAGAGGGCTGTCTAGAAAACGCCGGCAGCGAGTGCCCTTGGAGCCAGGTGAATGGGGAGCTGGGATGGGATTTTGCTGCCCGGTGCTGTTTCTGGTTTGGAAATGCATTTGAGAAAGTGTTTTGTGAAAGTATGAAGGCTCGTTACAATGACCCGATTGTGTCTTGGAGTGGCCAATATGCTTATTTTCTGCTAGTGGACTATTCTGGAGAAATGGCCCAAAAATATTCAATTCCCAACCTGCATCCCGAGGAGCAGGAGTTCCCAATAAAAGCCACGCGAGGGCTGGGATCGGCTTTTCGATGCCACTGGTCTGCAGGGTGGGTTGGAAGCTGGTGCGGAGGCGAGAGCTGGTGGGACTCGTGCCGTGATGCTGCTGCTGCTTTGGGTCTCAAACTTCATCGTGTTTTCTGACGATGCCCCGGAGATGGATGGTGCTCGGGAGGTGGGTGCAGCACCCTTCTCCCAGCCTCCCCAACAGGGAGGAAAGCAGGTTTGAAAAACTTTTTTTCTTCCTCCTTGGCAAAAGATTTTTGTGCCCGGAGTTACTCTGACTGTTGCATATTTTCCCCTCCTGGAAGTTCAGCAGCGTATTAATCAAGCTCTCCTCTGATGTTGGGATTTTTATGGGCTGCCAGCTGCACGCAGCCAGCTTGGCATCTTCTCCGACGAATCAAGGTCTCGATGCCTTTACCACTTGTGTTTAGGGCTCAGCTGCGCGTGTCGCTTGGGTAGGCTTCAATGGGAAAAGAAAAAAGAAATCCCAAAGCAGAATTCCTATCGCACAGCGATTGTCTCCAGCGGAATCGCTCCGTGCGGGCAAAGGGAGGGAGCAGGACCCTGCAGCCGTGAGCAGCGCTGCCGCGGGGCAGGATGAAAGATCATACCCTAAGAGATAGTTCAGAATAGTTATGTAAGATGTTTGGGTTTTGTGGGTTTTTTTTTTTTTTTTTTGCAATGGAAAATTTCCCAGGGGAAATATTCTGGTTTTGTTGGTGAGGAATTTAATTTCTTTTTCTTGGTTTGAGAGAGAGTTCAGTGCTGGGGACGCGAGGGCTTTCCCAGGACCTCTCTGGGGTGATGCGCTGGGGATGCTCAGGGATCTGGCCAAGGCTGGACACTTGAGCCTCCCTTATAGGGGGGGAAAAAAACCCCAAACATTTGATTTTCGTGTGTGTGGAGGCGGTGCAAGCAGGATCCGGCCCATGCTGCGGTACCTGGGAACGCGTCTAGACATCGAGTGCTGGGGGTCAGGCGGGGAATTCGGACCGTGGTTACTCAGCAGCAGCTTTGCCCCAGGGGATCCAACCGAATAATTCATTATCCGGGCAGGGTGGATGTTTGTTCCTTCAAAGTAAGAAATAAACAGAGAGAGACTAAATAAATAGAAAAAAATTAATGCTGGCTAAGTAAACAAAGAAATTCCTCGGTAGCAAACACTTCTTTTACGGTCAGCGGTCTGTAAATACGGCGTCGGAAAAGCTGCTTGAAGGGTGAAGTCACCGCGGCAGCGCCGGGACACCTGGGGAGCCTTGGACCCAGGGAATGGGCTTCAAGCTGGGGGGGAAGCGTCACCATCGCTGCATCCTCACCCCCCTTCAGCCCCGGGGAGGCTGTGGCTCTCCCTGCCCTCGCGGTCGGGTCCGGGGGCTCCGGCGAGCCCTTTAGCAGGGCACGAGCATCCCGCAGAAAGTGGTGTTTGGAGGGGGGAATGTCATCTGCTGGGAGGTGGATGTTTATAGCTGATGGCCAAGACATCCAGGGACATCTCCGCTGTTGAATTTTGGATGTGTTTTTGCAAAAATGTTGTTGTCCAGGGCTTTGCTGCATACCTCAACCTGACACCCCCGAGCCCTGGTCCAGCTCCGAAAGCGTTCGGCCCCAGCAGGCGCTCGGTGGCACGGAAGAAGAGAGCAGCACCTTGGCGAGGGCTGACAAATACGGCTTGTGCTAATTGAGCATTGGGAGCGAAGGGCCAAAGTTCTTCCAAACACAGCCGGGGTGCCAAGTCTCCACTTTCCGGAGGTTAAATTATTTTCCTCTTTTTAGAGAGGAAAAAAAATAATTCAGAAAGCCAACGGGTGTCTGCAGCACTACCTTCGCTGGAGGAGTTTTTCTTGGGTCAGTGTGTGGTTTATCCCCTGACGTTGTTTCTGGAGCTTTTCTCCTTTGTTCCCCTAGGAACTGGGTGGACTGGGGTCTGTGCCCCCAGGGATGGAGGGTGCAGGCGGATGGAGCCTTCACCCAATATGGGATGCTGGGAGCAGAACCCCAAACTGCACCAGCAAGGAGGCAAGTGCTGAACATTGGTCTTGTAGCATAACTCAGGATTTTTCTGCTCCCGTGGGTGCCCTGGGTCCTTCTCCTCCTTTCCCAGGCTCCAGTCTTGTCTCTGGTCTCCCCCAGACCCAGCTGTCCCCAAAGCTGTGACATTGCTCTTGTCCTTTGGGTACCACGAATGATGGGGAGAACCCTGGGGCACAGGGATGCTCCCTGGAGCATCCTAAAGTGGGAAAGCTCCGGGTCGCTCCCCCCGGGCGCTGTGCTGGCAGGGCAGGGGATGCTCTCGCCTTCCTCGCCTTGTGCTCTGTAGGATGTCATGTTTCCTGGCTCGGCGTGGAGCGGCCGGTCCCGGGGAGAGGCTGGCTTTCTGTTTACATCAGCGTTTGTTTTGGACAACCAACTCCCAGAGCTCTGAGCTCAGCGGGGCTGAGCGGTGGCCAGGCGTGACGGCACCACGTGCTCTCCTGGCAGACGGCTTCGAGCTGTTCCCCATCACCCGAAGGTGACAAATCCTCTCGCACCCTCCTGTGCCCACCCAGGGGTCTGAGCATGCCAGACCCCCCCAGCTTGCCACGGGTAGTCCAGCTTTGTGCTGTCTTTTCCCTCCCTGCCTTGCCAGAGCTGCTCGTGGGTGTTATCCTGACCCCAGCCCCAGGTGCTGGGCAGAGTTTGCTGCTCCTGGGCTGGGGGATGTGTGTCCTGAGCACCCATCCTTCCCCCGAACCTCTGGGAGAAGCACCCCTGGGAGCACCAGGCGCATCCCGGACCCTCGCAGCACCGTCACACTGGGGCAGGTCGTGATGAAATCCCCGCACAGCACCGTCAGCTCTTCCTCTGTTTATGTTGGTGAATTAGGGATTTTGTTTTCATTCCTGGCCTCTGTTTACATTCCTTGTATCCTAGTTTAAGTCTTCCAAAGTTCCCGCAGCAATAGCATCCAATACATGACACTCTCCGAAAGGTCAGGCTCACGGAGACGTCTGCCACGGGGAAAGGATGAAATTTGGAAAAAAATGAGCAGACATAGGGAAAAACCTATGGCAAACTGCTGGGATGACTTCAAAACATAGGAGAGGAGAGGTCAGGCAGCCGGGGAGCACGAGCTCAGGTGGGGTTTGGAGGTGTCGGGGTGAGAGCTGGGGCTGGGATGCAGGGATGGAAACGAAAGTTGGTGACGTGCAGGATTTTCTGTTCTATTTTCTACGCTGCACCAGGGCTTGCCTGGCTCCGTCGTGCAGCTTGGGGTCATCCTCGCGCAAGCCAAAAGGGCACGGTCAGTGCAATATCCTCCTTAGCCAGCTGTCGTAAGAAGCCCATCCAAGGCTGTTAATTTGAGGAAGACACGAGACCTTCCCTTTGGGAACGGCTCAGGAATGGCTTGTGTCATTCCCTGACCAGATCCGCAGCCAGATGAACTTGCCGCCTGGGTTAAAACCCTCCCTGCCTGCTCTCTTTGCTTTTAACCGACTTGCGTTGGCATTTGCAGAAAATGCTGATGGAGGGGAGGGTAAAACCTTGCCCAGGGCTCAGGTGCAGGGTCCAGCTCCTGCTGCAGGGACGGGCTGGGTTTATCCCAGCGGCGTTTGCCTCCAGAGCTCAGATCATCTCCAGCGTGCACCAGCCTTCGTTTGCACCTTCATACTGCTCTTGGAAACTCTCAGGCTTCCAGAGAAAATATGATTTTTTTTTTTGGTGACAAATTTCTGATATCTGAGTGGCTAGCAGAAACTTTTCTTGGGAGCCTGATTTTGCAGGGTCGGAAGCTTCCCCACTAAAAGCTGTTGCTTTGCTCTGTTTTCAGGAGAAAACTGGTTTGTGTCTCATTTTCTCCACCAATTTATTCCTGGCTGGCTCGGTGCCACTCTCGGCAGGTGGTTTTTTGCAGCACAGTGGGATGCACAGTTAACTGCTGGGGACGAATCCTGCAAGAACCTGCAAATCGCAGCATCCCGACTCTGAGCACCCCCAAACCTCCGCATCCCCCAGCAAAACCCAACATCAAAAAACCCATCCCCAGGGCTCGCTGAGAGCCAGGCAGAGCTCGCAGCGAATCTTTTCCTACCACCCTTCCAAGTGCCTGCGCGGGGACCGGCTGTTTGTTTGCAGCAGCACTGGTCTCTATTGGAGATGCTCCGGCCGGTCCTCATCACCCCGTGATGCTCATCTCCCCTTGCTGCCATTCAGCTGAGAGATGGGGGGAAAAAAAATTTAAAAAATATAATGCTAACCCTCCTTCAGCTGCCTGAGTTTGTGTTTCACCCCGTGGCAGGGTGCAGGGGTCTCTGTGTTGCTGCTGGCAGAATTTTTTTTTATTTTTGGAAAGCGCTGCCTGGGCTGGATGCAACAGCGCTGAAATCAGAGCGGGATCCAGAAATGAAGTGGGAAGGCAGCTCTTAATACGCGCCCAGCTTTTTTCTTTTTACAGGATTAATATCAGATGATGAATACAGGAAAATTCTCTCCTGTAGGGTTTATAGACATTAAGGAGCCCTGCTGCTGAGTTTTTTTACTGGATGTCACGGGACGTCCCCATAACGACTCTTTTTCGCGAGGGGATGAAATACTATTATTTCCTTGGGTTTTTTGTTTTCCCATCCATCACTTCCACCCACAGCTGTTTACATTTTGGAAGTATTACATCAATATTAGCGCAGCGCAGCTCTTCTCCTTTGAACTCTTGGCATTTCTCGCTCGCGGTCAGATGGCCGAGGGCGAGCGCTGATAAGGCGGCAGAGGAGGGGTCTGCAGACGCGGGAGCGACTGTGTGGCCAAATATAGTTAAAAAAAAAATTTGCAGGAAATCAGTTGATTAAGACCCCGCTCCCCTGCCATCCCAGTCGGGTCCAGTTTAGTCCAAGGAGCAGCCCCGGGGGATTTGGACGCTGCTTGTAGACGACGGCCGAAGAGAAACGAAGCAGAAGGGGTCTGATGGGTACCACTCATGAAGCCGAAGCAGCTCCCAGGGTTTCTCCTTTTGTTTTGCTGGATAAAAACCATGGCCGGTGCAGAGAAACCTCTCGAGGCCGGTCCTTTGGCAGGAGCAGGGAAGCGGATCCCTGTAAATCCCACTTTCTGCTGGTTTCCAGGTCGGGGAGTTGGTGCAGCTGCTGACACTCACTTTTTTTTAGTTTTTTAACTTCTGAAGAGTTGTGCTTGAGACCCCGCTTGCTCTGGTTGGGGAGGGCGAGATAACCCAGGGCCCAGGCCCCTTTCTCTGTTATTTTTCTCGTATTTTCTCCGTAACCCTTCCAGCCAGCTGGTTCCAGCCATCTGCTCCCAAACAACCTCTTGGAAACCAGAGCCCAGCCACTGCTGTGACTTCTGCTCCGAGCATCCCCTTCATCCCTCCCTCCCCGCTTTGGTGACTCTGTTTTAAATCTCATCTGCATTTCCTGCCCAAGCTTTTGAATATTTCCTTTTAATCCCTAAAAATCCCTTTTTAACTTTCACCGAGCCAGAACTGCATTTTGTTCCCTTCAGCTGTTGCTGTCCCCCGAAATTCTGTTTTTTTCCTGGGGAAAACCAGCTGGGAAACGTAGTTAAGAACCGAAAATAGCTGTTCTGCGGGTGGAAGGAGCACCGCACAAACAAACTAAAGAGCATCCGCATCTCTGCGCCGGTTTGGATCCTGCTGCTGCTTTGATCTCTCTTCCAGACATGTCCTCTCCCGCCTGCAGACCCCAAAATCTATTTTCAGGAGGGAAGAGGGGAGAATGAAAAGAAAGTGGGGCTCCCAGACGCTCTGCTTCATCCCAGAGTGTCTCGAGTGGAGCTTATCTCCCTCCCGCAGACCCCAAACCGTCTGACAGGCACTGGGGAGACAGAGATGCCGGCGTTTGGATCTCCAAAGACCTTTGCTCCCAGCTGGGTGGGAAGAGGGAGAAAATCCCCATCAGGGACCGTTGCTTGCCCCTCTGCTTGGAGGGGAGGAGGGCTGGCACCACGGCGGTGGCTGCCGAGGGGAAAACCGCTCGGGCTTTGCTTCGCTTCGGGATGCGAGGTTGGTCCCGTGGAGCTCGGTCTCTGCAGGTGGCAGCTGCACGGGGAGATGCTCCCGTTGGCAAGCAGGGCTCGGGCTGGGAGGCAGGCAGGGAGGGACCTCCAGAGTCGTGTCTGCTGTCTGAAAACAAACCAAAGACTGGATTTGTCCTTTCGGCTTGGAAAAGTGGCAGCAAGGTGGTGGCTGGTCCTATCTCCGCAGCGGGGCTGCGTGGTCTGGTCCAGCCCACAAGCCCTCATTGTAGTCAGAGCTGAGCTCCTGCCAGAGGTTCCTCTGGGCACCTCCTCCAAAGGGTGTCCCCAGGATGGAGGGAGAAAGTCCTGCCTTGGGGGTGCTGATGTGCTTCGGGTGTGTAGCCCAGCCCGGATGGGTCCCTCAATGACAGTGGTGGCTGTGTGGGAGCACTGGGGACACTGGCCCAAGAGCTGTGTGCAGCAGGAACGCCCCATCACACCCCGGGACAGCCCTGGCAGGGGGGATGAACGCTCATTAGCAGTTTTCCTCCTGCTCCTGTTTGCATCCCAGCCGGACTCTGGGGTGCCCGTGCCAGTGGCGATGTGCTCATGCCTGGGAAGGTGCTGGGGGAGTTAAATGGTGTGACTGGGTGTCCCAGCATGGCGTGGTCCCTACAGCATCACAGCAGCCTCTGCGTGCCATGGGTACCGGCCCCACCCTCTTCCACCCCAGGGGGGGGCATCTCTCTGGAGGTGACACCTGAGCAGAGGTGGTACCCAGCTGGAGGGGACACCTGAGCAGAGACGGCACCTAGCTGGAGGTGACATCTGAGCAAAGAGGTGGTACCCAGATGGAAGGGACACCTGAGCAGAGGTGGCACCCAGCTGGAGGTGGCATCTGAGCAGAGGTGGTACCCAGATAGAGGGGACACCTGAGCAGAGGTGGTACCCAGCTGGAGGTGGCATCTGAGCCAATGTAGTGTCCAAGCTCAGGTGGCATCTGAGTGGAGGTGACACCCCACAACCCTCAGTGACCCCCCCACAGACTTTCCATCACCAACCCCCATCGGGGCAGGGGGTCCCTGGGGCACCCCAGCAGGGTGCTGCAGGAGGAAGACCCGGGTGCTGCTATGGGGTTGATGTCCCCAGCAGTCCCATCCCAGCTGGGAAGCCGATCCCTAAAGGGTGCCGTGGCCGTGCGAAGGCTGTCCCCTCTCCCGTCCTCTCCTTGCTGTACCTCCTACAAGTTTCCCTCGTCCCTCCCACTCCCTCCCAATGCTCGCCTTCTGTCAGGGAGCCGGGAAAGGCTGGGGATAAGGAAAGGGCTCTGCGAGCGAGGCTACCAGTCTGGCTGGCTGCCTCCTGCCGATGCTCGGGGCCGGGGAGCGGGGCAGCCGGCGCTCCCATGGACCTCCCCAGCGGGATGCTCCTCGCCTGCTCCCTCTGCCTCCTGCCTGGTAAGTGCCCGGTCCCCCTCCTATACCCACCCCAGTTCCCCAGACAAGGGGAAAAACAACTGGGAATAATTTTTGCTTGTTTAGGAAAGATGCTGGAGGAAGCCCAAGGTTAATAAGGGTTGTTGGAAAAGTCTTCCCGGGAGCAGGAGGGAGGGAGCGAGGCGGGCGAAGGGGAGTTGAAAGGGGTTTTGATGGGCTCCCCAGAATGAGGGGGCAGGCAGGCGTCCTCCTGGCCCCCCTCCTTGTCTGGGATGTGGTTGGAGCAGGATTAGTGTTTTTCTGAAGCGTCAGATGGCTGGGGGGGGAAAAAAAAAACAAACCCACCCAAAAATCAAGCCAGACCCTTTGACTCAGAGTTAACTTTCGTGACCCACAGGTGGTCTGTCCCGTTGCGCACAAGGGGGCTGAGCAGAAGAAGATTGTTTGGGGTTAAATAAGTTAAGAGAGGATTTAGGCAGGCGTTTGTTTCAGGAGGGGAGACGGCAGCTCCCCCCGTCCGGTTCCCTGCGTGCGGGACAAGCCCTGCCAGGGGTGCAAGGGGGGGTTTTGCTTCTCGCTGGCCCCTCGCCGGCGTGCTCAGACTCACTTTTTGCAGAAGGAGGCTTCCCAGCAGCAATCATTTTTTGCTGCAATTCCATCTGGCATCCTCCCGCACGCAGCCCAGGCGCAGAGCAGCCAGCCTGGGACCGCTGGCTGCTGCAAAGGGGAAAAAAAGAACTTTTCCCCGCTACCAGGAGCCTCCCCGCCAGCCTGCAGCGCTTCTGCCCCTGCAAACGGTTCTAAACATCCTGATGGAAAAGCACGCCAGGGTGGGGTTTTTCTTAACCTCTCTTATTTTTATTTTTTTTTTCCCCTTTTTTAACTGCACTGTTGCTTGATCCTTTAAAGCCAGCCGCGGCGGAGCTGCCTTTCTTTGCTTAATAGGGAACATGTGTCCGCGCCTTGCATGGCGGCGGCGAGCGTGGCAGGGCGGCCGACGGCTGCTTACGTGGGCGACCGAGTCCGTGGGGCGAGCTCCCCTTAAAGAGATGCAGCTCGTGGAGATGTGACATTTATTGCAGAGCGTAGCTGGGGCAATGTGGCAAATTGCATCTCCGCCTTGGGCTGAGCAGAAGTCCTGCCCGGGAGTGTTTTCTGCCCACGGGTGTTTTCGCCCACGGGTGTTTCTGACTCTCCCTGGGGTGGTCGGCGATGGCAGTGCTGCTGCAGCAAACGTGACCCTTGTTTTGGAGGGAAGGGTTAACGCTGCAGGCTCCCCGTGGTGGCCTCCGGACCGGGATGCTAGGGTGGGTTGTGACCACCGGTCAATATATTACGCTAGGGACTGACGCTGGAATTTTGCCATCTGGGATAAAAAAAAGTTTGTGCAGTGGGCAGGATCCCCCCACCCCTGGGGGTCCTGGGCTGAGCTGAGGGTGCTGGGCTGAGATGTGCATCCTTGGGGACGGTCCCTCTGCCATCCTGGGGTAAACCCTCAGTGCTTTGCTCAATGGAAGCCCCCCACCCGCTCTCTCCAGTGGTCCTGGGGGAACCTCCCACACTCGGGCTCTGTCCCCGCTCCCACATCGTCCCACAGGCTGAGAGTCCCCGGAGGCACCGCGATGTCCCCGCTGCTTGCTGGGTTATCGCTTGTCACCAGCAACAGAGCCGAGGCAGGAGATGCCAGTCCCCCTCCAGCAGGTTCCTTGCAGGACTGGGGAGCCCAGTGCCGTGCTTCTGCACCAGCCCATCCAGGGAGGATGCACTGAGATGCGATAACACCCCTTGGGTCCAGCCATGCATCTGTTTTCCTGCCCTGGTTTGGTTTTCCAGGGAAGGTATTTGGCTCCTTCCCTCTCCAAAGGGTCACCAAATGGTAAAACCATCCGTGGGGCATGTTCGGGACTGTCCAGGTGGGTTCCCAGGGGCTTTGATGGTGGCTACTGACTTTTAAGTGGCTTCACAGCCCCAACAGCAGGACTTGGGGACCCCATCTCCCCGCCAGTCGGTTGTCCATCCACTAGCCAAGGTTTGGCCAGGGAAGGTCCAATAACCAACCCCATCAAGTCGCCCCATGGCCCCCACATCGCTTTCCTGGCGTCTCCCTGGGAGGGGAGCGCTCAGAGACCTGCCGCTGTTTATTCCCCATGCCGTTTGCGTTATCGCTAATGAATGCGCTGCAAATGAATAATCAACACGTTCCTTCGCGCTGCAAAACGAGGCCATCAAACGGCTCCTCCCCGGCTTTCGGGGGCCAGAAAGCTGGAATTATGGAAGCACAAGGTACTTGTGTAGCTGCCGCCCTCAGGGCTGTTTGTCAGAGATTTTGTGGGTAACCAGGAATGTTACGAGACACGAGCCGGCGATGACTGATGCTCTGTTCATCCTCAGTATTCCCTGGCTCTCCATCCGCCGCTGCGGCAGCCACCAAACCCCGGCTTGTTTCCTAACAGCTGATGACAAACGCTGGCTTTGAGATAGCGACCTGGAGAGGAATGTGGTGCTTTCAGCATCCCGCTCAGCAAAAAGCGCTGGATGGGAATTAAAGCTGGAGGGAAGCGTGAGGACACGTCCCACCCTGCTCCTTCTCAGGATCTGCTAGTTTTTGCCCAAATACCCTATCTCAAGCTTAAACATTTTCTAGTCAAGCCAAATATTTCAATCCTAAGAAAAGAAATACTAATGCGTGTGGCAGATGGGTTACAGAAGAGCATCCAATGCCACCAAAGCAGTGGGGATGGGGTCACAGGAAGCCAGTGGCATCTCCAGGGATGCTGAGGATGCCGGGGCTGCAATGGTGATGCCAGGGCTGCAATGGTGATGCTGGGGCTGCAAGGGTGATGCTGAAGTTGCAATGGTGATGCCAGGGCTGCAGGGGTGACGCAGGGGTGATGCTGAAGTTGCAATGATGACGCTGGGGCTGCAGGGGTGACGCTGGGGCTGCAGGGGTGATGCTGGGGCTGCAATGGTGATGCTGGGGCTGCAGGGGTGATGCTGGGGCTGCAATGGTGATGCTGGGGCTGCAGGGGTGATGCTGAAGTTGCAATGGTGATGCCGGGGCTGCAGGGGTGATGCC
>WKFP01014991.1:508408-529524 GCA_011057875.1 Pterocles orientalis | reverse complement strand
CCCTGCCCATGGCAGGGGGTGGCACTGGGTGGTCTCTGAGGTCTCTTCGCACCCAAACCCTTCTGGGATTCCATTAAAATCAAGCGAATTGGAACAAAGTAAAACAGTTATTTATTTAATAGAGTTTAAACTGGTTAATTAATGGATCAGGATAAACTCATCAATGGATAATGGCCCCTCTAGCAAACACCTGGCTGCACGTGCCGGTGTCTGTATCCCCTCTCCCAGGGATGCTCGGATGATGTACACATGGCAGCAGGTCCTCTGGGCACAGGGAAATTTTGCTCCCACCACCCACCGTCCCCCCGCAGCTTTGGGTTTGGGGAATTCCCACCGAGCCCCACCGCCCCCAGGAGACCCAGGGGTCTCTGCTCCCCCAGACATCCCAGTCCCCTCTCCCCGGATGGAGAGAGCAAACTCTTCCTCGGGGTTTCCCAGGCTGGTCCAGCACCGACCACGCTGACTGTACAATATCACGATATCGGGACATGACCTCCCCAGGTCAGGACAAGTCTCCTTTCCTGCCCCGAGTGGGGGGCCCGACAGGCACACCCCTGTCTCGGCAGGGAACGTGAGAGCCGGGAACTTTCTCATGGTCCTGAGGAGCATCGCCGGGGTCTGGGAGCAGGGTCTGGGATTTTTGAACACTGGAGCAGCTGGAGCAGCTGTTCTCACTTTATTTTTCATCACGATGAATCTGAACTGTCCTGGGTTTCTAGCAGAGCTGATAAGAGAAGAGGAACTTTGGATCATCTGCAATATTTGATTGATTGGCTCCAAATTTTCTATTTTTTAAACATTGTTTTCTTTTTTCCTTTTTTTTTTTCCTTTTGTTACTTGCTATGAGAATATCGAAGGAAATTAGTCTCCTGTGTGTATAAATTTGAATCTTGCTAAAAAGCAATCCTTTGTCCACTGGAAACGAGCTTCAAATGAAAAAAAAACAGTTCCATGAGCACATCCTATTTTATTTTTTTCCCCCCAATTAACTTGTCTAGTTAGCACGGTCCCCTGAGGCCCTTTGAGTAAAACCAGACGGGGAGCTGCCCGGGGGCGATGCCAAGCTGACAGCCAGCGTGCCGCAGGGATGACCATGGTGGGGAGAAGCATCCGCTGGTGGGGGACAGGAGCTCTGCCCCTTCCTCCCCACGCCGAGCGGGCAGCGGATGCAGGAGCTGGTGGGGAGCATCCCGCTCCCCCCACATGTCCCACACCTGGGTACCCGAGCGGGACAGCGGGGTCTCAGCGTCCCTGCCAGGATCCCGCAGGATTTAGCACATGGGCTGAAGCCCCTTTTTCTCTGGCTTTGCTGCAGTGCCCATGCAGAGGGGGGGCTGGAGCACGCCTGGGGTGCAGGGCTGGGAGCTGGGGCTGCAGCCGGCCGGTCCGCAGGGATGGAGCGAGGGGCTGATGCAGGATGCTAAGCATCGGGCTGAGCTCCCTCGACCTCCTGATTGTGGATCTCATTCTCTGAGCTCAATTTAAACCTCAGCAAGAAACTTCTAAAGGCCACAGGCAAAGAAACCCCCCAGCCCCCCAGTTTTACCACTAATCACCCAATTTCCTCCTCCTCAGTTTGTTTCTCAGGCAAAACAGCAAAAGGGGAGCCCTGGGTGACAGGAGCTGCATTTTCCGGAGCCCCTGAAGTGGAGGAACTGGTTAAGCAGGTTTTGTCCCAGCTGAAGGATATCAGCTTGAGCAGAGAGCCGGGGCTGCCCTGGGAGCCAGTCCTGGTTTCTGGGCTGTGACATGGGGAAGAAAAGCAACGCTCCAAGATAAACCAGCCACGAAACGCCTGCTGGCCTGGCCAGAAAAGATGAGCTGCTGTAGCTGCTCAGAGGGGTTTCTTCCTAAATATTGACTGTGTAAGAGATGCCGCCGCTGACTCAGAGCTTCATTCCCTGGAGGATGTTTCTCTTTGTTGGTTGCGGCATTCAAAACAAAATAAAAATTCTTATCTTGACGATTGCTTCCAAAAAAAAAGCAAAAGCAAAAAGTCTGCAGGGTAAGCAGGCAGAGCAGGCTCTGCTCCAGCGCTCAGCGGGTTCCCGCTTGCTCCAGTGACACGGGGACATGGGCTGGGTGACAACTGTCCCTAACCGCATCCTCTCTCCGAAGGACGGGTAACGCTCTCCAACGTCTCCGAGCGGAAGGACAACATGCGCCTCGGCCTCAGCCTGGCCACCAACCCCAAGGACAACAGCTTTCTGGTGAGGAGCGGGGGCTTCGGGGCATGCACAGGGCGTGTAGAGCCACGCAAAAGCAGATGCATGTGCAAAAGCATGTAAAGGCGTGCAAACCCAGCTGCGTGGACATATAGGTGCAAAGGTGCAAACCCAGCTGCACGGTTGTATAGGTGCAAAGGCGTGCAAACCCAGCTGCACGGACATATAGGTGCAAAGGCGTGCAAACCCAGCTGCACGGACGTATAGGTGCAAAGGCGTGCAAACCCAGCTGCATGGACATATAGGTGCAAAGGCGTGCAAACCCAGCTGCACGGACATATAGGTGCAAAGGCGTGCAAACGCAGCTGCATGGACATATAGGTGTAAAGGCGTGCAAACCCATCTGCATGGACATATAGGTGCAAAGGCGTGCAAACCCAGCTGCACGGACGTATAGGTGCAAAGGCGTGCAAACCCAGCTGCACGGACAGATAGGTGCAAAGGCGTGCAAACCCAGCTGCACGGACGTATAGGTGTAAAGGCGTGCAAACCCATCTGCATGGACATATAGGTGCAAAGGCGTGCAAACCCAGCTGCACGGTTGTATAGGTGCAAAGGCGTGCAAACCCAGCTGCACGGACGTATAGGTGCAAAGGCGTGCAAACCCAGCTGCACGGACATATAGGTGCAAGGCGTGCAAACCCAGCTGCACGGACATATAGGTGTAAGGCGTGCAAACCCTGCTGCATGGACATATAGGTGCAAAGGCGTGCAAACCCAGCTGCACGGTTGTATAGGTGAAAGGCGTGCAAACCCAGCTGCACGGACATATAGGTGCAAGGCGTGCAAACCCAGCTGCATGGACATATAAGGGCGTGCAAACCCAGCTGCACGGACAGATAGGTGCAAAGGCGTGCAAACCCAGCTGCATGAACATACAAAGGCGTGCAAACCCGGCTGCACGGACATATAAGGGTGTGCAAACCCTCCTCTCTGTGTATTTCTATATATGCTGTGTGCAGGACAGGGCTCAGAAAGCTCATACACCCTCACCTTCCATGTGGGAAAATCATGGACAGCCTGGAAAAGCAGCAATTAAACAGCAGCAATTTTCAATCCATCCCTGATTTATTTTTTTTTCTCCCCCCCCCAGGCCTGTAGCCCCCTCTGGTCCCACGAGTGCGGGAGCTCCTACTACACCACGGGGATGTGCTCCAGGGTCAACTCCAACTTCAGGTTCTCCAAGACAGTGGCTCCGGCTCTGCAGAGTAGGAGAAACAATCTGTCCTGCAGCTCTAACCCCGCCTTTGAAGTCAGAGGGAATTTCTGTGCTTCAGCCCCGTTGAGAACACGAAGCGATGTCAGGGTTTGAGCGAAGGCGAGAGAGCAGAGGAAGGGATGCAGGGAAGTGATTCAAAGGGGGTTACGTGCGCAGACATCTGGTAAACATTTTCCTTTCGAAGACAAAAAAATACCTTATTCTTCCAAAACCAGAAATAAAAATATCCAGAATATTTTATCAGCACGGCTAGGAAGGCAGAATAGGGAAAGAATTCAGACCTTGGCCGCACAAAACAAAGAGCTTATTGACTGGAAGATAAATTTTTTGGCCCAATTCGGATACGTGATTTTCTTTTGAGGTATTAAAGAAGCTTCCTGGCTTTCTTGTAAGAAATTCCCAAAGCCTGTCCTGCACCGTCAGGGCTCCCCGAAGGGGTGCGATGCTCCGGCTCCGTCACCGTCACCGTTTTGGTGCCGATAAATTCTCACAGCGCGGAGCAGAGCGTGGGAAAATGGGAATTTTGGGGGGACAGAGGCAGGAAAGGCAGAGCCCACCGCCACGTTCCCAGTGTCGCTTCCCTCTTTATGGCCAGAAGATGCTTTTAGCCCTCACTGCAAAGGATAATTTTATTTTTTTTTAGCCAGAAGGTTGTTAAGGAGCAGAGTGTTACCGTTTCGCGGGTGGGATGCAGGAGGATGCTCCCTGCCCTGGGTCCTGCCGGGGGGGTGAGACGGTGGCACGTGGCTGAGGACCGTGGTGACGGGGTGACCCGTGTCGGGTCCGTGGATGCACAAACCCGTAAATGCCAGGACAGCCAATAATCACCTGCCACCGGAAAATCCAGCATCTTCTGCGTTTCTGCAAATTTTCTAAATAATTGTACAAAATATGAGCAAGAGGGAGAGATGACGCTGGGCAATTTTCCCCGCTGAAAATCAGTCGACTGCCTGAACCCTTGGCAGCTGGGACTGCGGAGCCGAGCCCTGGGGTCCCCGCTGGGGTTTTTGGCTGCCTTATCGCGGAGGATTTAATGGGAAGGGGAGGAAATGCCCGGCTCGCGCTCTCCGGGAGTGACTCAGGGGTAAAGCATCGCTCTGCGGGGGGACGGGGCCGCATCCTGCCTGCAGCGCACCACTCTTTGAAGTATGGAGCTGTATTAGACCGGATAAAAATCCAAATCTGAATCAGAAAAGATACCGCTGAGTGTTATTCTTAGAAAGTTATCCGGTCTTTTCTCGGCAGAGAGGATGCTTGTGGCTTCTCTCTACCTTATTGAATCCCAAAGGTCTTTATGAATGGTGGAAATAAGATTTTTTTTTTTTCAAAAAAACCATAACAGCAAGTACCTGACGGGGAGGAATGAAACCATAAATCTCCCCTTTGCGAGCGTTGCCAAAGTCTTTCAATAACCGACTGCGTGTATTTCACAGGATGCCAGACGTACATGGACATAATCATCGTTCTGGATGGATCAAACAGCATCTATCCTTGGGTTGAAGTTCAGCACTTCCTCATAAACATCTTGAAAAAATTTTATATTGGTCCCGGCCAGATACAAGTAAGCCCCCGCACAATTTGTGCATCCCCCCCCGGCCGTGCTCACGGGGATTTTCAGCGTCTCTTTGCTGCCAATGTGCTGTAATTGGGCACCGCGCTTTTTGAAAATAAATTTTTCCTCTGTGGATTTTAAAGCCGAGCCCATGGAAATAACATTCATGTTAATGGCCTTAAATGAGCTATGGAGAGAGCGGCACCCCCCACCCTGAGCAGGCACGGGGAGGATGGAATAATTTGGAAATACAGAATATTGCCCTGCGTAGAGACAGCTTGGAAAGAGAACTCCATCCTCTTCCTATGAGTAATCATGGGCTGATGGGGGTGTGGGTTTGTGGGGGGGTATCCTCACCAATTTTCACAGGTAACCCCCGGTTTGGTCCCGTCTGTTGATGCTGTGGGTCCCCCGTGGGGCACAGCACATCGGCATCGCCCCGACCTGTTATAGCCGGGCAGGGCTGGCTGCGCACAGGTCAGCCGGCAGAGAAGAAAAGCAAAATTGAGAATTATCGACCCTCCCATAGAGGGGAATCTGGAGCATATTGGGGCAGAGGGATCGGTTTTTAACGGTGGCTGTTACTCCATACGATAGACCAAACCTGCTCGTTGTGTCGCAGACCCTCGCTATGCGGCAGGTTCTTGGCGTCCGTTGTGATCGTCCTTTAATCCCCAGGTCGGAGTGGTTCAGTACGGAGAAGACGTCGTCCACGAGTTCCATTTAAACGACTACAGGTCTGTAAAAGATGTGGTGGCGGCTGCCAGTCACATAGAGCAGCGAGGAGGTACAGAAACCAGGACCGCCTATGGGATAGAGTTTGCTCGGTAAAAATCGCTCACCTCCCTCTTCATTCTGACAACGAGTTTAAAATTACCGTTGAGTTTTCTTCCCTCTCTCCCCCTTCGCTTTTCCTTGCTGCTTAGAAAGCAAGGGACACAGCCAGGCTAAAAATATTCTTACAAAAAGGCTCAGTCCTCAGTTCGTGCTTTACAAACGATGCTTGGCGAAACCTCTCCGTCCTCGCTTGCAGCTGGACCGGGAGGAGGATGCAGAGGCAGACTCTGGAAGCACCTCCTCTGTCTGAGCTCTCAGCCCCCAAACGTGACCCCCCACCTGCCCCAGGGTCTGCAGATCCTCGTTGGGTACCCGGGAGCTCGGTACAGCCCCGACCCACGGCTCCATCTCCTCCACTATCTGCTCCTGCACTTTTTTGGCACAGCCCGACTGGTATTTAGGGAATTTTCACAGAATCCCAGAAGGGTTTGGGTGGGAAGGGACTGCCATGGGCAGGGACACCTCCCACCAGCCCAGGTTGCCCAAAGCCTCATCCAGCCTGGCCTTGAACCCCTCCAGGGATGGGGCATCCACAGCTTCTCTGGGCACCCTGGGCCACTGCCTCACCCCCCGCACACATTTTGCTGAATTACAGCCTCCTCTCCTGCAAGAAGCTCCATCAGTGGAAAAAAAAAAAAAATCCCTTTTAAAGTCCTAAAATATTTCCTGGGAGTCCTGCACCCCACTGCATCTCCCCAGGGGCTGGCAGCCCACCCAGCGCCGCTCGGTGCTTTATGATGGGGGCGATGGGGTGTGCATCCAGCAGCCGCGGCGGTTTTGGGGAGCGGTGGGAGCCGCGTGCCGCCTGGCGAGGCTGAGCAGCCCAGGGCATCTCTTCAATTGCAGCTCGGAAGCGTTTCAGAAAGGTGGCCGGAAAGGGGCAAAGAGAGTAATGATTGTCATCACAGATGGAGAGTCGCACGACAGCCCAGACCTGGAGAAGGTGATCGAGGACAGCGAGAAGGACAACGTCACCAGATACGCCGTGGCGGTAAGCGGGGGACCCCTTCCAGCAAGGAACGGCTGCGAAAGCCGTGCAGAGCTCGGCCGTGCCCTGTGCTCCCCGATGCCGTGGGGCTGCCAGCGCGCACGTTTGCAGGGGGGGCTGCTGCTGGTCCTGCTTCTGCAGGATGCTCAGCTCTGGATTCGGCTGCTGGAGCAGGTGCCGTGGGACAGGCAGGACCAAGTTGCACCAAGCACCCAAATTCCATGACTTACAGCAGCTCTGGGATGTCTTCATCCGTTGCATGGAAACCCCTGACTCTTGCATTTCTATTTCCATCCTAGGTGTTGGGTTATTATAACAGAAGAGGAATCAATCCCGAAGCCTTTTTGAACGAGATAAAATTCATAGCGAGCGACCCGGATGACAAACATTTCTTTAATGTCACGGATGAGGCGGCGCTCAAAGACATCGTGGACGCGCTGGGGGAAAGGATATTTAGCTTGGAAGGTGAGCGATGCTCCTCCCCGACACCTCCCGGCTGCAGCGGGTTGTTCGGGCGCTGTCAGTCCCGGGTTTGCTGAATTGGAACGGGTCACACCAGAGTTTCCCTAATATCTGATACAGAACCTAAAATCTTGCTTTGAATATCTCCGTATTTAAAATTATGTCTTTATTTTGAGCGATTTGCATCCCTCCAGCGCCAGCAGCAGAGATGCTCTCTCCTCCCAAAGGTCACCCCTCCTTCTGGTCACCGGTGTGTGCAGAGCTATGGTGGCTCTCGATTTCTAAATTTAAATTTCATAGGAAAAGAGCGTCCTGAGATGAAAATTGGAACAGAGGATGGAGGGCTCTCACTGCAAACTCAACCCTGTGGGCTTTGGGGGAATTTGGGGCAAACCAGCTCCCAAACTCCCAGTTCCCTTGGTCCAGCCAGCCCAGTGCTTCCATGGGGAAGAAAATTCACCCCATTGCAATTAGGAGAAATCCTCCAAATCCACATTTTGGCGTCATCTCGCAGCTCGGGAATGAGCCGACGGCACTGCGGCAGAGCTCGCAGTAAATTGGGGTGATTTAGGGAGAAACAAGCACATTGACGGCGACTGGAGCCCTTTGTGCTCTGGGGGGTGGTGGTGGGCGCTCATCCCACCCTGACCCACCCAGGGACCCCTCAGCCCCATCAAAGCTCTCCATTCAATTCCATTCAATCCAAGTTCCCTTTTTTTTTCTTTTTTCTTTTATTTTTCTTTTTTTTTTTTTAAAGGAACCAACAAGAATGAAATCTCCTTTGGACTGGAAATGTCCCAGACTGGATTTTCATCGCATGTTGTGGAAGTAAGAGAGTAAATATGGGGTTTTTTTCTCTTTTTTTTCTTTTTGCTCCTGCTCCTGCTTTTTATTGTCACCAGCCGCTGCGGGTGGGGAGATGGTTTTTTGGGCAAGTTTTTCATCATGAAGCTCAATTGGTAACACCAGCATGAGGAGGAAAATGGGGTTGCTGCTGGTTTATCCCATGGGAAGGGGGATGCTGGAGACCCGTCCCTTCCTCAGGACCAGCCTGAGCGGCTCTTCCCGATGCCACAAGCTCTTGGAAAGGTTTTGATGGGATGTGCAGTGGGTGAAGATTATTTTTAGTATTATTATCATTGATTTTTTTTTTCCGTTCATGAGATTTCTTCCCTTTTCCATAAAATGTGCAATTTCTGGGAGGCACCGTTTGCTGATTTTCTCTTCCGCACTCTTCAGCCTCCCATAGTCTAGGATTTTTTTTGAGGGACCCCCACGTGTGTTCTCACCCCAAACCATCCCATGGGGTCCCCTCGCCCATCCCAGCAGGAACCAGCTTTGTCCCTGCTGGCGGGGTGGGGGACAATTGTCTCCCCTTGGCAAGAGAAACCCCCAACTCCTCCCGCTCTCCCGCAGGATGGGATCTTGCTGGGGGCCGTGGGTGCCTACGACTGGAACGGAGCCGTCCTGAAGGAAACCAGCAGCGGGAAAGTCATTCCCCTGCGGGAATCCTACCTCCAGGAGTTCCCGGAGGAGCTGAAAAATCACGGAGCGTATTTAGGTAAGAAAGGCTGTGCTGCCAGGGCTGAATTCATGATTTTACTCTTAATAATAGGAAGCACGACATATTTCTCAAATGACTCAGAGCAGCCAGCGTAGGCAGGACCGTGCCTGGCTGTTTGCAAGCTCCCGTCGGCGCAATCCCGACGTTGTCCCCTTGCTCAGGGCTGCAGCATCCCTGAGCATCCTCGCCTGGGAAGGGTCCAGCATCACCCATGGCGTGCAGCACAGAAGTGATTGAAATGCAAAAGTAGCTCAGCCACCGGGCAGCCCGGGTCGTCTGCAGCGCTTACTGGAATGGTTTAAAAAGCGCTGATGAAATTTCATGCCTAGGGAGGAAATACCTGCTGGGTTAATCCGTTCCATGTGTGGCGGTTAAAGCCTCGGAGTAAAAATATCAGCCTGGTTTGCAAAATGCAGCCTTGCTCCGGAGATGTGCGTGCCAGGCTGAGCTGCCCCGTGGCTGGGAGTGGGGTGGGATGCTATGGGGTGGGGATGCTATGGGGTGGGGATGCTGTGGGGCGGGATTCTGTGGGGTCACCCACCAGCGTGTCAGGGCTTTTCCCTCTGCTGGGGACACAAACAGCCCCTGGACATGCAGTGTGTCTCTTGGGGTGACAGCAGAGTGTCCCCTGGGCTTGGCTGCATCCCTGGAGCGGGGACGGCTGTGGCTGTGCGATGGGTACTGACGGTGAACGTGCAGGAGCCTGGAGCTGGGTTTGAAAAATAGGATTTTGCAGCCCCAGGTTTATTCTTAGAGGAGCCTGTCTGCAACCACAGGTGACCCCAGTGCAGAAAAGAACCCGTCAGGGTAGGGAAAGGATTGCTGGGGGACATTCGCTTACGCTGGGTTATTTCCATAAGGACTCGTGAGCAAAGGTCTCGACAGATTCATGGCTTTTCTTGGACCGTGAGTGTTCACGTCAAGCACCAGCACAGCCTTGCACGCCTGGCTTTGGGAGTGCTGCTGCTGGGGTCCCGAAGGAGCCTCCCCCGTGCACGCACCTTGCTGGTGTTTGTTTAACTGGCTGTGACCCGTGAACTAAAACCCTGCTCAGGCTGCGCGTTGGAATTGCCCTCGATGAGAGAAGGATTTTGCTGGGGGTTTGCCGGCTGCTTTAGGCGGTGCCAGAGCTCCCGGTGCAGCTGCTGCTCAGGGTGTAGGTAGGAGCTGAGCAGGCGGCTCCCAGCCCAGGGTCAGGGCACTGAGGTTTGTTTGAACGACTTTATCTTTGAAGAAATCTGCGTTTCTAGCTTCCCCATCTGGGAGGCGGCCAGAGCTGTGTCAGCAGCTGGGAGCTAATGGGAAGCAGAGCACCGGGAGCAGGCAGGGAGCCGCTTGGCCGTGCTCACCCCGTGCACGCTTCCCTTCCAGGTTACACCGTCTCCTCCGTCATATCCACCAAGCACGAGCGGATTTACGTTGCGGGAGCGCCCAGGTTCAACCACACCGGGAAAGTCATCCTCTTCAGCATGCACAACAACCGCAACCTCACCATCCACCAGGCGCTGAAGGGCGAGCAGGTAACGCTGAGGATGCTGCCCAGATTTTTTCCATCCGAGGGGATTCTCCTCCATCAATCCTCCCCCTTCATTTTGCAAATTATTCTGTTTAAATGGCTCAGCGGTGTGACAGATCCCTGGACGGTTGGGGATGCGCTGGCTCTTGCTCCGAACCGTGCAGCTGTAGCAGGGACGGGGTTTGGAATGTCCCCCCTGGGGAGGGTGACAGTGTCCCTGCGTGCTGGCAGAGTTGGTCCCATCTCCTCTGTCTCTGCCAGATCGGCTCCTACTACGGCAGCGAGATCAACTCCCTGGACGTCAACGGCGACGGCGTCACCGACGTCCTGCTGGTGGGAGCCCCCATGTACTTCAGCGAAGGCAGGGAGAGGGGCAAGGTCTACGTCTACACCCTGCGCGAGGTGAGCCGGCGATGCTGCAGGGGCTGGGGGGTTCGGGTGCTAGCCCAGGAGCTGTGTCCCCTGTGTCACCTCCCCGGGGTGGCTCCGGGCTGTCATCAGACACCCTGGGGCAGGGCAGCCCGATCCAGAGGCAGCAGAGCTTGGCAGCGCCTCGCTGTTGTGGCTGCTGCGAGACTTGAGGAGGATTTATCCATTTTCTGTGTTTATAAACAATCTCGGGGGGGTTTGCTCGCTGCCAGCGAAGGGAGCCCAGCCTGCGCTGGAGCGGAGCCGCCTCATCTCGAGGCTTCCCTGCTCCCGGCTGGGCGAGATTCCCAGCCCCAGAGAGGCGATGCACGGGCTCCGAGAGGATGCTGCTGCTCCTGGCCCCAAAGGGGTGATGCACAGGCTCCAAGGCAGGATCCTGCTGCTCCCAGCCCCAAAGAGGTGATGCACAGGGTGCACGGTGGGATCTTTGCAACATGGGGGTCTTTGCCTCCCCCAAAACCATCCCCTCCAAGGCTGGAGCCCAGGGTCATGGGGAGCGGTGAGATCGGTCCCTCCACCATTGCTTCATGGCACAGATGGGACATGTGCCACCTCCGTCCCCTTCCCAGGCACCCAGGACCAGCTTTCCTGCTGCCCTCAAATTGGGGTGAAAATGCAATTTCTGATCCAAACCCATCAGGTTCCAGAGGTGTGCAGGCAGCAAACAGGTTGCGCTCCGCATCCCAGGCTGCAGAGCCCAGAGCAGCCAGAGTCCCTGTATCTAAAGCACAATTTTTTTATCCAATTATTTCCATAGATTTCTATAAAAAGGAGGCAAAGCAGATGTGGGGCTGGCACAGGGCTCACCCATCCCCATGGATGTGCTGAGCAAAAAGTCCCATGGCTCCAGGAGGGTTCTCACCTCCTTCCTTAGAGAAATTGCTCACACATCACCGTATTACTGACTTTTTTGATTTTTTGGGGGTTTTTTTACTTTTTCTCTTTGGCTGGCCCAGCAGAACCGCTTCGTTTCCAGCGGTGCCCTCGTAGATCTGCAGAGCTACCAGAACTCCCGCTTCGGCTCCTGCATCGCCGCCGTGCCCGACCTCAACCAGGACTCCTACAGCGACCTCGTTGTCGGGGCACCTTTGGAGGACGAGCACCAAGGAGCGATATACATCTTCCTCGGCTTCAAAGAGACCGTCCTGAAGAAGTACAAGCAGGTACGGCTCCCAGGTGCTCCGGTTGTCCTCATCTTTCATCAGAATAAACGTCATTTGTGCCCATTTTAAGGACTGAAGAGTGCAATCATAGAATCACAGAATCCCAGACTGGTTTGGGTGGGAAGGGACCTTACAGCCCACCCAGTGCCACCCCCTGCCATGGGCAGGGACACCTCCCACCAGCCCAGGTTGCCCAAAGCCTCACCCAGCCTGGCCTTGAACCCCTCCAGGGATGGGGCATCCACAGCTTCTCTGGGCACCCTGGGCCACTGCCTCACCCCGCACAGGGAAACATTTCTTCCCAATCTCTCATCTCCATCTCCCCTCTTATAATAAATTCACATGCCGTATTGCATTGTTAATTATTATCGATTGCATTGTTAATTGTTGCTGCTGGATATTTTCTCTTGTGAGAGAAAGCAATTGAGGATATGGAAAACATGCTTGAAGTTAGGGGCAACGCCCAGCAGTGGATTACTCTGGATAAAATATTCCCCACGCTTGTGATAAATAGCAAATACGCAGGGTAAATCCAGCAGAAATCTCTGGATGGTGTCTCCAAAGAGAAACTGCTCCCGATGGCAAAATCCATTTGGTGGAATCGCTTGGAAAGGAGCATCTTCAGGAGCGTGGAGGAGGTCGGGGTGGTAAACCCCTCCTGGGCAGGGAGGGATGCTCCTGCTGGAACCCAGGCTGCATCCTCCCCTTTGCTTTCCAGCGCATCGCAGCCGCCGACCTGGCGCCAGGCCTGATGTATTTTGGATGCAGCATCCACGGACAGCTGGACCTGAACGAAGACGGGCTGGTGGACTTGGCCGTCGGCTCCCTGGGGAACGCCGTGCTGCTGTGGTGAGCTGTATCTCGTTTGGCACGCTCCTCTGCCAGAAGCTCATCGCAATACGCTGACTTTTTTCGAGGGAAAAGTGATCTCCCAACAATCTGACCCATCGTGCCCCAGTAACCACCCCCTGTCCAGCGGGGCCGTGGGGTTTCAATGCCATTGGGCCATTGAAGGACATCAGAGGTTTTTGGGTTTTTTTTTTTCATTGAATTTCATCATTAGTCCCCCAAGAGTTCCAGACCAGCCCGTTGATTTCTGGTGATTTGCCCAAGCTCCCTCTGGTCTTATTTAACAAGAACAATTTAATATTTGCAAATATTCATGAATGTTTGGAAAGTCCCTTGAAGCTGTTAGGATGGAGGGTTGCTGTGTCGAGCAGAGATGGGTCGCTCTGGGGTCTGCCTTGAAAAGGGGCCAAATCCTGCTCTCGGTGCTGAGCCTCTTCGCTGGTGTAAGCAGGAGGCGAATAGATGCAAGAGATTTTATTCTTCAGATACTCCGTAAATGAGCTGAGAGCAGATCAGCGTGCTGTGATGGCCTTTGGGCTTCCTCAGCACCTTCCTGATGTTGAGAAAAAATGGGTGAAAAGGGTGAACAGGGAGGTGTGGGCGAGTTCTGGAGGCTCCCGTGCCCCAGCACATCTCCCGACCCTCCCTCGCCCTGCAGGTCCCGCAGCGTGGTCCAGATCAACGCCAGCATCCGCTTCGAACCCGCCAAAATCAACATCTTCACCAAGGACTGCAAACGCAATGGGAAGGATGCCACCTGCATGTCAGCCTTCGTCTGCTTCACCGCCCTCTTCCTCTCGGCTCACTTCCAGACCGCCAGCGTGGGTAAGCGCCACGGCTGCTTGCGCGACATAAAAAAATCCCAATTCATGCGTTGTTCAGGTCTCCAGCCCCGAGGGACCCCCCCCCAGCTTCTGCCAAGGGAATCCATCCAGGAGCTTAGCACATCTGGAGGAGCGCACGTTGCCATCTGCCACATCCCTTTTTCCCCACAGATGTGTCCCTCTCCCGGCTGCTGCAGCGGGGACGGTGGCTCTGCCATTGAGGGGTGCCAAGAACACCCCGAGGATGCAACCTCACCTGTGTTTAACCTCTTCTCTCACCTATGCCCTGGGGCCAAGCCCTCCTGCAGCTTGCCTTGCCATGGTACGTGTGACGGGGACGTCACCGCCACCGCATCGGCCAGGAGGACGTGCCCGGATCGTGTCCCGCAGAGCTTGCCCACCCTCCCCGCTGCAGAGCCACGCCACATCTGCCGACCAGCTGTGCATGTTTCCCTAATATCCCGGGGAATCTCTGTGAAGCTGTTGGCTGGCTCTGCTATGAAAGCCTTGCACGTTGCTGTGACCCCGAGTCTACCCGGCGGATGCCTGTGACTCAGCCGGAACCGGGGGGACCGATGGCATCTCCACCCCCTGCAACCCGGCAGCAAATATCATCAGAGGAAAATCACATCCCAAGCGAAGGGAAAGCTCCCATCCCCTAGAGCAGGAATTTTGATCTGTGCTATCAAATCCAGCGTTTTCCTCCTCCCTGCTCTCGTTGGGGATCTCGCAGGACAAAAAGCTGAGCAGAGCTTCATTTAATCAATTAATTTTACACTTTTTTCTGCCCAGAAGAGCCCCGCCGTGGATGTGCGTGCTGGGGGCTGACGGCTGCTCTCTGCTCAGGCACATTTTGCATCGCATGGGTGCACGCTGTTTGCTCAGCACCGGGCTGGGGACCTTTGGTTTCTTTTTGGCGGCACTGCAGGAAGCAAATGGTCTCCAGTAACGCATCTAGGAGAGGAGAGTGCTCCAGGGTACGGCCCCTCCAGAACATACAGGAGGGGAATAGTTCTGTATCCTGCACTGGCTGTGCTCAGTGCCTTGTCATCGTGTTTTTTTAACATTCCTCATTTGACTTGGATGCTTTGTCCAAAAGAAATCAGGCAACAACAACTACAACCCGATTTTCCAGATTTTCCCAATTTTCCCTTAGCGTGCTCCCTGCCCAGCGAGGCGATAGGACTTTGAGTGCACAAAATCCCGTTTTTTTTTCCCCGTTGTTGCCATATGGCGTAACGCCGGGGAGCAGCCCTGACGGCACGGCTTTCCTTGCAGCGCTGCGGTACAACACCACCATCGACGAGCGCCGGTACACGCCGCGGGCGCACCTGGACGAGAGCGGGGAGCGGCACACGCAGAAGGGGCTGCTGCTGCTCGGCGGCCAGGAGCACTGCGACCGGCTCCAGTTCCACGTCCTGGTGAGTGGGGACGGGGAGGACAGGGCTGGGGTCTCCTCCTCTGCCAGCCCCCCGGGCAGAGGCAGCCGCCCGAGCGAAGATGCTCTCCACCTTGTGCAAAACAGCGATGCGCCGGGATGCGGTCAGAGGAGCCTCGATGGGTCCATGGGGCTGGAAATGAGCCTCGTCCTCCAGCCAGGATTTTTTTTTGCGTTGGGTTTGATGTGGTCAGGGATGAAGCTGCCGGCACGCGGCAGCTGCTGGGTCCCCGAACGCTGACTTCATCGCAGCCCCAGGTCGCACCGTGCTCCTTTCCATCAGCCGCTGGCCGTGCCCTCGGGGAGGGCGTGCACTCCTGACGCCTGGGTCAGGCTGGTCTTCCTGCTCCAAAATTGGTGAAAACTCTTTTTTTTCCATTGGGAACCAAATGCTTTCATGCCAGTCCCTGGTGGTCTCACCCTCTGACCATCAGGATGCCCCCTCTCCGGGTGCAGGAGCCAGCAAACCCCTCTGCATCGCTCGCGGGGAGCAGCTGATGCACAAACCTGGCCAAAATCAAACATTCCCAGGGAATGATGAGAATGTTGCAGAGGCCAACGAGGGCTGAGCTGCCAGACTGGCCCGGCCCCAAGCCCTGGCCTGAACCGCCGTGAACTTCTGGGAAATTTGAGATGGAGCTTGTGATTTAGCCCAAGAAGCATCTCTCTTCACAGCATCTCACTGCACCCGAGGCAGTGCATGGGAAGGGCTCAGAGAGCCGCAGTTGGGGATGAGGTGCAGGTAAGCGTTGCAGGACAGCTCTGCACCCCCTGGGAGCCTGGCTCGGGGTCAGCTCCCCCCCAAATATCCATCTTTTGGAGCCAGAGTCTCCAGGGTGCAGCATTTCCCACCCCCTCAGGTGGGTGTTGGGCAGCACTGCTGAGCTCAGGTCATCGCCATCCCTAGGAAAGGGTCAGATGGAGGGACAGGGTGGTTGCACACCAACTATACCTCATTGCAAAGCTTTTATTCCATAAAATAATCGCACATGGCTGGAGTTCTGCCTCACTGCTCTCTCTGGCACCGCCCCTTCATGAGCAGCAGCCCTGTCCCTCCCAACGATGCTTTCTGTCCGCCGCAGGACACAGCGGACTATGTGAAGCCGGTGACGTTCTCCATCGACTACGAGCTGGAGCACCCCGAGAACGGCCCCATGCTGGACGACGGCTGGCCCACCTCGCTCAAGGTCTCGGTAGGTAGCAGCACCGACCTCCCAGGGTGCCTTGTATCAGGTGCTTGATTGGCAGGTTTCTCTCTGGATGTAGCATTTGCTTCTGTATCTTGGGGCTGGAATCCGTGGTCCCTCCTGTGATAGCATCCGCTGCAGCCTGGGATCAGAAAAACATAAAACCATTGAATGGTTTGGGTTGGAAGGGACCTTAAAGATTGTCTACTTCCAACCCCCTGCCATGGGCAGGGACACCTCCCACTAGCCCAGGTTGCTCAAAGCCACCACCCGTGTCCCTTCTCCTTGGAGTACAACCAAGGGGCTCAAAGTGTCACCAAACTGTCCTTGTCCCCCTCAGGTCCCTTTCTGGAACGGGTGCAATGAGGATGAGCACTGCGTCCCTGATCTGGTCCTGGATGCCAAAAGCGACGTGCCCAGTGCCATGTGAGTAGGTTGCTTAGAGCATCATAAACCGGGGGAGCTCCGAAACCCAGCCCCAACCCATGCTCCGTAGAGCTGGTCCTTCATCCATCATTGCCATGAAATTCATCCAACCCCACCTTGAGGTTCATCTAACCCCACCCCAAGGTGCGTCTCAGCACCTCCGCTCACAGCGGGGCTCAGCCTCTGCCTGCTCCTGGTGGTTTTTCAGGGAATCCACAAAACAACTAATATTTGATGCCATGGTGATGAGCCCCAGGGAGACAAATCAGTAAATAACAGGGTGGGGAATAAATGCCAGGCTGGCATTACACACTTGGCAATTACAGGCTTGACTCACGCAGCAGAAATAATTATACCCTACGTCTGGTCCCTCAGAGAGCTTCCAAAGGTTATCCCGGAGCACAGGAGCCCGAACCCCCACCTCCCGTCGATGGCAGTGGGCTCTGGACCAAGCCCATCGCCCGTGCTGCTACCTGGGGATTACCCGTATCCCATAATATGGTGTTTATTCCTCTGTCTGCTGTAAAGCTCTTGGTCCTGAGGCTACAACCCAGGCGTGGAGGTGGAAGTGAGCTGGAGGTGGGGGGTTATTTGTGGGTCTCAGTGGCTAGAGTCCTACACATCACCATGGGCAGATGCTGCGGTCTGCCAGGGTGCCGGATCCCTAATCCTGTTCCTCCTGATGCCTGAGGAGCTTTCCCAATGGCATCAGGGGGAACTGGATCATGCCCTCCAAGGGCAACTGGTGTGAAGGTGATTTCTGCCAAGAAAACCATTTTGGAGGCGATTTGTTGGAACAGAGCTATTTCTTCAAACCAGCTCTGGGGCTGCTCGCCATCAGAGGCAGAAGGTGGCTCTGAAGGTGGCACCGTGCTATATTTTCCTTCTTTTTTATTTTTCATTAAGACTATTTTTTTTTTAGCCAAAAATCACAAGCAAAATGATGGTCCATGGGAAGAATTTGTGATTCCTCCTCTTGCAGGGAGTACTGCCGGCGGGCGCTGCGGAGGGCTCCACCGGACTGCTCCGCCTTCAGCCTCTCCTTCGACGCCTCCATCTTCGTCATCGAGAGCAGCAGGAGGAGGGTGGCCGTGGAGGCGGTGCTGGAGAACCGAGGAGAAAACGCCTACAGCACGGTCCTCAACATCTCCTTCTCCAGAAACCTCCAGTTCGCCAGCTTGATCCCCAAGGTGAGGCTGCCGGGGGGAGATCCAGGGCTTTCCAGAAGCGCTTCTAACCCTGGCTGGATGAGAAAGGCGTGTCCTAAACCAGAGCCCAAAAATGTCTCCATCCCTCGTAAATCAGACATGTTTATGGGCTTAGTGTCTGAGCACTTGAGGCTCTCTCAGCTCTTTATTTTGGAAATACAAAAATGTTTGAATTTTAAGAGCTTTGAAAGAAGGTCAAATGCAGATGAGATTATTTCCCTCTTTATTTTTCTACTCCAATAGTTTAAAAATACTCACTGCACGTGGCCAAGTTCCCGTCAAGGGTGAGTTTTTGCAGCTGAGATCTAACTCCTGGAAGTACGGGCTGATAACGGGAAGGTGGCCACCGCTCAGCACCGAGGCGATGCCGCTGCCCTATGGACGAGCCCATCCCCATGCCGTGGGTGCCCTCCCCAATATTTCACCCCCGTTACTTGCTCCTCTCAGCGACTCTTCCCTTTTTCCCAGCGAGTTTTGGGAAATTTGCTGACGCTGCTGAGCCCTCGCTCATCCCCTCGATGACTTCATGCCCGCCCGCAGATCCTGTGTCCTGTGTTTGTTTTTTCTATAAGCCGTGCCAAGGGAAAATTGTGGGGCACGCTGCCCACAAAATAAGAAAAAAAAAAAAATCTGTCTTCTGAGAGATTAGTCCAAATTCAGTGACGGGGGAAAACCCAGCGATGCTGGGGAACAGAAATCACCGCGCGGCAGCGGTCGCAGGAAATATTTGTAGCTGGTTACAGAAGCATCGTCCTGCTAACAGGTCCCTGGCTGCTGCTCCTGATAAATAAGCAAATTGCCAACCAGAAGGGATGGGTGTTTGTGTCAGGGGCTGTACAGAGACCCGAAATAACAAGTATCTGTGGCCCCAGAAAGCCCATCATCTCAGCAGATGAGTGGGAGAAAGCTCCCAGCCCTTGCTGGTGGCTGGTGCTGGGATGTCTCAGCTCCTGGCTGGGACTTCTCCAATGGCAGCAGCTCAAAACAAGACCCTTGTGGGGTCTAACACGGGGCCAAAAACTGGAATAGCTCATTGTCTCATGGCGGGGATGGACACCTGCATACAACCCGGCTACAACCTCTTGTAGGGTTGCTACAGGTTGGCAGGGCAGGGTGGGTGTCCCATCCCATCCCATCCCATCCCATCCCATCCCATCCCATCCTATCCCATCCTATCCCATCCCATCCCACCCAGCCTGGGCTTGGGCTGTGCAATGGGCAGGAGCTTCCCCAGCCTGGCTGGGGAGCTGGAAGGTGTTTGAGCAGCAGGAACGTAATTGTTGAGACGAGGAAATTAACTATCACTGCTTAGCTGGTGGCCATGCAGAATAATCTCTCATGTTATCTCTTGATGCTTTCCTGTGACTCCTCGTCACAGGAAAATATTCTTCTCCCCGATCATAGTGCCAAGAATAATTGAGTTTATTCGTTCGCCACCGTAGTTAAATATCTTGGGAGGGTTTAAATCAGAAAGATGGAAGACGTTTGCTAGAAATGCCTCTCTCCGGGAATGGCCCTAGAAAATCAGCCGTGTGGGGAGGATCCCCAGCCTGCAGCAAGCGGGGATCTTGGTTGGATGGTTTGGTTGGGTTTTTTTCCAAAATTTAAAGCCTGTTTTGAGCCCTGTGGGTGATTTTGCTGCTTTCACAAAGAGCCAGGTTGTGGGGCTCGTGCCCAGTGTCACAGACACATCACGTCCCATTTCAGGACGACACGGACATCAACATCGACTGCATGACCGAAGACAAGAACCCCAACAAGAAAGTGTGCAACGTGAGCTACCCCTTCTTCCGAGCCAAGGCCAAGGTAAAGCTATTCCCCTCTGCCCAAGCAAGGGTTGACCCGCAGGATGGGAGCCCTCTGCCCCTGGCACAGCCACAGGGTCACATCCATCCATCTTGGGATTTTCAAAGACAAGCCCTTGGTTCCCTCCCTGTCTCTCTCCATCACTGGGTTTTCCAGGGGCATTGGGGGAACCAACGGTTGAGATGATGTCTCGATGCTCAGAGATCGCCCAGCACCAAATCCCACCCGATGCCCTCCAGTCAAAGAATTTGTCTCCAGTCCTTTGGAGCAATTTAATGTTGGCTTCAAACCACTGATGGTAACTTCCCCGAGCTCCTTCCTCGCATGACGAGGCAACTTTCTCTGGGAGATTTCCATTGCTCCCAACCCTCGGGGTCCATCCAAACCCTCTTCCATGCCCGCCCAAGCCCCCTCAGGCTGGTGGCATCCTCCAGACCCCAGCTCACAGCACTTCCCTGACCAGGTCCACCAAGCAACATCTTCAAAACACCATAAAACCCTTTGCAAATGTTACGTGCAGCATAGAATCATAGAATCCCAGAATGGTTTGGGTGGGAAGGGACCTCAAAGATCATCTTGTTCCACCCCTGCCATGGGCAGGGACACCTCCCACCAGCCCAGGTTGCCCAAAGCCTCATCCAGCCTGGCCTTGAACCCCTCCAGGGATGGGGCACCCACAGCTTCTCTGGGCAACCTGGGCCACTGCCAGGAAGGAAAAGCCAGGAGGTGCCACGGGCAGAGCAGGACCTGTCTCCGCACGGTGGAATCCCACCTGCCCATCCTGCACCCCCGTGGGAAAACCAGCCGAGACAAGCGGGATCAAACGAGAGAAATCTTTCCAACCGCCACATCCGTCTGAAGCTTCTCCTTGTCAGAAGCTTGAAAATGACAGACGAGCTCCAGGCACCTCACGAGGCTTTAAAGCTCCCAAAAAAATCCCTCTCGGATGCCTGTGGCCATCCCTGCGAGCAGCAGCCCGGCTCCCCATGACCTACGGGGGCTGAGAATGCATCTGCGTGGCATCAGGTAGTCCAGGTCCTGCCAAGACAAAGACAAGCTGGAAATGGAAATTTGGCCCCAGAGCAGCAGGAGCTTTAATATTATCCTCAGCTGTGCCGTCCCAGACAGTTTGAGGTCATTGCCACGGCTCTCGCAGATGTGACATTTATCCCATTTTATTGTTGTTGGCCCCTCTCCGGCTGCCTTCCCCCCGCCAGCCGACCCCGTGCCGCAGATGGGAGCGAGCGGCCTCTCGCTGCAGATCCCCCGGAGGGTTTCTCGTCCAAAAGGAAGGCTGCTTGCTCCTCCAACCTCAGAGAAAAAAAAAGAAAAAGAGAAAAAGAGAAAAAGAGAAAAAGAGAAAGAGAAAGAAAAAGAACAAGAACAAGAACAAGAACAAGAAAAAGAAAAAGAAAAAGAAAAA
>WKFP01014991.1:492242-508388 GCA_011057875.1 Pterocles orientalis | reverse complement strand
CTTCTCTCCCGGGAGAGCCAAGGCTCTGCTCAACGCCTGGGAGCATCTCCCAGGGCGGGCAGGGGGATGCTTTCACCCACACAGCCCTCAGGATTTTTTTTTTTTTTTATCCCTAATGTGTTCTCCGTTCTGTTTCTGACCTCCGCAGGTAGCTTTCCGCCTGGATTTCGAATTCAGCAAGTCGATTTTCCTTCAAGGCATGGAGATCTACTTGATCGCCAGCAGGTAGACGGATGCTTCCTCCCTTGCGTGTGTTTACGATGCTGATGGGTTTAGGGGTTTTTTTTTCCATTTTTATCAATTTTTTTTTAGAGCAGACGAGGATTCGCTCTGCAGGGGCTGCAGCATCGCTTTAATGCCGCTGGGTGGGAAACCTCCCTCCAAATGATTTGTTTTTATAGCCTTGGGCTAATAAAAGTAGCCTTGGGCTAATAAAAGTTCTAGGATAAAATTGCTTCTCTTTACACTTCGGCCAAAAAGCCAAAGTTCAGCCCTTCCCCACCTGCTTCCTATGACCCCCCTCCCAAAAAAAAAAATAAATCCGAGGGGACCCAGCTCCCGCCTCACCCTCTGCTCCGGTTCCAGCGACAGCGAGGAGAAGGAGAGCACCAAGGAGGACAACTTCGCCCACCTCAATTTTCACCTGAAGTACGAAGCCGACCTGCTCTTCACCAGGTGAGGGGCTTTTGGGGTGTCCGTCGGGAAAACCCAGGGCAGCGTCATGCGAGCCCAGCGCAAACTGGGCTGTAATTGGGATAAAACGGGGCTGAAGGAACCATAAAATTGGGGCATCCCGCTCAGCCGGTCCTTATAAAAATCATCAGCGAGGAGCAACACGGCACGGAGCGTTCATACTGGTTAAATGCACGAGGGTATGAAATAGGTGTGAGGGGAATGGGTTTTTAAGGGGAAAAAGTCCTTTTTGTAGGTAATAACGTTCGTAGCGTGTGTTCCTAGCCAGTGGCTGGGCTGGTTGCCATCCCCCGAAAAATCATCTCCCCGGGAGCTCGGCTGAGGATGTGTGGGGACGGGTTCGGGCGTCGATAGTAACTAAAGCGGAGAATTCGGTCCAAGGAGAGCAGGGAGCTAAGGCTCAGATGATAATTTATTAACCTGATTGTAAAAAATAATAAAAAAAAAAAAAATCCGTGAAGCCCAGAAGCACATTCTCTGGCACTGCTTGCTGTAATTCTTAGCAGATTTTTAAGACCTTCAGTCATTTTATTATTTTTTTTTTAACACTAGAGGCAGTGGGGCACTGAAAATAAAACCACTTTAATACTTAAAATTTATGGGGAGCGAGGGGATTCTCAATTTAACAAATAGCAGAATTGCTCTTACAGGAGAGGGGAGAACTTGGAAGAAAAATAGCAGCACAAAAAAATTCAAATTTGGCTACCTTGGGGGAAAAAAGGGGAAAAATTTAAAGAGTTTTGGGGGGTTTGGGCCACACGCTCTGTCTTGTGAGCGTGCATCTCGTCACTGCCAGCTGGGCATCCATCGGATGCTCCTGGCTCCTTCCCCTCCTCTCCAGCTGGGAAACAGAGACGGGATTCACCTCCCCAGATTTAGACGTGACATTCAAAGCGCCAGCCAGGGCCTTGGATGTCTTTGTTATAATAAAAAGGCGAGAAAAATTCCACCAAGAAAGGGAAAATACTGCAGAGGCAGAATAGCGTGAAAATCCCCCCGTCTTCTTTTGGACGAGGTGGAGCCAGGTGATGGTTTCCATCCGTGGAAACATCCATCCATCCATCCTCCATCCATCCATCCATGGAAACATCCATGGAAACATCCATCCATTCATCCTCCATCCATGGAAACATCCATCCATGGAAACATCCATCCATCCTCCATCCATGGAAACATCCATCCATCCATCCTCCATCCATCCATCCATCCATGGAAACATCCATCCATCCATGGAAACATCCATCCATCCATCCATCCATCCTCCATCCATCCATCCAGACCGAAAATCCTCTCCTGGGGGAGTCTGCCCACAGAGGGGCTGGGGACAGATGTGCTCTGCTCCGAGCCCTCCTCGTGACTTGTCCTCCTCTGTCACGACAGGACATCGAGCCTGGACTACTACGAGATCAGGTCCAACAGCTCCCTGGAGGGCTACGACAGCATCGGTCCCCCCTTTCATTGCACCTTCAAGGTAAGGAGGGGGTTAAAACCAGCGGAGGGACCCCCCAGGACCGTGCTCACCCTGCTCGTCCCCATCCCACGGGACACTGGGGACATCCCTGTCCTCTGCCCTGGCAGCTGCAGAACCTGGGCTTCTTCCCCGTGGAGGGGGCAACCATCAAGCTCACCGTCCCCGTGGCCACCCGGGGGGGCAACCGCCTCCTGCTCCTCACCCAGTTCATGGTGGACCAGGTAGGAACGGGGGTTTCGTCCCCATTCAGCACTCGTGGGTCCCTTCTGCACCAGGGGTGGGGTCACCCCACAGCACATCACCCCATCCTTTTGCAGCCCCCCCCGTGCTCACACATGCACAGCTTTGGCTCAGGTCTGGTCTTCTCCCTTTTGTCTTCACTTGGCTGGAAACATGGAAAATGGCAGCAGCCAAAGGGCTTAGTCCAAATATTCCTCCGAGCTAGACCTCGCTCCAGTACGCAATGAATTCTGGAGGGTTCTGAAAGTATGTGCCTGGGGGGAACCGGGGGCTTGAGCAGCCGTAAAAGTGGGGGGGAGAGGGCTGGGGGCATCCCCCCAGCATCCCAAGCTGCTGCTGCCCCTGCAACCGTGGGGAACTCATGTGCCAGGGATGGAAAGAGCCTCGGATGGATGGATTTGACCCCGGTCGGGGTGTTTTGTCCCCAGCTCTTGCAAAGTCCCCGTGTCACCTGGGACATTGCCGGTGGCCCGGATGGGGCTCTCTGCCCAGCTGTTTTTTTGCTGGGGGGGGGCACAAACCCACAAAAATTAATTAAAGTAGGATGCTGGACCCCTTTTGGGCCAGGACCTCCTCCAGCTGCTCAGCCCCCAACACCAGCAAAGTCCGGGGAAGGGGCCAAGACCCCCCGCTTCCACCCAGACGGGTGCCGAGCCCGGGATAGGATGTGGGGAGGGGGCCACCGTGGTCCCGTCCCCGTTGCTTGGAGCCCATCAGCTTCTCCTGCAGGAGAACACGACCTGCAACATCTGGGGAAACACCACTGACTACCGCAGGACGCCCGCCGAGGAGGACCTGTCCCGCACCCCCCACCTGGTACGTACCCCCCCCCAGGGCCCGATCCTGAGCCCTGCCACCCCGGGCAGCCACCAAAGCAGAGAGAAAACCCACAGGATGGGGACATCCCATCACCAAGGAGGGGGGACCCTCTGCTGGGGTCTGGATCTTGCTTTGTTTGGGGGGAGAAGAAGCTGGGGGGGGACTTTTGGTCCCCTGCTTAGCGGTGATGCTCTCCCGCCACCAACTCCTTCCCTTGCAGAACCACAGCAACTCCGACGTGGTTTCCATCGACTGCAATGTGAAATTAGCCCCCAACGAGGAGATGAACTTGCACTTGCGTGGCAACCTGTGGATGAAGTCTCTGAAAGCAGTAAGTGTTCCCAAAGCAGGCACCGGGCTTTCGAGGAGAAATCCCCCAAAGGAGCCCTCGCACCACAGAAACGTTGGGTTTTGGGTTGGTTTTTTTTTTCCCCCCCTCTCCTGCAGTTGCTTTCCCTCCCAGGCAGCCCTGGCATGTGTGGGGCGATTTTTGTTTTCAAATCCTACTTATCCTAGCAGCGTGTGCATCCAACAGCCCGCACAGCACCTCATCATGAGGAATTTAATCTCAAGCAGCCCTTTCTGCTGCAATTTAGCCACACTCACTACTTGACTTGCATCGTCCTTTTGCATGGATGCAGCACCAGCATCCCCAGTATGGATGCAGCACTCAGCATCCCCAGTATGGATGCAGCACCCAGTATCCTTAGCATGGATGCAGCACTCAGCATCCCCAGTACGGCTGCAGCACCAGCATCCCCAGTACGGATGGATGCAAAGCCCTGTTGGGGAGCAAAGCCATGGGGGGCACCCGGTCGGGGCGCTGGGTCCTCTCCCGTGGCCGATGCTCACGTCCTGCATCTCTTTGCGCAGCTGAAGTTCAAGTCACTGAAGGTCACCATGAACGCCGCTATCCAGCGACGCTTCGGGAGCCCCTTCATCTTCCGCGAGGAAGACCCCAGCCGCCAGGTGAGCCCCTGGGGTGGGATAGTCACCCATGGACCCGGCAGTTTTGGGGATGCTGCGACACCCTGCTCTGATCCCGGTGGGGAAAATCCTGGGGCTGGCAAAAGGGCTGGAGCCACCCATGCTGGGGACCCGTCTCTGCAGAGCCCGGGGCAGCTCAGTGCAGCTGTGGGCAGCTCCGGTCCCAGCACCATCGGCTTGACCAGGGAAAACTGGAGCCAAATCACTTGGGTGGGCATCCTCCCCAGCATCCTCCCAAAGCCAGGGGATGCTCAGCATCCCCCTCATCGTGCCATCCCCCCATCCCTGCCCACCCCCTCTCGCACCCAGCGGCAGCGGCACATTTTGATGCTTTTTTTTCCTCGCAGATAACGTTTGAAATCTCCAAGGCGGAGGAGTGGCAGATCCCCATCTGGATCATCCTGGGCAGCACGCTGGGAGGGCTCCTGCTCCTGGCCCTGCTCGTCCTCGTGCTCTGGAAGGTGAGCAGCCCCTCGCTGGGGGGTCGGTGGAGACCCCCAGGTGTGGAGGGACCCTCGGCACCGCCGGGAATTGCAAAAACCTCCTCTAACCTCTTTGTGCTTCCATATTATTTATATTCCTGGCATTATCCCGTTAAAAGCACGACTTCTCCCAGCATCAGCCGGAGTAACTGTTGGGTTTTCTTTTGTTTCTCTTTAATCCCTACAGCTCGGATTTTTTAAAAGCGGGAGCCGGCGGCGAGCGGTGGAGCGGGAGCGGAGCGCCCAGGGGCTGGAGTGATGCTACCGGGGCTGCCGGGTCCCCCCCGTGCCCCCCCAGCCCCTACAGAGCAGAGGGTCGCCCCCCGTGCCGCAGGATTTGGGTGCTGAGCTGGGGTGTGCAGCCAGAGGAGAGTACACCCCTTTGTGCGAAACCACCTCAAAGCCAAAAAAAACCCCAAAAATAAAAATCCAAAGAAAATCCCTCCAGACCCCAAAATCCCCAATTCCCAGCCCCGCACCCCGAATGAGGAGCTTCATGCGGGGTTTGCAACGAGGCGGCAGCGGCGCGGGGACGGAGGGGCCACCGAAGCGACGTGTCCCGTGAGCTGGGGCAAACTGCGGGGCTGCAAAGAGCTTAAAAAAAAATAATATCATTAAAAAAAGAAAAAAAAATGGGGGTTGCTCATTCCCACGGCTGAGCGGTACCCGGGCTCTGCTGGCCACGGCTCTCAAACTGCGCTGGGTTCGTTAACCGGAGCAATTGGGCGGAGGTTTTAATTTGCCTTCTTAATGCACTGAACACAACCGATTGCAAATTAAAGCACCTTGATGCAAATCTCCAGTGTCCAGCTGTACATACTTATTCTAAAAATATTTACCTGTTTAAACAAAGGAGAAAAAAAAAAAAATTCAAAAAAAAAAAAAAAGGAAAAGCAGTTTGAAGGGTTTTCTCCAAACGGAGCAGTTTGGCAGAGCTGGTGTCCCGCGGGAGCCCCCGCACGTGTATGATAATTGTACAGACGCGCTGCAGCCGGAGGATCGGTGCTGTTTGACAAAAATCTTTCTTTTTGCATAACAGAATTATTTATGCTAATATTAATTTTATGGATGAACGGAAAGCATATGTCCGGCGGGTGTGTAATGAAGTTTGTTAAATACTGTCCCAGTATTTTTTAAGGATTAAAAATACGGTATTTTAAAAACAAACAGCCTCCGCGCCCCTTCTGTGCTAGCCCACTTTCACGCTCGGCTGGGTGCAAGCAGGGGATGCTCAAACCCTGCTGGGCTCAGACTTTTTCCTCCACGCTTTTATTATGGGATGGAAGTTTTTGGCAATTCTGTTTTTAAAGGGATGCTGCCAGGTGGGATGAGTGGCCGGGGAGGGGGGCAGCCTTTTGGAGCTTGGAGGAAGGTGTGCTGCAGAATGAGCCCCTTGCATTGCATAAAAATGGGAAAAAAAAATAAATTAAAAAGTCTGATGTCTCATTGCTGCATGGAAAATAGGGGAAGGTCTGTCCAGGGTACCTTAAGGCCCCAGGAGGACGAATTTGGCTTTGCCATTTTTCCTGATGTTTGACCACAATAGTCCCTTTTTTTTTTTTTTTGAAGTGCAATAGTCTAACCTACCTGAGACACAAGCGACCGACACATTTTTCATTTTAGAAGCTAGTTTGCAGCTCAGAAGATGGTATCTCTAAAGCTTTTCCCTTGGAAGAGACAAACCAGCCAGCGCTCACAGCTGTTATTCTGCTTGACACTAGACAAGAACTAAGAGTTCGGAGCCAATTCCACATTCAATGTTTATTTATTTGTAATACAAATAGAAACGTGTGCCCAAATCTCGCCTTAAAGTTCTACCCAGATTGTTTAAAAACAAACAAACAAAAAAAAAACCCTACAGAACATTCTTTCATCATCTGACAGTTAAAAAGCTGCATTTAAAATAAACCGAGTTTTCAGTAGCCTGTCAAAACAAGTGACATTTTACTGTCGGAGGATCTGCAACTTCTACCCAGGAGAAGCACGTTCTCAGGCAGCGGCGTTATTGTACAATCAGTTGCTTATCGTAAAAGATCTTATGATAGGACAATTTTTTAAAAATCAGTTTTAACAGAGATTTTCATCATGAAAGGAGTAAAAATCATGAAAAAAATCCTCGAGTCCAATTCAGGGAGGCACAGACTCCGCGCCTATGGGAAAAGCCAGCTTCAAGCAGCATCCCGCTCCGAAGGAAGACTCTCTTTGGCGACAGACTACTCCATTAGGAAGATACAGCATCTGGAATCCGAGAGTGCAGTTTTACACACTTTAGAGTCAAAAAGGTGCAATGTCGATCATTGAAAGAAGAAGAAAAACAAGTGAAAAAGCATTTCTGAAATGTTGGGACACACACAAACACCACTACCCTATCCATTTCTCTAGGTATCCATGCATGATCTTTAGATACGAGCAACTTCGCTCCATAAAAAGAAACCATGGCTCCAGTTCATCTCGGTCGGTGTGCAAGTTCCTTTTTCAAAAGTTATTCCAAAGTAGCGTAAATTAAAAGCTCGATATTTCAACTATCGCTAGGTGAATCTGATGGCTGGGTTTAAACCTGTATTTCCTAACAGAGCATTCCGTACGTCTGTAGCTGTTGATAACTCTTGTTCAAAATTTAATTAAAAAAAAAACCAAAAAAACAAAAAACTTTAAAATGTTACCAACATCTTCAGCATGAACTGAAAGGCATAAAAAGATGGTGAGGTATGAGAGCAACAGACTGCTCTCTGTGTCAAGATTTCATTTTTAACCAACTATCACATAATTTCCATTTGTTCTTTCCCACCTCAGTCCAAGAAGTTTTAAAATTGGCAAAGCTCCTGCCCCGGCAGCGCGGAGACACGGGCTTTCAGAGGTGCCTTTGTACAGATCTACCTAAAGCACTCGGCTGCAAATTGTGGAGACGTGCACTGAAAACGTTCTGCACAGGGGATTCTTTTCATTCTGGTTATAAAAACAAAGAGATAACGAAGCAATTCTTGCAATCAAAAGAAATGACCATAATCTTAAAACATCAGGTTTGACGACAGGAAAACAATGTGGCTTTTTTTCCACGCCCCCCCCCTCAAGATCCTCACGAGAACTGAGGCTGCAGACTGAATCCAGAGGAACCCCAACCCAAAAGAAAAGAGAAGAACAACTCCATGTACGTCTGCATCCTGCTGTCTGCAACCGGTGTCGTCCCGGGATAGCACCACCACGAAAGGTTTCACGCAGCCTAGTGAAACTTGACAAATTCCTCCAGAGTTCTGGGGATCTGGTTTTGGTAGCTGATGTTATAGATCCGTACTGCTCGGGCAGCCAGGCACTTGAGACTCAGCTTCATTTGAGTTTTAAGGAGTATTTCAGACACCCCTGTGGTACTTTTATCCAGAGGGGTTTTCTTCTGCTTGTTCGTCATGTCTGTGTGAGCACCAGCCTCCACCAGGCTAATGATGATGGAATGCAACGTCAAGAAGTCACTGATGGGCCGGTGGTACTGGACAATGATGTGGAGCGGGCTGTTCCCTTCGTTGTCCACGGCGTTGACGTCAGCACCGCAATCCAGCAAGAGTTTGGTGACGAGCGCGTTGGGAAAGCTGCAGACGTCGTTCGTGTGGAAGTCATCGACCGGTGTACTGGAATTGACGGCGTGATGCAGCAAACTGGAGCCGTCGCGAGTTCTGGGGTCGAGGTGGATGAGGTTGTAAATCTGTTTGTTGATTCGCGACTGGTCCTCTTCGCTGCACTGGGTCTTGGTAGAGATGCAGACTAAGTAGAGAAAGGTAAAAATATTGCATTCGTGGTTGTCCATGGCTGTGTGGATGTCGGAGTCCTGGGTGGTTTTGATCCGGGACATGCCTTGTTCTATTTCCAAGACGCTGCACCTCAGAACGCTCTCGATGTCCTTGGCCTTGACGGGCTCGTTCAAGTGTATCATCTGAGAAAAGACCTGAGCAAACCTCAGGAGGTCCTTGTGAGTGTTCCTGTTGCCTTTCTGCCTTAGATGCAACGCGTGGAGCCACAGCTTAATACACTGCTCAAACTCCATGTTATCCGCATAAACAGCCCCGCGGTAAATAATGGGGTGAGAAACATCGATATTGTCCGAGCCCAGAATTCTTTCTCGCACAATGAGACCTTCCATGTGCAGGGCATCTCTGTCCTGCCTGATCGACTCTAATTCCTGAGGGGTCCTGCACTCAGTCCTGTTTCCATAAGCTTCAATTTGGGGAAGAACTTCTTTTTCAATGATATTCTCGCTGTCTCGGTACCTCTCCAGCATCGCTAAATATAAATAGTGGTAAGTCTTCATGATATCGTAATTTTCTCTGTCATTTGCAAACGAGGCACCCAGAAGTTCCAGAGCTTCAATGCGGCTTCTCCTGTCGCAGTCAGCGTGAGCGAGGAGCAGCTCCACAACGTCAGCTTTGCAGCTCTCGGCGGCGACTTTCAGCGGCGTCATCCCATGGCCGTTGACCATCATCGCCGCCTTCCACTTGACCAGCTCCCTCACTATCTCCAGGTGGCCGGCTTCGGCCGCAAAGTGCAACGCCGTGGCACCGCAGTGGGCTTTGGCGTTGGGATCGGCATGCTGCTCCAGGAGGTACCTCACCACGTCCGTGTGGCCTTTGTAAGCCGCGATCATAAGGCAAGTGTTGTCGTACTTGTTGGCAATGCTGATGTTGGCGTTGTTTTCCACCAGGTATTTCACAATGTCCAGCCTGCCGTCGAAACACGCAGCCCTCAGGGGAGTCGAGTTGGTCACCGTCGTGTGATTCACGTTGGCGCCGTGACTCACCAGCAATTTGACGACTTCAAAGTGACCGGCTCCTGCCGCGCACCAGAGAGCGGTAGCTCCATCAATGACAAACCTTAAAACGCAAAGACAGGAACAAGCAGTTAAACTGACGCTCTCCCAAAAGCATCTTTTTACAGCCAGGCACGCGCAGCCCCAGCCATCAGAAGATATTTTCCAGCCATCCTCTTTTTTGCCCTTGAAGGAACTTACCAGGATAGCCAAGGAAAAAGAATGAGAGACTTGCCAGGCACACAGACCTCCCGAAGGAAGAAGCGCTGGAAGCTGAAACTTCAAAGCAGCCGCGGGATTCAGACGCGTTTTGCGTTAGCTCCTCCTGGGCTGCTTTGAAGATCCTCCCCGCGAGCTCCAGCGCCCAGCCTCCGGAGGGCTGGGTAAGGATAGTTACAAGAATTACAGCTTCCTGGATCCCTCCTGCCAACAACTGACACTTGAAAGAAAAAACTTAAAACTCACATATTGACACAAAAATCCAAACTCAGACACGAGTAACAGCGCAGCTGTACGACTCGCCGGCTCCAGCAGCAAAGCTGGCTGAAGAGCTCCGTGTCACCTCACTTATTCTCTCTCCCTGAGCTGCAAAATTGCCACCGCTTCCGCTGCGCTGATAGTTCTTGCTCACGAGACCTCACCAAAAACCAGAGCAGCAGCCTGGTTACACAGATGGAACTCCAGGAATAAAAAAAAAAATTAAAAAGCAGAAGTTGTTTGGAGCCGGGCTGCTTCCCGTCACGGCCTCGCAGACAGCGTGCTGGCACTCGCCAGCGAGGGGACAGTTACCCTTAGCAAAGCTCCTCAAGCTGCTTTCATTCCCCGATCCAGCACGGGGGTAACTGCAGAGACAAAGGCTGACGTCCTTTCCATTCCCCTGATTTACGAAGTAGCACTTAAACGCAGAACATCCCAGAGGGACAAACACCTTATTGCCACGGGTCCAAAGAGTCACGTTGCCCAAAGTTAAAATATTGTAAGGCATTGATTTAATTTCATTGACAGTGATCTTGATCATTTTATGAAGCTCTCACGTAGCTCAAAAGGAGCAGTTGGGCGGCTGTTTGTAAATCCAACACCTCCAGCCAACATTTCAGGGGCCGTTCAAGAGCTCTGACACGCAGAGATGTCCACAGACCGGACACAGCTACCTCTATGCACAGCAGGAGGATCTTTATCTTATAAATAAAAACATTTTTTTATTAAAATAGGAAGGAAGCTGGGACCCAGGAATTGTTAATGAGCACGAGGTGATTTTTCGGGGCTCCACGGGTACATTTTTACAAGTCAAAAGCCCGGCTGCTGTGCCGCCTTATCTCAGAGGAACGACAACAACGCGGGGATCACACGCCTCCTCTCCTCTCACCACTGCGCCCATTGTGTCTCAGACAACACCTCCTTTAATCTGCACCACGCAGAGGCTCTGGCAAGCACATCACCATCCCAGCTCAGCAGGAGAAAAACCAGCAGCAGCGAGGGGCTGACAGCCCTTCCTATCGCCTCCCGGCAGCAGAGGCGCTTCCCTCGACAGAATTCGGGGCAGACCTCACCCTAGGTGTTCTCAGCGAGTTTTTGCTTGTGAAAAGAAGGCTGGAAGGAAACAGGAAGAAAGAAAAAAAAAAAACCAAACCACACAGGGAAGTTGGTTCCTCCCCCTTCCCTCAGCATGTCAGAACCAAGCCGGTCCCTCCCTGGGCAGGCGGAGGTGCAGTAACTCCAGCTCTTCGAGCAGGAGCCAGATGGAAGATACCAGCCGGGATCCCTCACGGTCCTTCTCGCTCGGTATCTGCCGCGAGCTCTCCTCTGTGCGAGCTCCCCGCAAACCTGCAGCTCTTCAAAAGACCAATCTACCTTCACGATTAATCAGCCTTATATTTAAGACTGACATACGGGCAAGAATTTGATGAGCGCAGCGGGAGATTTTAAAAACACTGTTCCTCCTTCCTTCTGCCGCGGCAGCGCACCACCTGGGACCGTGCTCCTGGAAATCACCGCCAGGTTCTGCCCAAACAGCACCATCAGCGCCGGTCCGGTCCCAGCTGAGGACCTGGCACCCCCTTCCCCGCCTTTCTTCCCTTCCCGTCCTAAATGTCACACTTCACTCCCAGCCATCCCGTACGTTGTTCCCCGTGGTGATGAAGGGATGGTCCTTGGGATGAAGAACAGAATCCCAGGATGGTTTGAGTGGGAAGGGACCTTAAAGATCATCGAGCTCCAAACCCCTGCCATGGGCAGGGACACCTCCCACCAGCCCAGGCTGCCCAAAGCCTCATCCAGCCTGGCCTTGAACCCCTCCAGGGATGGGGCATCCACAGCTTCTCTGGGCACCCTGGGCCACTGCCTCACCCCCTCGGGTTGTTTGGGCTGGACACTGAAAAAAACGAAGGCCTGGCTCCTGGGGTGCAGGGACCACCCCACGCTGACCCCAGCCTGCTGTCACCTGCGGCAGCGACCGATGTCACAGAAAAGGACCTTTGGGCACAGCCAAGAGAAAAGACAAACGCCCTGCTCGCGGCGGGGGACCGGCTGCGGTGGGCATCGTCCTGTTCACAGCTCCAGGGGGGGGATCTCTGGCTCACAAAGCGCCAGGCGAGGGGTCCCACACAGCGCCGGCGTTTTGACAGCTCCCAAACCCCCTTCCCAAGGCCAGCGGCGGGGCCTGGCGGGTGGCACGGTGCCGTACGTACCCGTCGAAGCGGACGGTGCCGGTCTGCTGGGTGTGGACGCGGTAGTGCTCCAGGAGCAGGCGGACCACCTTGGCGTGGCCGTTGCGGGCGGCGATGATGAGCGGGGTGGAGCGCTGCCCGCCGTGCTGGCTCACGTACCCCAGCAGGTACCTGATGTCGCTCTCGGAGCGGTTCAGCAGCAGCGCCGCCAGGGTCAGCACTCGCCCCTCGCTCGCCGCCTTGTACACGTACCCGGCCAGCCCCTCCATCGCCGCCTCTTCTTCCTCCCGACCGCGGCCCCGACGACCAGCCCGGCCCCGCTCGGGCCTACCGGCCTGCCCCGCCGCCGGGGCGGCCTCTCCCTCCGCCTCCTCCTCCGTCCTGCCCCGGCAGCCAGCGGGGGGCACATGCGGCCCCCTCGGGGCCAGCCCCCCCCCCGGGCCCGGCGGAGCAGCCCCAGCGCCCGCCGCCTCACCGGCCCCGCGAGCCCCCGCGGCCCATCCCCGGCGCCGCAGCGGGGACTCGAACCCGCGGCCCGGCCCCGCCCTACGGGAGGGGGGGGGAGCCCCGAGGAGCGGCAACGCACGGTCCGGGCCCGGCACAGGGCCGCACCGCTACGGGCCGCCGGAAGGGCCCTGCCGGGCGCGCGGAGAGCACGGGCACCCGCCGCGGCTCCGCCCCCGCCGCCGACCCCGGAAGGGAAACCGGAAGTGTCGCCGCTTTTCACGCTTCTCCCCGGCAACCGGCGGCAGCGCACGGGCGTTCCGGGCCGCAAATGTTCCAGAACGCCTAGGAGGGGGGATGAGGCGGCTGGGCTGCGTTCCCCCGGCACCCCGGTGCTGCCCGCCCGCCCCTGGGGCCGCGTGTGGTGCTGTCGGGCGGCAGGCTGCACGGCCTCCCCTGGCCTGCCCTCCGCGGGTGGCCTGGCGCTGGGCCGGGCCCTCCCGGTCCTGGGGCGGTTGGGTTGGGCTGGGTTGGGTCTGGTTCAGTTGGATTGGGTTCATTGGAATGGGCTGAGTTAGGTTCTGTTAGGCTGGGTTGGTTGGGTTGGGTCTGGTTCAGTCAGATTGGGTTTGTTGGATTGGGTTGGACTGAGTTGAGTTCCATTAGGCTGGGTTGGTTGGGCTGGGTTGGGTCGGGTCTGGTTCAGTTGGATTGGTGTGGTTGGATGGGATGGGATTGGGTTGGATAGGATAGGGTGGATTGGGCTGGGTTAGGTTGAGTTGAGTTCAGTTGGGTTGGCTTGGTTGGGTTTGGCTGGGCTGGGTTGGGTCTGGTTCAGGTGGATTGGGTTTGTTGGGTTGGGTTGGACTGGGTTGAGGGGTTGGTTTGGGCTGGGTCTGGTTCAGTTGGGTTGGGTTGGGTTGGGCTGAGTTGAGTTGGGGTCAGTTGGGTTGGGTCTGGCTCAGCTGGATTGGGTTGGGTCTGGTTCAGTTGGATGGGGTTGGTTGGGTTCTGTTGGGTAGAGTAAGGTTGGGCTGGGTTGGTTTGGGTTGGCTGGATCAGGTTGGGTAAGGTAGGGTTGGACCCATTTGTGTCAGATTTGGTTTTGTTTGGTTCTTTTTGTTGTTCTTTTTTAAAGTGACCAGCAGCTTTTATCACCTCGGCCATGACTCCACCCCCTCAAGCCTGTCACGCCCAGTCGCAGCACACGCAGGAGCTTCGTCCTTGCTTTCAGGGACGCTGCGACCAGCCTTGCTGCACGCGGATCAGCTTAACCGAGAGCTAAACGCAACCCACCTGCTTGCTCGCCTCTCCTTTCCTCTGCACCGATCGTCTCCCAGAGGCCTTCCGGAGGTGCCCCACGCTGTGACGGGTTACGTGAGACTGATAAAGGCTGCGAGAAGAAACGTGATACACAACCTGCACCGCCGTCTGTTGCGTGCCATTGTTTTCAAGGGGATACTGTGTCAGCTGTATGAATATATAATTTAAAATCATGCAACTGGAGCCACTGCTCTCGGTGGAAAGTTTCATGCAGGCCAGCTGTGCATTATGTATGGGAGCAGCAGCCCGGCCGCGCCACCGGCGTCGCCGAAAGGAGCCCAGGGGAGGCGAGAGGGACGTGAGTCAGGCCGTGGTCACCTCTACGGTGTTCAGTCAAGGAGGATCAGCTTTTAACAGCGTGTAGGGTACAGCACGACAAGCAGGGTTCACAGGAAGTTTAAGTGGAAGGTGTCTCCATTACCTCAATGATCTCCTCCACTTTTCAACATTTTTTTTTTCCCAACAACGCTGCCCAGGTGCCACTGGTGCTCCGTTGGGGGTTGGACACTGATGCACCAACACTGCCGCCAACCCTCCCGGCAGCACCCCTGGGCAGAGAGACCGAGGTCTCTGCTCTGCGGCTTCTTGGAGCCTCATCGGCTTCGGTGTGTCCAGCTCACGGTGGTCTGGACCGCGGTTCCTCAGTGGAAAGCTCCGGCACCGCTTCGAGCGATCATCCCTGGTGACCAACGACGTCTCTGCGGGCACGTGTCGGTGCGGCTACTGCAGCACTCCCGGCTCAGAGCTGAGCCCGGGCTGGCAACCCCTGATGCATCTCCCCGTGCAGACCCTACACAGGTCCCAGGGGCGCGGATCCTCCCCTGCCACACGCTTCTGCTGCCCGTGCGCTGTCCTGACCTGACGGCGTTTATCCAGGCAAAACGGGGGAGTGGGAGCAGAGCCTGGCACCCGCACCTCGTCAGGGTAACGACGGCTGTTTGCTTTACGCCGCGTGGGTGCAGAACACGAGTTATTTCGCCCCAGGGGGACGGCGATGAGACCTGCCCCACGTCGGGATTTGCTCGTGGCGATAAACCAGATCCCGTCACACCTCACGCTTCAAACGATCCCAGGGACCCGTGTTACTCCCTGCCAGCCTCTCCCCTCCTCTGCATCTCGTGTTCTCAGCCAGGAGAAGACTCGAGACGCGTGGTGGTACGTCAGGGCCGAGAGCTTTTCACCTAACGAGCAATTAAGGAGTTAAATATCATCCTTCTCCCTTTCCTCCGGTTTGGAAATGGCAAAGGTTATCCACCAAAGGTTATCCACCAAAGGTTATCCAACGCTGCTTTGGAGAGGGGAGGGAAATAAAATAAGATGCTGGGATTTTGCATGGGGAGGGGGAGGCTGAGCTGGCCTGGGCTGGGCTGGGCTAAACTGGGCTGGACCGAGCTAAACTGGGCTGGATTGAGCCGGGCTGAGCCGAGCTGGGCTAGGCTGACCTGGGCTAGGCTGAGCTGGCCCAGGCTGGGCTGGGCTAAACCGGGTCAGGCTGGGCTGGACCAACCTGGGCTGGGCAAAATCGGGCTGGGCTGGGCTAAACTGGGTTGGGCTGGACTGAGCTAAACCAGGCTGGGCTGAACCGGGCCGAGCCGAGTCAAGCTGACCTGGGCTAAACTGGGCTGAGCTGGGCTGAGCTGGACTGGGCTAAACTGGGCTGAGCTGGGTTGGACTGAGCTAAACCAGGCTGGGCTGAGCCGGGCCGAGCTGGACTGGGCTAAACTGGGCTGAGCTGGGTTGGACCGAGCTGGGCTGGACTGAGCTAAACCAGGCTGGGCTGAGCTGAGCTAGGCTGAGCTGAGCTGGGCTAAACTGGGCTGGGCCGAGCCGGGCTAAACCGGGCTGGGCTGAGCCGGGCCGAGCCGAGCCGGGCTAAACTGGGCCGGGCCGAGCCGAGCTGGGCTAAACTGGGCCGGGCCGAGCCGAGCCGGGCTAAACCGGGCTGTGCTGAGCCGAGCCGCGCTCCCTCCCCGCGTTCCCCCTCCCCGGCCGGGGCGGTCCCGGGGCAGGAGCCGCGCAGCCGCCGCTGGTCCGCGGGCGCCGGGGCGGGGCCGGGCGGAGCCGAGCGGGGCCGGGCCGGGCCGGGGGGGCACATGCAGGGCGCGGCGCGGCGGCGGCCGTTCCCGGCGGCGGCCCCGGGCTCCCCCCAGCCCGCCGGGACACTCTATCCGGGCAGGTGAGCGGGGGGCCGGCATGGGAACCCCCCCTTTCCCGGGGAATCCCCCCCTC
>WKFP01014991.1:476233-492222 GCA_011057875.1 Pterocles orientalis | reverse complement strand
GTCCGGGATGCTGCGCTGTCCGGGGTATCCCGGGGGGTCCGAGCCCCCCCCCAGCCTCGGGTTGGGGTCCCCCGCTCAGGGCACCCGGCTCACCGGGGGGACCCCAGCCCAGGGGTTGACAGCCTTTTCCCGGGATGCGCAGCTCGCCCGGTTCATCCCGGGTACCCCCAGGGTACCACCATCCTCATCCTCCATCCAGCGGGTTGGGACCGTGGGGTCGGGTGGTGGGACCTCGCCGGTGATGGGGCTGGTGACACCGGGGTCCCAGCGCCCCGGGAGAGCAATTCGGCCACTTTTCCCATAGGGAGGTGAAGGTCTGGTGGTGTGGGGGGGTTATTTGATGGAAAAACTTCAGCAAGGTCGGATCAGGACTTGCTCTGCAGAGGAGGAGGAGGCTGAAGGTGACGGTGTGTCCAGAGCATCCCCGCGCTCGGGTACCACCTGGCATTGAGGCATTTTTCGCGTTCGGCAGAAGTGCTGTGGGAGTTGAATTTTGCCTTGTCATGCAAAAGTTAAAAATAGTTGCACTTAATTCAGCATTTCAGCTTTTCATCCTGCTCGGGTGCTCACTTTGCAGGCGGGAAGAGCCTTCTTACGGGGATGTGCCAGTTTTTTATTCGCTCTGTTTTGCCTCCTCCTCTCTTTATCCTCCCAACTCGGTGGTGATCCCGCAGCTCCCAAGCCCCGAGCGCAGGTGTTGGGTGGGGATGGAGATCTGGAGCCTGCTTCCAACCTCCTCAGAAACCTGTTACGTGACTTCAGGCTGACGCTGTCACTTCTGTCCCCCCCAGGCATGGAGCGGTCAAGAACGAGGACACCTTCAAGACCTCCCCGTTCCACTTGGACCTGTGGTTCTACTTCACTCTGCAGAACTGGGTGCTGGACTTTGGCCGTCCCATCGCGATGGTGAGTGTGGCAGAGGCAGGACCACGGCTCTGCTCGCCCTCGGCTTATTTTAGGTGGAGGGCAGCGGGGCAGAGCCGGGGTGGTCCCCTGTAGACCCCCAGGATGTTTCCTACACCAAGCAGACATCCTCGGGGAGCTGTCCTTGCGACAAGGACTGCTGCCGTGTACTGGTGTAACTGGTACCAAGCTCCAGTCATGGGAAAACTTGTTCCACATCATTTATCCCCCAACTTTATAATAACAAAAGTTACCTGGAGCGGTTCCCGCTGCTCCTCCCCGTACCTTGCCTGTATGCCTGGAACTGGGGACTGCAGCTCTCTGGGCAGAAGTGGCCGTTACCTTCAAACGTCATTTTTTTATTGCTGGCACAGGCACAGCAGAGATCCATGACTGCAGGACTCCTTGTTCGCTCGCTCAGCCCCACAACTTCCCGGCATCGGCTCTGGGCAGCGCTGCAGAAGCAAATAGCCGAGATGTGAATATATAAAATGCATTTAGCACCCGCTCCCCCACTGCGCTTTTAGGGATGCTCGCTGCACGAAGAGCTGCCCAGCTCCGCTACCAACAGCTGCGTGAAGCCAGGCTGACGGCGAGCAGGCAGCAGCAGTCCAAAGCGAGGAGCTTCTGGGGCTGGAATCATCAGCTGGGCGGTGGGGATGCACTGATGGGCTTTTTCCCCCCTTTCCCCAGATAATCCTACCTTTGGAGTGGTTTCCTCTGAACAAACCCAGCGCTGGAGATTATTTCCACATGGCTTACAACGTCATCACCCCCTTTCTTCTGCTAAAGGTAAACCTCGAGGCGCAGGTGATTTTTTTTTTTTAATATTACTGGTTGTAGAATTTTTTTTTTTGATATTACTGGTCTGTAAAGGCTGAGAGGTTGGTAGGAACTTGTTGAGCAAGTGTTTGTTAATCACAAACTCTGCCAGCGAGCTGGCCCCGCTGGACGTTAGGGGTTTGCTGCTCCGGAAAGAATTTGTGATGCCACCTTGAGACCATCTACATACCGCTCAATTTCCTGGATATACAAAGCAAATCACTTCCCCAGGATCTCCGGATCCAGGAGGGGTCAGAGCCCTGCTCCCTGGCTGAGCCAAGGTGTATTTTTAAGACAACATCCATCCACGACTTCAAAGACCTCAGGAGACAGCTGGAGCTAGAGCCGATTTTCTAAATTGTTCGCGGCTTAATTACACTTGCTCTTCCACACCAGAATTATATCTGCAGGTTGAGTTTCTCTAGTTTCAGCTGCCAGCCGCTGGGTCGCGTGAACCACGGATGAGGTTAAAGACTGTCGCATCGTTAGAAATCTTCTATTAAACACTTAGCAGCCAGAAGAGATGGGAAAGCAATTATAAATATATTTTAACCTTCATTAGCTAGAAATTGAATTATGTCCTGAGATGGAAACGATTCTCTCTCCCCGGAGCTGTGAGATGGCCAAAGAGGAATATTCAGGACAGGGGATGGCAGCTCCGAAGCTCGGTCTGACCCAGCCCACGGCTGCGGGCTGGGTACTCGCGGGGCACAGTTTGCTGTCCTGGACTCTCCTGGCAGCCCAGCCCGACGGCTGACCCACGGAAAATACCCGTTTGTTGTTCCGGGCACATTGCTGCTGCCCAGGGTCCCCTCGAAGGATGTGTCCCCCCCCATCCTCTCCATCAGACGAGAGCTTTGTGCTCCCCCCGTCCTCCCCACCTCTGACGTCCGTACAGAGAAAGGGAAAGCTAAGCCTCAAAATTAAAGACAAATAAGGAGCTTTTCGCCCGTTATGAAGGGCTGCAAAGCGGATTTGGGAGCAGGGAGACAGGAGGCGAAGGCGGCCCCAGCTGCTGTGTCCCCCCCCGACCCGCGGTTCCCGAGGCCACCCCGCCGTCCCCTCCAAAGCCTGAGCTGGGATTTGTGCTGGTCGAGGTCTTTCCCGCGTTGCCAGCTGCACGGGGAGCTCCTTTCCGGAGAAAAAACTCCTGCTTCTCATCCCCAGCCGGGCTCAGAGCAACCCCGGGCTCCCCCCAGCCCCACATGCCGGCCCGCGTCCCAACCTCCGCAGCCCCTGGGATGGAACGGGATCGCTCGTGGATGAGGCTGGTGGTCAGAAGGTTGCCTCAAGGGGTTTTGCTGGTCATTAGGTATTTCGAGATACGGGGTTAAACGCAGCTTCCTTAGAAGCAAATACAGAGAGAGGTGAGGCTGGTTCTGTTAGGAAGAAAAAAAGAAAAAAAAAAAAACCCCAAACAATTCAACAGGAGTGCTTTGAAAATCATCCAGCGGAGAATTTCTCTGGGAGGAGGGTGTGCGGGGCTGGAGTGCTGCTGGAGGGCACAGCCAGCCTTCCCCAGCATCACGCACCAGCCGCAGGAGGAACTGCGGGCTCCTGTCTCATCAGCTTGTGATCCCCTCTGGTGCGGGCATCGCCGCGGGTCCTCCATCGGAAGCCCTGGATGGCTGATTGGGTCGAGGTGCTGACTCGGGTTAAGGGTGCTGCTTTGCAGAAAGGTTTAACAAGGGCAAAAAAAGTGGTTTTATTGTTGAAAACAGGGATAAAGTCTGTACTCAAACCTGAAACCCACGCAGGATGGTGGAAACCTCTCCGAGCTGTGTTCAGGGAAGGAGCTACAACCAGGGAAGCTCCTTTGGTGCAATCGTGTGGCTTTTCCCGGGGGTTGGCTGTGTTTTCCCCAGCGGATGATTTTGGCAAACCACCGTAAAAAGTCGGCGAGGGCAGCACGTGTCGCCTGCCTCCGCTGGTACCTCCTCACCGTTCAGCCCATCTCTGTGTTTTCAGCTCATCGAGAGATCCCCCAAGACCTTACCGCGATCCATGGTCTACGTCAGCATCATCATGTTCGTCATGGGAGCCAGCATCCACCTGGTCGGAGACTCCGTCAACCATCGCCTGATTTTCAGCGGCTACCAGCACCATCTGTCTGTGAGAGAGAATCCCATCATCAAGAACCTGAAGCCAGAGACGCTGGTAAAGAGGCTGAGTTTTATACGAGCCCATAAAAAAAAAAATAATAATAATGGCTTGTTCTGATTTAACAGCGTCCCGTTCCCTCTGCCCTTTTAAATGGCTTTTCGTTGCGTTGCAGATTGATTCCTTCGAGCTGCTGTACTACTACGACGAGTATTTAGGTCATTCGATGTGGTAAGCGATCTTCAGTCCATCTATAATTCAAGGAAGGGCAGATCTGAGCTGATCAGAGCTTAAAACATAAAAACCCAAAATGAGAGCGGGCTGGGGATGCAGCTCTCGCAGCCAGCGTGGTTACGGGGGATCTCTCCCTTGGAAAATCACAGTCCCAGAATGGTTTGGGTTGGAAAGGACCTTAAAGATCATCGAGATCCAACCCCCCTGCCACATCCGTTTCCCCCTCGTTTTGCCTCGGTCTCAGCGATATTTCTGGGACGTTGGCAGTGTTTTGACAGCCAGAGGAATGGCTCGTCCCTCAGCCCCCTTCCGCAGGACCCCCAGTTCCAGCGGGGGTCTGGGGTCTGCAGCCTCCTTCGCCATCACCACCCACGGTTTTTGCTCCTCTGGAAGTTGACCCCAAAAAAACCAACCCGACTCTTCCCAGCCTCTCTCCCCTCCTTTCCCGTGCATCCGTCTGGCGCTGGGGAAGGGCTGCTCCCGGAGCCAGACCAGTGCTGCCCAGTAACAGCCCGTTTGGCCATGGTGGCCCAGGGACCCGAGTGATTTCGGTGCTACCCCCTCCCTGACCGCAGCCGTGACCCGGCTCCTGCTGCTCTTCCCACCCCGAGGACCCCAGAAAGTCGTCTGCCCCTAGATAATCCCGAGATGCTCAGAGCAGAGGGAAGTCTCCCCGCCAGGAGGCTTTCCCAGTTTATCTGCTGCTCCTTGAGTGCTGGGAAGCAACCAAATCCCATTATTTTAAATAAAAAAAGGGTTTGCAGGTTGTTGAAAGCCCGGTCCCCATCCTGCTTTCCTGCGGTTCAGCTTTTAACACACCACACCGCTCCGAAACAGCCTCTCAGAGCCTGGGAATCGAACCCTGGGAATTCGACCAGAACACTCGAACCCCGGCTTTGACCTCAGCAGCAAACTGCGGCTTTTCCTGCGGGAGCCCCCGAAGCCCCGTTATCGGCACAGCCAGCACCCACAGCAGCCCCCAGCAGGCACCACCACCCCTCCCCGGCGCGCTGACGCAGCAGCGATCTCCCCGGCAGAGCGGGGATGCTGGCAGAGGGGTGATGCCCTGACGGTGGTACCCGCACCGCCGGACCCCGCACACGTGGGTGGGCTCCGCTCCCGCTCTTGCACCGGCTCAGCGCAGGAATTGCCCGTGTGCGTGGGGTGGATTTGGGGAAGGGTTTCACCGCTTTCCTGCATCACTCAGCCTCTGCTCTCTGTCCGCAGGTACATCCCTTTCTTCCTGATCCTGTTTATCTATTTCACCGGCTGCTTCACCCCCGTTGCAGAGGAGAGCAGGATGCCAGCGGCTGCCCTGCTGCTCATGGGGCCCAGCAGCCTTTATTACTGGTGAGCGGCTCCTCTCCGCGCCGGCGGGGCGAGGGATGACAACTGCCGGACAGTTCTGCGCCGATTTTGGGGTGGGCGCCCCTCCGCCGGGGCGCGGGTTGGCGGCGGCGCAGGGGATGCTCTCGCGGATGGTCCAGGGGCTTTCCGCAGAGCCCAGGCTCCCCGTGCGATGCTCAGACGCTGCCTCCTCGGCTCGCCCTGCGGGTCCAAATGGCCTTTTGAGAGAGGGCTTATTTATTTCCCATTTTCATTAGCCTCATCTTCCCAAACGGTTTCCCTGATGGCAGCCAAACAACTTTTCATTCATCTTCCGAGATGATGTTCTCTCTTGCCCGTGGCTTTGCCCCCCCTGCCGAGACCGTTTTTCTACAGTAAATTAATTTTTGATCGTCAAAGCCATCAGGAGGACTTGGTCAGTTCCCAGTTACCCCGTTGCACTTCCCTCGAACAGATGAGCGTGAGGCTCGGCCGTGCGGCAGCGATGTCGGAGCCAGGCAGTGCCGTTCCTCCTCCCTCCCGCTAACGCCGGCTCAGACACCGCGCGGGGGATTTTTGGACTGAACGAGAACCACATCCCCGGGGCAGACCCAAAGCCTGGCTTTAGTTCTGCACTCACACATCTTATTCCCAAGCTGAGCCCAGCACCTTCCAAACCCCACCCTGGGCACTTCGTTACCTGTTCTCTCAACGACGCCCATCGCTCAGTTGTTAAATTTACCGATGCAAAAAGTGAAAACAAATCCGAGCTGACAATCCGGCAGCAGGGAGCAGCACGGCTCCGTCTGCCTGGATGTGCTAACGGGTGGTTTTGCTTTGCAGGTATCTCGTGACGGAGGGGCAGATTTTCATCCTCTACATTTTCACTTTCTTTGCCATGATGGCTTTAGTGATGCACCAGAAACGCAAGGGACTGGTCCTGGACAGCAACGGGCTTTTTCTCTTCTACTCCTTCATCATCACGCTGGTCCTCATCGCCCTCTGGGTGGTTTGGCTGTGGAATGACAAAATTCTCAGGAAGAAGTACCCGGGCGTGATCTATATCCCTGAGCCGTGGGCATTTTACACCCTGCACATGAACAACCTCCACGCAGCAAAGGAAAGTTTCTAAGTTTTGATATTTTAGAGTGATTTGAAGAAAAGAAAAAATAAATTCTAGTTTTTCTAATGTAGATGTATTTCAAATAAATTCCTGACCAACACGAGCTGCGAGACCTGTCGTATGTTATAACCAGACCTGGCTGGGGAAGGGGCGTTCAAAAAAAAATTGTGACTTAATGCTTCAGAGCCGGGGTTGGGGCTGGAGCTTGGTGGGTGCTCAGAGGACATCAAGTGTATCAGAGCAGGGGTAGGGCAGCCCAGCCCCACCGTGGTCCACACCCCACCCGTTCCCCATCCCATCACCGCCCCGCAGAGCATCCCAGCCTTTAGCAGCAGCGGTTTCTCGGGAAGTGGGCGTTTGAAGGGAGAATCTTTACCCCATGAGATTGAAGGACCCTGAGTGTGTCCCTGTACCAGGGTCTGCTGGGCTACAGTGGCCACTGTGGCCACTGAACGCTTTGTTCTCAGGTCTAGGTCTCCACCGCAGCCTGGTATCGGGTACCTCGTCCCCCCGCGCACGTGCTAGCCCTGCCTGCGCGCCCCTGGGTTTCTTTTCGGGATCCTTGAAGCACCAGCACATCTGGGGAGGCAGAGCATCGCCCGTCCCAGCACCCAGACAAAAAGCTGAGCCAGCACCTCGCCCAGGATGGGACAAAATTGGAGATCCCCAGAAAACTCTGGATCCCCAGAAAATCCTTGCTGTCCAGTGGCTCGAATGCCAACAGAGCAGCAGAAGCACAGCACTGGAAGGGATCGGAAGACTTGAGCAAATGCGGCCGTTTGGGCTGGTCCCCAACAGCTGGAGGCTGCTGCCACCACCCCCAGACCCAGGTTGAACCCCCCAGCCCCTCTCCAGCTCCCTCAGCATCATTTCCTTGGCATCCTCCTTCCACATCCCATCCAAGGGCTGCAGCTGTTTGCTCCCAAGCAGCTGTACTAAATAAATGCTGATAAATAAAAATTCAAGACAAATTCCCTGCAAACCCCCAGAGAGGGCACAGCGATGGGGCCAGTGCCCCAGGACCTGCAAAGCCCGAATTAACTCCTTCTGCCCAGCACCAGCCAAACCCCCCCAGCACTGAACCCCAAAGCCCTAAATCCCCCCGCGCCCCTCCCAGCAGACACCAGTAAGGCTGGATTTGTCTCCCAGCAGACACCAGTAAGGCTGGATTTGTCTCCCAGCAGCTAAGCTCAAGGTGTGCGGCTGTTTGAGATGATCCAACCTTTTGTGCTCAACCCGCTCGTCTCCACCCCAAACACCCTCAACCCGAGGGAAGCTCTCGCCCCGCTCCTCCCGCCAGCATCGCTGCTGGGGGTCCTGTCCCGAGCCCCGAGGTTTGGGTGGGGGCTGGCGGGAGCAGGAGCTGTGCTGGCAGCAGGATCCGGCCCCGGCAGGGATCAGCTCTCGTAGCCATAGCAGCGGGGTATTTATTACAGCCCGGCCGCGCTCCACCCCGCGCTGGCGGACTTTAGCCCTTCACCGCATAGAAAAGCAACAGCAGACGCCTGCGGTGCCAGCGGGCAGCGTAAAACACACGGAGGGTCCCCGAAATCATGGTGAGTGAAGAGTTTCAGCCGATACAAACGGCTCACCCCCACTTGCCCCATCCTGATTTTAAAGCTCTTTTTTTTTTTTTTTTCTTTCTCCTTCTTCCCTTCATGGTACAGGCAAAATTTCTGTCCCAGGATCAAATTAATGGTATGTACAGCTTTTTTTTTTTTAATTATTATTATTAGCAAGATCAGTGTAACAAATTCAGAGCTAATGGCTTTTCCCCCAAAAGGCTCTCAGTTGGGGCTCTGCTTGTCTTGCTCCCAGCTCTTCAGGGGATCTCCAAAAACAGAGAAATCTCCCAGATTTCACTAAAAAAGCCCAAGGCACGGGCAGGGAGCTGAAACCACGGGCAGAAAATTTCAGGCGCCTGTTTGCAGTCCTGGAGCCTGACACGGCTGCGTGCAGGCGCAGGAGGAGGAGGAGGAGGAAGGTGCAGGAGGTACAAATTCTTGGTGCAAGGCACCGGGGCTCTCCCTGGGCACGGGAACCCCCGCCTCAGCTGGGAACGAGGACGGGTTTGCTAGGAGACCGGCAGAAGAAAGCTGAAATAAGAGTATTACCGCAAATCTGATAATCTGCAGCTCTGCGGGATTGCTGCAGGGGAGGGGGCGGCCGGGGCAGCAGAGCCCTGGTACCCCCTGCAGAAAGGTCCAGGGACAGAGAGGATGAGGATGGTGGTGGAGGGTGATCACATCAGCGCAGGCTGGGGTTTGTTTTCCTGTCCCCGTGCAGCACAACTTGTCCCTTGGTGCTGAGCCTGCCACCACGCCGGGCACAGGGCGGGCAGGGAGGACGGGAGCTGGCAGCCGCATCGGGGTCAGCTGCAATCCTTAGTTATCTGAAAACGGGGAAGGGTTCCAGGGGAAGGGGAGAGGGCGAGCGGGCAGGCGAGGAGCCCGGGGAGATGCTGCGGTGGGATGGCGGCAGGGCTGGGACGGGCTCTCCTCTGCCCGACTCGGGGAGTTGGCAGCACTCAGGCTGTCGAACGCGATGTTATCGGGTTTTTTTAATTAAAATGTGGCCGTCTACCCGCACAGTGGCATGGGTAAGGGGCAGGGACCAAACCAGCATCCTCCAGGACTCCTGAAGGCTCATCCCTTCAGCATCCCCTCCTACCCTCCATGGAGGCAGAGAAAAACACTTTTTAAACCATTTTCTACCTATTTGGATGCCTGGCTCCACTTTCAGACTTTCCTCATTAGGCTGAAGGGCCCCAATTAGCTCAGCTCTTCACAAGACCGGATTTTAATTGCCCTTGGCACTTCACCCAGGGTCCTCCCCCACCCCTGCCCATCATCTTCCTTGAAAGGAGACACCCCAGAGCAGACACAAAATACCTGCTGGAACCCTCCCAACGTCACCCCGTAGCTCAATGTCACCTTCCACGGCGTTAACAGAGAGTTTTGGTTTTTAATTAGAGTTCAAGGAATGTTTTTCCCTGTACGACAAGAAACAAAAAGGCAAGATAAAAGCCTCGGACCTGCTGGCAGTGATGCGGTGCCTGGGAGCCAGCCCGACGCCGGGAGAGGTGCAGAGGCACCTGCACCTGCACAGGATCGGTGAGCGAGTGGCACCGGAACGAAACGCTGGGGTTACGGTTGGGGAAATCCAACTTTTTTTTGTGGCTATAAGGATACGTGCAAAGCCACGGAGGCTGCTGGGAGCCCAACTATTGAGTCTTGGGTCGAACAGCCCTGGGGATGCGGCGTAACCAAGAGCAGCCACCAAACCCGATCCCATGTGCAAAGGCAGCCCAGCACCCACTCAAATAGTGCCACTGGGGGGGGGAAAAAAAAAAAAGTTCAAGAGCAGCAGGAGGCACACGTATGGGTTGTGGATTTTGAGGGTGGGAAATTGTTCTGTCCAACCCGCAGAAGAGCACGGGAAGATATTTCATCTTCTAAATAAAATTCAAAGCACAGCACCAAGACCAAAGAATGATGAGATAGGGTGGGCTGGAGTAAAAATTCTGGATCAAGAGTCTAGCAAAGCTCTACGTGAGTTTTCAGGCCAGGAGAGAGCCCCCAGGAGCCTGGACCTTCATCCAGACCTGAGTCAGGAAAATGGGAAAAAATTGCCCCAGGAAGGGGAACGGGGTGGGGGAGAGGGCGCTTAGGTCTGGATCCAAACCACAGAACTGAGCCCTTCCTAAAGAACCTGCTCTTCTTTCTCCAGACAGGAACGCAGAGCTGGATTTCTCCACTTTCCTGAATATAATGTACAGGCAGACGAAGCAGGAGGAGCCCGAGAAGGAGATCCTCACGGCGCTGTCCATGATCGACCGGCAGAAGAGGGGCGTCATCAGCGCTTCGGAGCTGAGAGCCAAGCTGACCAGGCTGGGAGAAAAGCTTTCCGAGGAGGAAGGTATTCCGTAAGAGAAAGACACGAGAAAGAGGGGGACTTGGTAATTAAGATGCTTTTTTAACAAAGAAAAATTGCCCTGTTTGTCAAAAAATCTATTTCCAAGGGGCACGACGGGGGGGGAATTTCCAAGAAGCTGAAAATGATCAAAATCCTCCAGACAGCTGATTTTGCCCTGAGCGTTTTATGTACGGAGATAAAAACTTTTTTAGCTGTATGCCCCAGCTTTCAGAGGCTGCAGGAAGGCAGGGCAGTGCTCTGCGCACACCCGTCAGCCCGGGAGATGGGGTGTCCTGTCCCCTCCTGTCCCCAAACCACGTCACCTCTGGCTTCTCCAGCTCTGGCCCCTCTGCTGAGAGCGGGCTCCGGGGTTTTCACGTTAATGCTCCATCTTTGGCAGAGAGCAAGGAGAAAACCCATGGACGGTTTGATACAGGCAAGGAGTGAGCTTTTCCAGGATTACGGGGTTTGTACGGACCCTGCAGGCGGGCAGAACCGTCCTTTCTATCGTTAAAGGGGGATTTAGATCTCACCAGAGCCAGGCTGGCGTCACCACGAGCGACGCACCGAGAAGGGAGCGTTTTCTTCACCTGTTCAACTGGAATAACAGCCCGTGCAGCTATTCACATCCGAAAACACTTCCAGAGCTATTATGAGAGCTGAGCAGCGAAGCCATCAACCCCGACTGAAGGCACCCCAGCACGCAGCGCTCTGCTGTAAGGACTGGGGAGGCGCAGCGGTTTCAGGGGTTTCCATCCCTTTGCCCGAGAGGCTGTGTATCGACTCCCAACGCGCAACAACAGACCCCAACGCAGGGAGCGATGCTTCTCCTCAAGAGATCCCCCCTCGGCTTGACACACTGAGCCCCAGCTCGCCGAGCTGCTGTAAATATTTGATGCTGGAACAGGCTCCATCTCATTAGCATCGGCCACTGCTCAGGAGCTACGGGCAGGTTCCTTCATTTCCCAGAAAAGCCTTCGCTTCATTTAACTTTTACCAAATGAGAACTGACACATTTTTCTTCTGTGTTATTTTTAAATGTTCTGGGAAGAATTTTTTTTAATTTAACATCCTTAGAAGCACTTGATGACCACCAGGGTATTCTTTTGGAAAGGAGGATTACATCTCCTGGAAAGGAAGAACCGTCACTTACCGTACAGAGCCGCTGCTCTCCCCACAGCCCCGCGTTCACCCCCGCGGATCCTCTGGGGGGCTGCCCTCGCCCCCTTTACACACCCCGATCCCTGTCTGCAAACGGGGGAAATCAGCATCTCACCCAGCACCCGTGTGAAGAGCAGAGAGAGGAAACGGGGAATGCTGCTCCCAGAGACCTTCCACAACTACTCACAGCAAAAAAAACTTTTTTTTGCACCTACCCCTGACCTTCCCCCTGGATTTCCCAACTGCCAAGCTCTTATCTTGTGCTTGAGGACTCAGAGTCTTACCCAACCGCAGCTCGTTCAGCCTGAGCAGCCGCGCTGGCAACCCCGGCCAAGGAGCTCGCAAACGCGGTGAAAACGCCGACCAGCCGCCGCCGACCTGCCCCTGCCCCTTTCGGAGAGGGAGAGCGCTCCAGCGCCGCCCCGGCCCCCCGCCCACAGCCTGCAGGAGGTTACGGAGGACTCGCAACTAGCGCACGGCCGTGTATAATCCATCGGTTCAATGGTCAAACGAGGAATTCAGGTCCGCAACCCAACAGACCGCCTGCCCCGTCCCTCCGTGCAGCATCCAGCCGTGGTCCAGCAGCCAGCATGGCAGCTGAAATCTCTCCTGGGCTGTACTAGACACCGTATCGAAGGAAACCGCTGAACCTTATTGAACCCAAACCACTGTCAAATAAAATTCTCCGATGTTTTAGTGCCCACCTGCTATTTTTTATGGTTAAAGTAAGCAAAGGGAATTTGCCTCCTCTCCTGTCATCCGAAGGAACGTGGCATCTAATTCCCAGCTTCACTCAGCAACGTTTAACGTTGCTTTTCCGTGTGTCATTTCTTACCTGCTTCCATTTTATTGGCATTATTTGACAGGAAGAATACCTTTTAGCCTGTACGCAGCAGAACCGCTGTCACTGCCACGGCATTCCCAAAGCTGGGATGAAAAGCATCACCACTAGATGATCCGCAAGGTCCTTTGCAACCCAAACCACTGTGTGACTGTGATTCCTGCCAGGAGCCCACGGCACGGTTACCACTTCTAAAGAAGTATTTTCAGCGGGAGCCTCAGAGCCCCAGCTGAGTCTGTCTTCTTCCCTTTCAAACACCTTCACAACCATCGCAACATCCCTAATATACGCCAGACTCAAACTTACGTTTTCTTCTTTCTTTCTTTCAGTTGACGACCTGCTAAAAGAAGCCAAAGTTGGGCCAAACGGAACAATAAAATATGAAGAATTTGTCCGCACCATCTGTCTCCCTGCGGTCGACTACTGAAATTCAAAACAAGATATTTGTCAGCAGCAAGACCCGAAACCTCTTTTTACTTCAGTTTTTCCCAGTTATACTTTCAACTCAGGAATCATGCCTTTAAAAATCCTTATTTTGCCTTGATGACAGCGCTTAACGCTTACCCAGGTTCCCATCCCATTCCTGCAGAAATGTTTTCACTAAACGCAAGCTCTCTGTTGTCTAAATAAACTGAATATAACACTCCCTTGTGTAAAATGTGTCACGCTTAAAAAAAAAAACCCAACTCTTATTTCAAAAATATATTTAAGTCTACAGATCTGTCGTGGGATAAGCAGATGGGTGGGGGGGCAGTATCACTGTGTATCACCCATTCCCTCCCTCCTCCGGGGTCGTTGGCCGGGAGTGGGCTGAGCCTTTGGTCATCAGGTGGGGAGGGGCAGTATCACTGTGTATCACATTGCATCTTTGTATATAGGATTATTTCCAATATTATTGTAGTTTAGTTATTAAATTGTCCTTATCTCAACCCACGAGTCCTCTTTGCCATTTACCTCTTTAATTCTCTCCCCTATCATTGGGTGGGGGTGGGGACTGTGTGAGCGGCTGTGTGTGGTTTGGCCCCCAGCCAAGGGCCAACCCGCCACACAAGATCACAGCATACATGATAACTGGTTGTTCAGGCTGTCAACAGCTCCGCGGGCAGGGTGGCCGCGTCCCTGGTGACTCCAGAGTGACAAGAGACAAGCAGCCGGGAATTCTCCAGCTCCCCTGGTTGGTGACGCTCACCGGAGGACAACTCCCAAACTCAGGAGCAGGTCTATGATCACTGCCTCATTCCTCCTCGTCTTTCGCACCCTCGACACACAAGATCTCGGTATTGTTGTGCTTCTGCCGCGTTATTTAAGGCGCGGGTATCCCGCAAGCCTCTGCGCAGCCAGGCTGCCCCTGCATTCGGCGGCAGCACACCGAAAACGCTGGGAAACGGATCCGCCACCGAGCTCTGGGCTAGCTGCCCAGAACACGCTCCTAGAGACAGCCTGGCAGGGAAAAACAGGGGCCAGGAAAATTCCGCTTCTCTACCAGAGGAAAAAAACAAAACACCCCATGTCTCTTGACTTTGGGCTGATCAAAACCAGTGTGACCCAGAGCAGCCGGTATCGATCTCATTCCACCCTCATCCTGGCAGCCCTCGTTAAGGCGCAGGGACCGGTGTATAAATTTAGGATAACAAACAGCAGATTCTCTAGAGCTGATTGGAAATTTGCAGAAACCACCTTTGCACAGTCAGAGCACACGCTCCTGCCGGCCCTGCTGCGGCTTCCACCCCTAGGAGCCCCCTCCCCTCCTTTGACCCGTGCCTCTCCTCCCTTCTTGCTTAATTCTGAATTTTTAGTGCTGAAGCAACTAACCCGCTCTTTACTCAATGTGTGAAATGACCAGTAATTAAATCACGACAGCCACTGCAGATACAACGGATTTATTCCCCGGCACAGTCTGAACCCTGCGGACTCAGGCTGCCACCAAAACCATCACGCGTCGCTGCAACACTTGGAATCAACCAGGATAACAGCAAAATTGGGGTATAAACTGAAAAAAACAAAGTATGAGCAAATCTTAACCCTTCCAGATCAGTAAGCGTCTCTCTAAGGGTAAGGTAGGGGTTATTCTCACGGGGGGTAAAGCAGCAGGGAAGATGAAATGACAGGCTGAACACTGCAAGAAATGGAACCGAATCCAAGACCCTTTCCAGACAAAGGGAGGTTTGTGCCCAGCCTCCCCTGATTCAGAGCCAAGCTGCAGAGCCCGCGGTTCTCACCAGACAGTCCCAGACTAACCCAGGGCTCGGACTTGGCTCCTGACACGCCGACGTACTAACCGAGGGCCCTCTGAGCAGCGAAGGATCATGCTTCAAGGGAGAATAAACTGCTCAACCCAAAACCGAGATACCTTGGCGTGTCTGTCCGCCGCATCCTTCAGTTCCTGTATTAGCTCTTCCTACTCCCCAGGCAGAAAACACAACACAAACTCTGAAAATCAGAGTTACAAACAGCTCCGCACCCAGAGAACGCTCCAGAAAAACACCATACAGTGAGAGATGGGATTCACTAGAAAAACCAGGAGCAGGTTCCAAATCACAGCAAATGCTCCCCTTTCCCTCGCAGCTCTCCCCCCACGGTTCACGGTTGAATTTCGGACAAAAACCCGACCTACCTTGGTGCCGAGCCTTCGTGCGCTGGTGCTTCTGGAGCTGCCCGCAGCGTGGAGTCTGGTCTCTGCCCACCGGAGCTGGTCCAGAGCTTTGCTACAGCAGCACCGGCGATGAAGGGGAGCAGAAACCTCGGCTGCTTCGAGCAGGAGCATCATTAGCTTATGAAATAATGAGTTCATTTAGAAGCATTTGTTTCCAATATGCATCAATAGCCAAATTACAAATGATCCAATACACGGCTTAATTCTTCCTACTGACCACACCAGTTGATTAACAAATCCCTTCAGCAGCTGACAGCGTAAAAGCTTGGGTGGCACGGGGACTGATCAGCCCAGCATCGCTTTGGATGACTCCAGAATGCATCTGGATGATCCCAGGGGGTTAGTACCCTCTCCGGGTGGGTAACCACCACCCAAATAAAAGCTAGGAAAAAGGATCCGCACTTCACACCCCCTCCAGCATTGTCAGAGCAGGGAGAGACAAGCGTGAGACCCTCCGTGCAGGCAAATCGTTCCCTTTGCAACTCCCAGCTCACAGCACACACGCTGCTCCCCCCTCCATCCCTTCCTTCCCCCCCCCCCAGGAAACACAACGTAACTGAATGTTTTTTATTACATCTAAAGATTTCTACATAAACAGGTAACATTCAATAGGTAAACCATTTTCTTTTCCAATGCATATAATAAATATTTTCACTTGGTACTTTTATACAAACTGACATTGGTCTACTATACATTTTTAAAAGCCATTTACTGGTTTGGCATGCCGTATGGAAACTAAGAGAAAGTTTTAAGGCAATGAATGACAGATTTAAATTCATGGAATTAATGGTATTTTTTAATATTCTGCTTATATACATTTTTCCCTTTGTTAACTAAAACAATTAACAGCAGCACTTTCGGGGACCACCAGCAATTCTCCCTTGTTAGAAATCTAAGATCTGTTAAAAAAA
>WKFP01014991.1:418076-476213 GCA_011057875.1 Pterocles orientalis | reverse complement strand
TCATCAGGTGGGGAGGGGCAGTATCACTGTGTATCACATTGCATCTTTGTATATAGGATTATTTCCAATATTATTGTAGTTTAGTTATTAAATTGTCCTTATCTCAACCCATGAGTCCTCTTTGCCTTTTACCTCTTTAATTCTCTCCCCTATCATTGGGTGGGGGTGGGGACTGTGTGAGCAGGTGTGTGTGGTTTGGCCCCCAGCCAAGGGCCAACCCGCCACACAAGATCACAGCATACATGATAACTGGTTGTTCAGGCTGTCAACAGCTCCGCGGGCAGGGTGGCCGCGTCCCTGGTGACTCCAGAGTGACAAGAGACAAGCAGCCGGGAATTCTCCAGCTCCCCTGGTCGGTAACGCTCACCGGAGGACAACTCCCAAACTCAGGAGCAGGTCTATGATCACTGCCTCATTCCTCCTCGTCTTTCGCACCCCCGACACACAAGATCTCAGTATTGTTGTGCTTCTGCCGCGTTATTTAAGGCGCGGGTATCCCGCAAGCCTCTGCGCAGCCAGGCTGCCCCTGCATTCGGCGGCAGCACACCGAAAACGCTGGGAAACGGATCCGTCAATAAGCTCTGGGCTAGCTGCCCAGAACACGCTCCTAGAGACAGCCTGGCAGGGAAAAACAGGGGCCAGGAAAATTCCACTTCTCTACCAGAGGAAAAAACAAGACACCCCATGTCTCTTGACTTTGGGCTGATCAAAACCAGTGTGACCCAGAGCAGCCGGTATCGATCTCATTCCACCCTCATCCTGGCAGCCCTCATTAAGGCACAGGGACCGGTGTATAAATTTAGGATAACAAACAGCAGATTCTCTAGAGCTGATTGGAAATTTGCAGAAACCACCTTTGCACAGTCAGAGCACACACTCCTGCCAGCTCTGCTGCGGCTTCCACCCCCAGGAGCCCCCTCCCCTCCTTCGACCCGTGCCTCTCCTCCCTTTTGGTTTAATTCTGAATCTTTTAGCTCTTTACTCAATGTGTGAAATGACCAGTAATTAAATCACGACAGCCACTGCAGATACAACGGATTTATTCCCCGGCACAGTCTGAACCCTGCGGACTCAGGCTACCACCAAAACCATCACGCGTCGCTGCAACACTTGGAATCAACCAGGATAACAGCAAAATTGGGGTATAAACTGAAAAAACAAAGTATGAGCAAATCTTAACCCTTCCAGATCAGCGTTTCTCTAAGGGTAAGGTAGGGTTATTCTCACGGGGGGGGGTAAAGCAGCAGGGAAGATGAAATGACAGGCTGAACACTATGCAAGAAATGGAACCGAATCCAAGACCCTTTCCAGACAAAGGGAGGTTTGTGCCCAGCCTCCCCTGATTCAGAGCCAAGCTGCAGAGCCCACGGTTCTCACCAGACAGTCCCAGACTAACCCAGTGCTCGGACTTGGCTCCTGACACGCCGACGTACTAACCAAGGGCCCTCTGAACAGCGAAGGATCATGCTTCAAGGGGGAATAAACTGCTCAACCCAAAACCGAGATACCTTGGCGTGTCTGTCCGCCGCATCCTTCAGTTCCTGCTCTTCCTACTCCCCAGGCAGAAAACACAACACAAACTCTGAAAATCAGAGTTACAAACAGCTCCGCACCCAGAGAACGCTCCAGAAAAACACCATACAGTGAGAGAGAGATGGGATTCACTAGAAAAACCAGGAGCAGGTTCCAAATCACAGCAAACGCTCCCCTTTCCCTCGCAGCTCTCCCCCCACGGTTCACGGTTAAATTTCGGACAAAAACCCGACCTACCTTGGTGCGGAGCCTTCGTGCGCTGGTGCTTCTGGAGCTGCCCGCAGCGTGGAGTCTGGTCTCTGCCCACCGGAGCTGGTCCAGAGCTTTGCCACAGCAGCACCGGCGATGAAGGGGAGCAGAAACCTCGGCTGCTTCGAGCAGGAGCATCATTAGCTTATGAAATAATGAGTTCATTTAGAACCATTTGTTTCCAATATGCATCGATAGCCAAATTACGAATGATCCAATACGCGGCTTAATTCTTCCTACTGACCACACCAGTTGATTAACAAATCCCTTCAGCAGCTGACAGCGTAAAAGCTTGGGTGGCACGGGGACTCATCAGCTCAGCATCGCTTTGGATGACTCCAGAATGCATCTGGATGATCCCAGGGGTTAGTACCCTCTCCGGGTGGGTAACCACCACCCAAATAAAAGCTAGGAAAAAGGATCCGCACTTCACACCCCCTCCAGCATTGTCAGAGCAGGGAGAGACAAGCGTGAGACCCTCCGTGCAGGCAAATCGTTCCCTTTGCAACTCCCAGCTCACAGCACACATGCTGCTCCCCCCTCCATCCCTTTCTTTCCCCCCCCCCAGGAAACACAACGTAACTGAATGTTTTTTATTACATCTAAAGATTTCTACATAAACAGGTAACATTCAATAGGTAAACCATTTTCTTTTCCAATGCATATAATAAATATTTTCACTTGGTACTTTTATACAAACTGACATTGGTCTACTATACATTTTTAAAAGCCATTTACTGGTTTGGCATGCCGTATGGAAACTAAGAGAAAGTTTTAAGGCAATGAATGACAGATTTAAATTCATGGAATTAATGGTATTTTTTAATATTCTGCTTATATACATTTTTCCCTTTGTTAACTAAAACAATTAACAGCAGCACTTTCGGGGACCACCAGCAATTCTCCCTTGTTAGAAATCTAAGATCTGTTAAAAAAATTTAAAAAAGAAAGAAAAAAACCCAGTTACACTGACAAAACAAAATCCTTTCTATTTAAAATGTGCTTAAAACCCTGAAATGTTAAACCGCAACGAAGAATTAATTTTCAAAACGTTCTCCTCACAGTCCTTAGCTCTGCGATGGGAGGCAGGTCCAAGAGAGTCCAATGGAAATTTATCGGTCATCCCGTCCTTGAAGGGCTTTCTGAATCCTTGCCACAGAGAGGAAGGGGCAAGCCTAGAGCTGCTGCCACCTCTATCGGTACGGAAGCGCTACGAGGTTTTTAATGCACGGCATCGGTTACAGCTTAGTGCGGGTTTTCTTCAAGGATGCATCAGTGAAAACCCTCAAGAGCGATTCAAAGCCCCCTCCACCCTACGTACCCATTCCCGCAGAGCACTACACCTAACGCAGGCACACGGGCCGCTCCTCTGGGGGAAGAATTTCAGGACAAGAGACCAGCAGCCTAAGGATCAGAGAAATTCTGCACTGGGCAGCGAGCGGAGCCGTAGCGCGAGCCTGGGCTGCTCTGCTCCATCTCTGCCAACACGCGAAGCGGCGGAGGGTGAGTTTTGGAGTGACATTTGCAGGGAATTTGTCGAGAACTCAGACTGAGACTTCTACCAAGCAATGTTAACTGTGGTCAGAGGCACAGAGAATTATCAACTATAAAACCAGCCGAGCGTGGGACGGGGATACTCACAAAGCCTATGGGACTAACACCACAAAGGAGGACTCTGTCCCTTCTTTGTAGAGCCATGAGGTTAAAAAAAAAAAAAATGACGATGGTGATCTGAACAGGTGGGGAAATGAAAGACATCCTCAGCTGACCTCACTTTCCAAAAGCTAAACAGGCATGAAGGTGCCGGGTTCTGGGTTACCACACACTTGCCACATTTAATTTTATATGTGAATCGACAAGATTTTAATACCATTGTCAAAAATGACATAAAAGCTGCTCTTCAGGTCATTTTTAACAGTACAGTCAATGAAAACGTTGCCACAATCGTCAGTAAAACAGCCACAAGCTCTCCTGAAATTTCCCGTAGGTGTTCCAGAAGCTGGGGACAGGCACGCGCCCCGTTACACCGCTGGCAGTCGTACTCCAGATTTACAAGCGGTATCGTAGCAAAGCATATGCTCTGAAGTTACCAGGTTAGTATTCATGACTAAAATGTATGAGATATATTCCTAATGTAGGTTTAATCACTTCAAAATCAGACTGAGCTTAAAAAATAAGTATTTCCCATTTTCTATCCTTTTATTTATTTTTTTTTTAACTGACATTTAATAAATTATAAAATTGGTGTATGGTGAAATATATATATCAGCCAGATATGTATGAAATACACATGCATGGGAAAAACTATTTAACTCACTTTTAACTCACACACACGGATCTATAAATACATATATACACACACATATACATATAAACACAAACATTTGTTTTCAAAATTCAAGTCAACTATTTAGTGGCAGAGGGATGCTGTAAAAACACTAAAAACAATTTTGATGCCACATCATGTGAACCTTTCAAATAACCATACGACTGATCATACAGCAATACCTAATGCTACTTGGATTAAAGATTTTTTTCTTTTTTTTTTTCCTTTTTTTTCCTTTTTTTTTTTCTTTTTTTTAATCAATGCAAGATTTTGAGACAACTTCATAGGCAAAAGGTGGCCCTTGTCAATGCTCAAAGCAACTATCTGCAATCAACAGTTTTGGACGTGAAAAACTCAGACACAAATCTGCTAATTTTAGTATTCCTTATCTCTCTTTCCTGATAAACCTGTTACCTGCACTTTTCAGCCAGTTATAAAAATATTTTTCACACCAGAGGAAATATTTACTCTCTCTGACATGGACTTTGGGACACAAGAGAATCACTTCCTTCCCTCCCCCTTCTCTTACTTTAAAGAATCTTCTGAAAAACTGCATTCCAGCTATTTACACATTTCACTCTTCAATAAGAACAGATCAGCCCAAATGACCCATCAGGTCTATAAAAAAGAAAAAAAAAATAAAGATTTTCCTATGTCATGCACAACTTCCAAAAAATAAAAAGAAACCAGGAAGTAAGTATGGCGCAAAGTTCTCCAAGTTCAACAGAAGTGTACCAAAAATTCGGGAAATCAAAATAATTACCAAGCCAAAAAGAGAAAAGTGAATTTTGAAACCCGCTACCCTAAGAGACTTCAACAGGCAGCAACACATCTGAGTGCACGGGCTACGGGTGGGGCTTTTTTTGGGTTGGGTTTTAGTTTAGGAATCCCACTGAACATTTAAATATTAATTGGGATGAATGTGAACTCAGAAGACAGTGTACCAGGACCATTATCAGCCGCACAAACCATGCAATAGTGTGCTGGTAGTTGTAGTTTCTTCCTTTTTGTTGACAAGTTCACTTTTTAAGCAGAAATGTGATGTACTGCAGCTAAAAGGAGGTTTTTCCAGCTAGAACAAGCCCGGCCCCAGTTCCCGAGGCCATTTGTACGCGCACAGCTAACTTCAAAGCACAAGCAGCTCCACAAATCTAAAGCTGACACATGCTTAATATTTTGCTGATTAGGATCTTATGTTATTTTTAAAGGATTTCATAGTAAGTTCTTAGAAACAAAACCCTACAGTCCAGTGTGTCAATGCTTTTATTTGGGGCTAGATTCTATAAAAACTCCGTCCTGTCCCACAGAAGCACAGCCAAGTAAATCCTCGGTCTGAGATTTTATTGAGTCTGGCCCTCACTGATGCACTAATGAGCCTGCAACATGCTTGATTAAAGCATGGAATTAAAAAAAAAAATAAAATTATCTGAATAGAGGGTCACACAGAACCAGAAATGATAAAAAAAAACCCCAAACCCAAACAAACAAACAAAAAACCAAACCCACTCCTGAAAGGCTATGTCCTGCAAACAGAGGGGATGCGGTGGAACACTTTGGGTAGGGTTTATTCTGCTTTAATAAGAAGAAAATCTGCACTAAATATGGGATGGGGAAATTAGATTCCACCAAAGGAAATGTCTCCAAGAGGAGAAAAAAACCCCTCTCACAAGCTTGAACTTTAAAAGCTCAGCTCCTTTCCTGCTTACTTTACTGTGAATAAAATAATGCCATTTGTGTCCAAACCATGGGGGAAAAAAGTAACTCACATGACAAATGCACAGGTGTAAAATCTTCAGCATCCATAAAAACGAACTGAAACTCCTTGTTTTTGTTAATTTTTTTCTTGTTTTGTGTTTTTTTTTTTTTCTTATTTTTACCAATGAGGCCATCTTAGGTTTATATACAAAAGTAAAACTGAAAATATACTTTTGTTCTCTGTACACATAAATTTTTTTCCCTAAAAAAGGAAAAAAAACCACTTGTCTATGTTTCTAACATAAAGTAAAACCAAGCACAAAGATTTCCTCTGACGAGTTCATTTCCTCCAAAAATCAGTCCAATGAAATAATGTCTGGTATGATACCAAAGATAGACGCCGTGTCCGTGCTGCTCCTACTTGCAACTGGATGACCATGATTCTCTCGCAGGCTGTTGGAGGAAACAAGACTGCTGTTACTGCCACTATTGCTACCATTTGTGGCTGGCAGAGAACTGCTTCCTCCTGCATTTAGCTGATCGAGAAACATCTGAGATGAAGTGTATGGGAAAAAACGAGAGTGTAAGAGTTCTTGATCATCTGATGCGGAAACCGCCGCAGCTGCAGCGGCAAGAAGGGATGTGTTGTAATGCTGGGGGGGGAAAAACAACATTTTCAAGTTACATTTCAGACACCACAGGCTTGATTCAGACGAGCACAAAGAAGGTATTTGTAAGCTACAGCTCTGACAGCTTCTGGATTTCACACCGGCTCGTCTACTCAACCTTTCTGTAAGGTAAGCGGACCGATGCAGTGAACTTTTACCTCTGCAGCCCCTGATTTCTGAAGCCAAAAGAAATTGGAAATACCAGTATTAGTAAGAGCAAACACTAGAAAGGTGACAGTATCGCAAGACACCCAAACCAGTAAGAAACGGTAAGAAGCAGCACTCTTTATTACCTCTTCAAAAAATTCCTTGGTGGAAAAATTCCCCAAAATTCAAAGAAACATTTTGCCATCCCTCTCCTCCGCTCAAAAGTCAGAGACCAACCACAGCTGGTGAAACTATGTGCTAATCACTGCTGGTGGAGGAAAGCATACTTCTGTGAAAAACGCATTTAGAAACAGCACGCTTAGTCCCATCAGACGGCAGCAAGGGCTGACCCAAGTTCTACCCTCTGCAGGGCAGCCCCTGGAAGGCAAGAACTTCAGCTGTCAAGAATCAGGTTTTAAATACAGTCTCTCTGCAGGGTAATTTTGCTCTCAGTGTTTCTTCCCACTATGATGAGATATACATATTTCTACCCCAACATCTATGCACTGGTATAATTATGCCATATCAGTGCAGCATCAGTCTTTCACGCTACTTGTTTCAGAATAATTCTCATATCTATTGTTTTACTGAATATCGACAGCCCTTCTGAATCCAAATTCTACAGTGCAGGCTCTGGTCTTCATGCTGAGATAATGCAATTCTCCAACTTGAGACTGTAGAGCAGACACGAAGGGACAGAAGGCAGGTGAGTCACCCCAGCCCTCTTCTGGGAGGCGCAGGAGGACAAGTGATTGAGCAGGAGGATGTGCCAACCCAGACTCTTTTGAGAATAACCTGCTCAGTTCCCAAAACTGGAGGAGCCAGCATCAATACAGCACCTACAGAGAGGTGGCAAACATGGCAGGAACAGGCACACGGCCTCAGAAAAAAAGAGAGCTGCCCCTCACTCTCTAAATTGTGTCAAGGACTGTCAAGAGTCTCAGCGATGGGGCCCAGCACCGTCAGATGGCCAAAGTCAGACCTCAGGTCTGAAAAACTAAGGAGGTGGCTGGTGGACCTTCAGCCATGGCCAAGGGTCACGCCACAATACAAGTGGCTGAGCTTCTTTTTTTTTTTGGAAACTGAAAAATTTATCTTTTGTTACGCCTTGCCCTACGCTGGTATTCAGACAATGCTTCTGTTTGGTCACAGTTTCTGCGTGTATACAATAAAGCTGCAGCCTGCCTGCATTCCCACCTACACCATACATCTGCTCCTTCCTCGCCTATACATCCACGCCAGCAAGTCCTTCTCAGAACAGACTATCTGCCATACGACTTGATTTTCCTCGACTTACCTGATTGTCTCCTGACAGGAAAGGGAAGAAATCTAGACCTGTAAAGAGCCAAAGAAAAAAAATCAGCCTCCTCAAAACGAAAAAGTAGGTCCCATTTTTCACCATTTACTTTGAAATAAAACCAGCACAATACTGATGACACTTCAGATTCTCTTCATTGCTGGAGCTTGCAAAACATCAACCTTTTAAAACCTTAAGATATTAACCTACACTTTTTTTTTTTTAATACCATCTTACCCTCTGTGGATGCAAAATAGTATTTTTCACTATCAGACAGTCAAACAACTGCATGTTTAAATCCTTTGACAATGGATATTATTGCTTGGAGAGCTGTACTTCCAGCTACAAAGAGTCGGAAGCTCACCTTGCAAGTCATAAGGCATGGGTGTCATGTGGAATGGGTGCCTGTAGTCCTGGATAAGTGATGTATTGATGTAGCTGGTGTCAACAGCAGGAAGGCTTGGTGTTCTTGACACAGGAGATGCTTGATGGGGTAAACTTAAAATGCTGGAAGAAACAAAGGCTTGTTACAAACATAAAATACAGCCTCGGCTTTAATGCTAAAATGGAAGACAGCTGAAAAGGTTTTGAGGGATCACCGAGTCGTTTACATTGCCGGAGCAGCAATCATTTCAACAACAGGATCCCTTTGGGTTTGCCTCGGTTTCATCCCTACGTGTTTACGTAAACAGGGTGCTACGAACAGCTCTGCTACTGAGGTGCGATCAGGTTCTTCTGGCATTCGTCATTACCACGCTACTGGCAGTAACCACGGGTACAACCCACACGCTCCCACACCACACCCATGCTTCTCACTGCTTTCTCCCTCTGTAGGTGCTGCTTTCCTCTCTCCCTATGGGAGAAATGCATAACCAGATCTGCAAAAGACATACTTCTTAGCCACAACGTTTTGCACCGTTTTGTACTCATTTTCACAACTAGGAGTACAAATACAATTTAAAAACTGTATCATTAATGCTGTTACTCCAATATTTTCAGGCCTTGTGACCTGACACTAAATCTATTTGCTACAAGCTACTAAATCAGGACATAATCCAAACACAGAACTTTCTAGACCCAATTTCTTTTGAAATTTGTTACTGCTCTCCATCGGGAGTATATTCTCTCTGCATTGGCCTGTATATTTTATTCTCACCCCTTATTATTTAACGGTGATGCTGGAGATATGGAAGGACAGCTTCTCTTTGCAGATGGTTCCTCCTCCTCTTCATCCGACGAGCTATCAATGGTTAAATCAATCACTTCTACTTTCTTGTTTTTATTTGACTGTTGGTGAGAAGACACCTGATGTTCCAAGGAAGAGCTTATGCATCCTATACAAAGTAAGTCAATATAAGCTGTAGCTTACAACAGCACTACAATCATCACAACATCACAGCTTATTATACGCCTTCACAAATAAAGCTTACAACTTGGAGTAAGAGACAACAGATTTTAGTAATGTTGATGATAAAAGTACCACCAGCCCCAAACATATATTACTCAAGTAATCTTTCTCACAAATTATCTTACATACATGCAAGAGTGAGCATCTAGAAAAGTTAAAGGCACACCAATACCCAACAGTTCAGTGTGACATTCAGTCCCTACATCCCGAAACACGACCTACCATCAACTCCGTTGTAAGATGCAGTCACTTCCTGCACCTCCTTCTTCGACCTCATAGGAGCCCATGACCCATCCTCCTTGAACTGAATTTCATCACAGTCTGTACAATACTTCAGGATTTCCATGAACAGCCTGTCAATCAAAAACATTTAGCATCAGTCCTCAAAAAGAGCATAACTCTTTTTTTCTAAAATATCTTCATATAGTCAGTTTAAGTTTGAAGTAGCATTTAAAAATGTCAAATGCTTTCATTGTTCTACCCTTCTCCCATCTGCTTCCCTGATAAAAAGGAATCACTGAAAAATTAAAAACATTATCGAAAATAAAAACCTGCGCATTCACTTAGAAGAACTACAAGAGTGGAATCCCGCAGAGCTCATACAGAACTCTTCATTTCCCAAAATGAAGGAAAAATGCGAAATAACATTTATTTAAAAAAAATAAAATCTTTCTTACCTATAATTATCTCTGACACTATTTAACTGAAGAAGCCCATATCTTAAAGGAGTCCACACAGCCGAGTATTTAATATTTCCCTGCAAACCTCCCCGCCCTTTTTTTTTTCCAGGCAAAAACTTCCCAACAAAAGCTGAGCATGGGAATCTATACTTGCAGCCTTTTCTCCTAGCAGCATCTCCTAAAACTTCTAGGATCCTGGCACCACATCACTCTCAGTGGGAATTCCAGCTTTCGACCAAGACTATTCATGTGGTTCTGTGTAGGAAAGAGCTTTGCTTTAATTAGTGAGAAAGTTCACTCTTTCCCAGATTGAAACATTTTCTAGAAATAACCTCTCTTTGGGACGCTGTCATTATCACCTCATCTCCACCATCCCCACCTGCCAACACAAGAAGAAGTAAGGAAAATGCTTTAATTATTACTCCTCTTAGGCTTGACTATTTTAGGCTGAAACCCAGAACAAGGAACCTCACAGTTTTCTGATCCGAAGCAGAGGACCTGTAAATCTCGGGGTCCACGAATCCCAAGCAGCCTGTGCGAGCCCCGAGTGTCTCTTCAAGAGCTTTTTTTGCAAGGCTTTGAAGAGGATCCCAAGCAATCCTACGCTTCACTAGCAATCACCAAAATGAAGCACATACTAAGAGACACAAACATTTTTGCTGTGGTTTTCTGGGGTTTTGTTTGTTTCAGGGTTTTTTGCTTTGCTTTTTGAGGGTTTTGTTTGTTTGCTTTGGCAGGTTTTTTTGCTTGGTTGGTGGTTGGGGTTTTTTTGTGGGTTTTTCCAAGTAAAACATTCTGAAAATATTCTCAGAAGACTCTGCTTGCTTTCTTCCTTTATCACACTTTGGAAAGAACGTTCCTACCTAAGGAATTAAAATGCAAATCCAGGAATACATATTTGGCATTTCTTCATACTAGTTTTTAAATTTATTTATTTAATGTTCTGCAGGTAGGCAGTAGCAGGGAATCAATCTCCATGTCACTTTCCATATATAGCATCCTCCCAAGTGTGAAATTGTACATGGAGCTGTACGTGCATTCGGGGGGGGGTGGCAGTATTTATTTGATCCAACACAAACATCAGCTATGCCAGATTTGTGCAGTTGCTCCATTAAAAGTAAAAACAACATGTGCTGTTTCATCTAGAGATCCAGCAACATGCAATATTGGGGGGGAAAAAACCCAAAACGCAACCGTTTTAGGCAGGATAGCTCAAAAATGTACCTAGGACTGGAAGCAATACCTTTTATTATTAACTGCAACAGTTTGATAACCACAATTCGTCCAGAAGACTGAATGAAGAGGCGCCTGGTCAGTAATCCTTCACCAACAGCAGGGAAATCAAAGGCCATGGGAACTTAAAACAGGTCCCAGCCAGACAACCAACATTTCAGAGCACTGTGTTCTGTGCAGCACAAAAACCGCACGCAGATCATTTTCATCCAAGCTTTACGTACCCATCAATAATGAGATGTTCGTAGGGAGCCTTCTTGTCACAGACAGGGCAAACCCAAGTTGGTTTCTTTTCATTCATTTGAATATACAGAGTGGCGTCAAAACACTGCAAGTGTGAACAGGTCAGGGCCCGACATGGTATAGTCAGCCGCATTTTACCCAGCTGGAAGAAAAAATAAAAATAAAAAAAAGATTATATCATCTTGGTATTCAATTAAGAAACAGGGTTTTTCTCTCTGAAAAGAGACAGAGACAGGCTGAGTGTCACTCCAGAGAGAACTCTCACTAATCTGACTTTTGATTAAAACACATGCCACATACTTTGTTCCCTCTTCCATCATGTGTAGGTTTGATTCTAGAAAAAAGTGACTAAAAATCACCTGAAACGTCACTGCCTTTTTCTCACGTGAAATACCAACAGCTGACTATCCGCTGTAATGCCAGCACATCCCATCCTTGCCTTCCAGTTTGTAGAAAGGCTGGGACAGGGAGGGTTTGCCAGCTAGCACAAAGCTTCTGCAAGCTGAACACAAAAAGCACAGCCGAGCAGATAACACAGGAGTGCTACCCACAGGAGGGGTTCAGCCTGAACCGTGGAACAGGAATATCTTGACTTGGATGCACAGATCAACACTAACCCAGCCCATGAAACATTAACATATCACACCGAACGCAATTTGATTAGATAGTGAAAGGCATTTCATATTAATCTGAAATAAAAAAGCTTCCTCTCCCCTCCCCAAAAAAAACAAAAAACCAAGCAGTTGTCTTCTGGCAAAGTGCTTACACAGCAGTTCAGGAGGGGCTTTCGCTGACCACACCAAAGGCAAAGAGGAAAAATGTCCAAACAAGACTTTTCCCACATTAAAAAACAGCAAAACAATTAATTATTAAGAACTATTTCTACTAAGTATTTTGAAGTTATATGTATTTGACTAAAACATACATGATGACTTCATTTGAAAACCCTCAGCCAGTTCCAGCAACGGATAGTGGGAGGAACTGGTTTTAGCAGGGCTTAAGCACGTTGACTGTGAGCAATACAAGAAGGGTGCCACAGGATGGCACTCAATCTCAGAATATCAGAAAACTAAATATCAAGAACAAAGGCTGTACTCACAGTCCACTACTTCCTCCATGATGCTTTTTTTTTTTTTTTTCTTTGCATTCCCCGTAAGCAGCAATCCCTCCACCCCATTCCCAGCAAACCCAGCTAGACTGCAGGATCTCGCTTATTCTGCTTGCCTCTGGCTCTCGGTCACCGACACAAAACTCCAGACCAGATGGGAGGGGAGCAGGGAACTCCCTGGGGTTCTCCGGTGGTGGAGAGCTCCGACAGCAGGAGGTGCTGCACGGGCCATGTGTTTGGCACCCCCTCCTCCAAAATCCATTACCAAGCACATTATTTCTATCACATCATCAAGCCCCAACAAAGCCAGGCCCCCCGATCCATGGCTGGGATGAATTCTTATCTCCCAGATGGCAGACCAATGGCTCATTTGTCTTTTGGGCACAATAAGCATCTCCGAGCTCAGCCAGGATCAAGAGGAAAGGTACCAGAGAGAAAACCCGGATGCTTCTAGGTGATGCAAAATAAAAATAAAGAAGGTCGAAGTCATGTGCTGCAGGAAGAACATAAACACCTGTCTCCGGAGTAAAAAAGCAGATTAAAACCAGAAACATTTTCACAAGCTTTTGGTAGAAAAAGTATGGCTGTATTTTCTAAGCAGCGGTGGGATTTAAGCGAAGCCGTACGCCCGCAGATACAATCAGCACACTCAGCGTTAACAAGCTGATGTCTCCCTTCCCATTCTTGGCATGGAACCTCCTGGCTCAGCTCTGCCATCCTGGCCAGGCTGTGTCACAACTGACAAAAGAAAAAGGTCATAAAAGAAGGGACGCATCCCAAATTTTGAAAAACTTGTTTCCCAACACTGTCGCTGTTGTGATTCCCGCCTGTCAGCAGCCAAAGAAACACTGCATTAATTTCTTTTACAAGCGTACAATTTTGTCTTTTCATGATAAAACTGCACCCAAAACAGGAGTTAGGGATTTGTAAACGAAGCTGCAAAACCTACAGTAAAATGCTAGATTTGGATTTTTTGTTCAGTTAAATATTTGGTCCCGCTGCAGAGCCTGTGGATTTATTTATTTTTATTTCAAGGAAAAAAAAAAAAAGAACATGAATTCAAATGTCTTCCTGAAACACAGGCTCAGTCCAGCCCCTCCGCCTGCTGTATCTCGGATAGATTCAGCCAACAGCTACGGGCAGCTTCTTCTCCGCGCTCCACGGCTAAAAAAAGCTCAGCAGCAATCCAAAACAAACTCGGAGGAAGCTGCGCCTCGTTCTGCACTTTTTTTGAGAGCAAAATAAAAGTTATAAGAGTCTGAACCTGCCACCCCCCTCCAGATAGGCGATCCTATCTGTTTTATTGGAGCGTACACACGAGAGAACCGCATCCACGGCAAGTGAGATGGGAGAACAGCATCCTCACACTGACCGAGCTGAACTCGCATCGTTCCTTCTTTCATTTGGGGTTCTGCTGTTGGAGACCAAATCAGCATTTTCAATGTGAACTTTCAAAGCATACGCTGTCTATTCAAGCATTAGAAAGTAAGCACAAAATATTCACCAAAAAAAATAAAATCTCTCTGAGCCAAATGCTTACAAGTGAAAACACGGAGGCTGTAATAAAATCACATCCAGACCCCAGGACAGTGTGAATCATGCTAACAACCTTTCTATGCCCAGGACGGGTTGAATATCCCATAGAGGATATTCCTGCTCTAATACTAACCCATCAAGAAGAAAAAAAGCATCTAAAAGCACTGCAGGAAAAATTTTATCAGCCAGGGAGGCAATCGGGACAAACAGAAATGTGTCAGAAAACTCTCACAGGATGATTTACAAGGCAGCAGAGCTGCCCGAAGTGGCAGTTTTGACAAATCAAGTATGCCTGAAGTAAAAATCTGTAGTTCCAGAAGATGTGCGAAGATTAATTAAGATAATGAATTAATACATAGGCACTTCTAAACTCTTACAGCCATTTAGTTCCTACTAACAGAGTGCTGGTTTGTCTGTACTGGACACTGGTTTTCAGTGGTAAGAATATTGTGTCTAAAGAATGACAACAAACCCAACAGGACTGTCACTGTGCTTCCTGGAATAACAACGTACCAACAGCACAACAAAAATTCAACTACAACAACTCGGCAAAATAACCTGCCAGGTGCGGACCCAAAATACTTCAGTGTTACGAGGTTCTAAGCTTACAGACCAGAATTTTATTTTCTAAATGCAATCCTGTATCTTTCTTACAGGTGAGTTTTATCTTCCTTATAAATGTTTTATTATTTAGTTAGTACCAGTGTTGATATGGAGAAAGGCTTAAGGTTGAAGGTCATTAAAAGACCACATTGAAAGATTTCCTATACCCTAAACCATACATTTAAAGTAACCACAGTGTCAACTGTGCTCTTTACAAAGCAAAATTTATTTATCCGAAGGTTTATCTTGACATTGGTAGAGTTTAAGAACATATGTAATAACTTCAGAAATAAGCTGCAATTTTGCAGGAATGAAGTCAGTTTTCTTCTTTAAGTTTCAAAACCGAAAATTTCATGTCAAGCTTGAGCAGATTGAGGCAAAGCAGGAAACAGATGTATCCGTCATCGTGAGAAGAGGTTAAAGAGGTACACTGCCATAAAGATACCGTGTCAATCAATACGGAGGGCAAGTGCTCCAAAGGGGCAGGGTACTTGAAACAAGAGCACCAAGTCCCAAAGATTAAAAAAAGCACACATAATATTAACATTGTGCAGCTTACCAACGATAATGCAAGCAGCAGTTTATACCTGGGTTTATCTCTGCACCTACGTGGTTAAAAAACAGTTGGTAGGTCAAGATAGAGTGCATCTCTGCCACTTCCACATCCACTGGAACTGTATTTTCCCACTTTGTGTTTGCAACAAATTTTGTTTGCTAGGACACTGCTTTAGTTTTAATATTATTAAATACTCGAAGTGTACACATGCACATGATGAACTTCAGTTAAAGATGCTCAATTCTTTGACTGCAGAGCTGTTTTCAAATAGCCAGATTCATCTGATTTACCACCGACAGTGGTTTTATCAAGGACCCAAACTGCACACTCAGACCATAGAGTGACAGATTTAAATCTACGCTTACAAACACTTCTGAATAGCGTTTTCAAGTTAATGGAACACCCATTTTCTCAGGGGTATATCACATGCTTAAGCACAGTGACAGACAACTTCAGCACCGGATCCTGTCCCCACAAAGTTAACGTGAGCTAAGCTCTCCCAAATACACGTCCCAGAACAGCCACATTTTGATCAGAATCAGTTTTGAGGGAATAAAAAAAAAAAACCAAACAACTTACCGGACAAAGAAGAGAAACTCTTAAGCTCGTTGTTGCTATTTCACTGTCTGGATCGGCAGTCAGTTTCTCTTTAACTGTTAGTTGAAAGAAGGAAAGGTTTCTTTTAGAGTTGATTCAGAACACAAATGGGATGACAGAGAAAAAACAAGTGTGCTAAACTTTCAGCTTGCCATATCTACTGGAAACAAGCAGCAGTGACTATTGTTCAGACTCACACAATGAACACGGAACATAAGCAGCCTTTGCTGGCTAGAAAGGCCACAAACAACAAGATTAAAGAAAACAAAAAGCAGGAAAAGCTCTTCTTAAACCAAGATCCCTAGAAAAGTTATTTATACAGAGATGTCTCTTTCCATATACATGCAACTTTGTACTTGACAGTTTCTTAAAATCTACTGACAAGATGAGCCACATTGACTTGACTGATAACTTCAGATATGATAAAAAAATGTGTCAGCAGCTCTCCCAGGGAAAAGCACCACTGCAAACCTCTGAAATACTCATCAAGCAATCCTGGGATTTAAAATTGAAAAGCAAGTCGAGAAATAGGAAATCAGAAGTACCCTGACAAAATTTTGAGTTTTGAACAGCTGCAGTGAAATATTAGCACTAGTCTTTCATCTCTACCCATCCTCTACCTTTACTTACAAGGACTGTTTCGTAAGCAGTCGTTGGTTAAATGAAGAAGTCAGTTCCGTGTTCTTCCTGCTCCGTGAACTGGACTTACACCCTTATTCTCACCTTGTATCCACAGAGCAGTAGCCACCTGGAAGCTCTCTAGATTTTTTTGTGCATTTAAATCATCCCAGCACAAGCTAATGCCCAGCACTGTGTACCCCTGGCTTTGTAGCATTCCCTGGGGGACTAATTCCTTCCCTTCAGGAGAAGGTCCTGTGCTGTGTTCAGCACACATTATCTGAGCACTAAAGAGTACCACCAACAGCTGCCAGGTGTTGGTATTTTCACCCCTCTCTGAAAACGAAACACGCAGCAGTTTTTGCCTTTTTTTTTTTTTATACAAACTTATACCAACCTGTACTTGTCAGAGAAAATAATAAAGCAGCAAACCTCACGCTTAAATTCAGAAGGGGGTTGGGAGGCGTATTGTGCTGGGCTCTCTCTCTCTCCAGGAGCTCACTCCACAACACCGTGCCAAAGGAACAAAAACGGTTTTGATGGAGACTTTCCTCCAGCGTGTCAGCATCAAGGTTCAGTCTCGGGCATTTAGTTCAGCTTGCCTGAGGTACTGAATTACCGGTTAACTATATAAATACAGTCGTTCTGTTCTGAAGAAACAAAGCCAGTATGGCTGAACTGAAAGAGATTCTCTTGCATTTTTCCCTTCACAGTGTCAACAGGGTTCCTGGACTGGCTCCTAGTACAAACAAAGGCCTCCGAGTCTTTGAATTGGAACTGAATACAAAGAACACCACTATCAGATCCCGAAACCCCAGAGAATTGTAGGAAGTCCAAACCTCAGTTAGCACAGTCCTATTTCAAATCTCCTTTTACAAAAGCTATTTTTCCTTTTGAAACAAGTAGTGTATCAGACATACTTAGTGCTCTAGAATGATCGGGGTTCCGGATTCCTTTCGCTCGCAACCTCTGCAGTAGCACCGTAGAGGACAGCTGCTTTACGAGATAGACTGCCATGGAATAGTTCTGGAAAACAGAACAAAAGATCAAAGTAAAAACTGCTTTCACCAAAAGGCAGCTTGTATTTTATACAAGGCTTATGCAATTTGTTATGTGATTACAGGGCACCGCGCTTCTAAAGCGGCTACAAGACTTTAGACGGCAAAGTTTTCAGACTAGGGAAAACCCAGCGTGCTTCAGAAAGTTCGCAGTGCTGGAGTTTTGGAGATGGAACAAAAGGGACTTCACGCTTCACTGAGATTAGATTTAGCTGCAAACCAAGCTATTAAAACAGCATTTAGGACATTTCTGGAAGTTTTATATCTAAGTCGGGACATGCAGCCTACAGCCTGTTTAAGAAGGGGAATTTTACATCAGTAACGTTAGGTACTGCGGTCGTGTCAATACATATTGGGGAAGCTGTCACGTCAAATATGATCAAAACTTTATTTTTTTAAATAAAAGCTTATTTTGTTTTCAAAATAGGAAAATCAGCAGTGACGCCCCTTCCAAAGCAATACACAGGAAGATGAATCATCTGCAGTATTCCCTACTCAGCACTCTTCAACTTTCTTCTTATCTTCCTGCACGTACTCTATGAAATGCTAACTTCACCGACACAACCAAACAGAAGTAAGGCAGTTAGAGAGTTCAAGGATCCAGCGGGACCAAGATGCACTCCAGTGAATCTAGCCAGAGCTGGCAAGAAGCCACCGCTCCCAGCTGCCCATCCTTCCCCTCTGGAAGAGGGTCGGTCACTTCTCCCCATCAGTCCCACCAGAAGAGACCCCGCAAATGTTCCTTATCGGTGTCAGCAGAAAGCCATGGGTGCTCGCTTCTGCCACTACAGAAAAGAATCTGGCACACAAGCAGGTCAGATGCAGACCGAACACCAACTCTGCCAGCCCCCCAGGAAGCTGGGTACGCCCACCCTTACGCCGAGGGACAAGCAGGAGCGGCAGAGTGCTCTTCCTGGCATCGCTAGCTGACTTCAAACCAGCCTGAGATTTCTGAAGCTCTCCTTTTTCTTGTAAGCTACTAACAACAGCAGGTAATAACTGTCTTTCTGGAAATGGGATATTGTATTATGCATTCATCAGCAACACCCCTCTCTCCTCCACCCCCAAAGTTGACAACATTTGTGGTCTCACATTAGGATATATCAATGACTCTTTGATATAAACAGCTTTCGCTGAACCTGTAACCAAACTCATACACTTTAAATTGAAAAGTGAAAATCTTTCCCCCCAGCAACTGCCATGTAAGCTTCCACTAACAAAGCAAAACCACCCATATAATTGTGACATCTACTATTATTTAGGATGCCACCAGAATCTGAAGAATCTGGATTTGAAATCTATACTTAGAATACTCTATCTTACCACGAAATGACACAAATTGAAATAGCATCAGAAGCGTCACATTTTAAATATTTTATTCTTACAATGAATGCTTCTCACATCGTTAAAAACCACTACTGCTCTAACTTGTTTGTTTAATGCCTCAATTAGTACAGAAGTTACAAAAATGGTAATTAACATCGTGAAATTATTTACCGACAGCTTGAATCTACAAAGCTAGGAACTTGCCCAAGGCATCTGGTACAGAAGGCTCTTGAAACAGATTGTGTAAAAATCACAATTATGACTTCTGGAAAGGTAGAGTGCACCAGTTGAGACACGCAACTGACTCTTAAGGGAAGGGGAGGAGGGGAATCCAAATTTTGTGCTACACAGGCACATCCAAACACAAAATAATTCCTCACTTTTAACTGACAAGGTCCCAAACAATCATGTTAGGACGCATTGCATCTCACGAGTGGGGAGGGTCTGACCAGCACCTAATTCTCATGAAATACACTAAGAATTTGTCACTCTCTTCAGTTTTCTATTGCAAGCTAGAAATTAGCCAATATGGCTTTTATAACTGAAATATCTATGAAGCCTGACAAACTAGCTAGAGACTAACTTAGAGTCCACACACACTTGTGACGTTTCTTTTCCCTAAATCCTCCCTCGTATTCCTATGCAGAAGCGCAGCGCTGCGTTCAGAGCAATAACCAGGATTCATCAACTTGCACAGAGGCACTTCTGCAACAAACCAAAACAGGTTCATTTTTAAATGCTTATTTCTGATACCTGCGGTTCTCATTAGATAAAAGAAGGGTTTAAAAAAAAAAATCATTGAACCATCATTTATTCTGTAATCCGAATGGAGACTGTTTTACGCTCCACAAGAAATCCATCATGAAACACCATCACGATGTTTTATAACTGGCTATTGTGCATGGTTGGGCTGTAAGCATTTTTCCACGCTGGTTCAGGAATCCTGGGCTTCACACGCTGACAAATTCTTGGACAAGGTTTCATCTCAGGACAATTCTCAGGAAAAACCAGGATGGTCGCAGCGGCAAAGCCACTGTTTTCCAAGTACACGTTGACTCTGTAATGAGTACCTAGCAGGTTTTTTTGCCATCAGTGAAAGCACAGCACTCATTCATGGACTAATTTATTGATGGAACTTTTTGCAGCATGTTCCAGATTTAATTAGTCCAGCGGAACGTCAGCAATTTTACAATACCAATTGTTAACATTCTCCCCACAGACACCAAAAGTTAGAAAAACATGAGGTTTGAAATACAAAGTGTAAGGATAGCAGTCGTGAGAATAGAAATGTAAAAAAGGCAAATTAAATCTCCTGGGTCCTGCTGAGTTGCTATGCTTTGTGCCCACATTTACATGGCTATAAAAGACCACTTGTACTGAACGTCACATGCTAGCTACAAGTTGAAGCCAAGATAATGTTTGTCAAGTCCCTAAAATCAGGAAGAACTTGAAGTCTGAAGTTAAGACAAACAAATCAATAAAAAATAAGTTTTATAGGATGTTTTGATCTTACTATCTGGCCCTCAATGGGTCACAAAGCCAGGCGGGTGTGGTGGGGTAACCCTGGCTGAATGCCACACGCCCACCAAGCCGCTCTGTCACTCCCCTCCTCAACAGGACAAGGGGGGAAGAAAAGAAGATGGAAAAAAAATACCTCACGGGTCGAGATAAAGTCAGTTTAATAAAGGAAAAGCCAAGGCTGCGTACAGTAGCAAAGGAAAACAAAAGATTTATTCTCTACTTCCCATCAGCAGGCGATGTCCGGCCACTTCCCGGGAAGCAGGGCTTCAGTATGCGTTGCGGTTGCTCCGGGAGACAAGCGTTGTAAAAGCAAATGCCCCCCTCCTCCTTTCTCTTAGCTTTTATTGCCAAGCAGACATCATATGGTGTGGAACATCCCTTTGGTCAGCTTGGGGCAGCTGTCCTGGCTATGTTGCTTTCCAAGATCTTGCCCACCCCAGCCCACTGGTGGTGTAGGGGGGGATGTTGGAGAGCCAGCCTGGGTGCTGTGGAGCACTGCTCAGCCGCAGCCAAAGCTCTGGTGTGTTATCAACACCTTTCTAGCACAGCACCATGAGGGATGCTATGGGGAAAATTAACTCCATCCCAGACAGACCCGGTACAGTTTGGGGCTGGGGGATGAGGAGGAAGAGACCACACCAAAAAATGTGAGCGATACTGACTTAAGGGTATCTGCAGGAACACGTCATATCTGTGCAGCATAAAGTCAAACAAAAGAAGGAACAATCTACTGCTAAAACCACAAAATATTTTCTGCACAATTAAATAGATGCCAAAGCAGAAACTACTGAGCTTAAAACAGCATTATGTACCAAAGTTACTTACTCTTCCAATTTCTGCAGTCCACGAAACAACAATTGTGTTTGGTACCGTCGTAGATAATCTGACGAGTGAGGTAATGTTGATTGGTCGGCTAGGTCGCTTTGGTTCAACACCATTTTTGGTTGGTGGAAGATAGCCCTAGAAATAAAAGTATTTTTTCCCCTTAGCAAAAAAAAAAAAATTAAAAAGAAAACCTGCTTTTGCCTTCTTCCTCTCTCACCACAACCCCATCCCCATAAAAGTTGTGTCTCACCTGAACCAGGCTCCCTCTCCAACTATAAAGACATTGAAATATATAGAGAAATATATATATATATAATACAAACAATAAAGTATTAGGTGTCTTACAAGCCCTTTCTCCTTATACAGAGCCTCGCACTTTCCAAATCCTAACCCTGGCCACCAGAATATGAAAAGGCACCTTTGTAATCTCTCCTTTCTCAGCACTGCTGTCCAACTCGCCCGGCTAACACTGCCCAGTTTAATCCTGTGCGCTGCCCCAGGACTGTCAATTGGCATTTTTCTCTTTAGCCCTCTTGGTCAGTGATGGTCTATTCCCTGCACAGATGACCTCCAAAACGGAGTCCAATTTCAGTCAGACTCACTGGATGTTTGACAAACATAAAAAATTACTATCACTTCTTTCAAAACTCATCTGGATCTACTGGCTGGTCCACTGAGAAACAATTCGCTTAACTTATCTTTTCCATCCCCCTATCCATCTTCATTTGAATGCTCCAAAATGTGAAAACAAAGGTTAGGATAAATTCTCAGGCTGATTTATGGCAGACAGTTCCTAATAATGCTATCCAAATACATGTATCAAAATAACATCTTACTTACTGGAAGGCTGCATGGTTTCCCATTGACTTTCACACACAGATTGGGTGGGAAGTGATCTTCTTGTGGACAACTGGTTTCTGATAAACAAAACCTAAAAGCAAAGAGCTTCCATCATTCACGTCTCAAGTGATTTAAAGATCGCTTCTTCGTAGAAGGATTTTGTTTTTTCCACTGAGTTCTACAAGCATGACAAATCTTGCTAAATACAGTCCTCAAGCTAGCTGTACAGATCACCAAGAAGGAAAGCCCCCCAAAATTACAGGTTTGTATCAAGTTGGCTGTAGGTTCCTCCTCAGGTTTCCTGAATTCCTCACTCTGACTCTGACTCATCCAGATATGCAGGTTCCTGTTACAAAAGACACATCATCCCAACTTCTTTCCTACCATCTCTCCAGCCTGACCGCTTGACACAAGGCCAGGGTTTCACAAAGGACAGAACATACAGCCTCTTCCACCAGCCCTCTCCAGCTTCAACGAACCAGTCAGCTTTTGAGCCCCAGCATCAAACACTCTCCTCACGCCTCTGTCAAGCCTCTTACTTAACTTCAGACAGTTGTGTTTATTTACTTAAGTTCACACAGGCTTACTTGCTGCTGTAACCAAAATAAGACACACCCTTCCTTATCCTACAAAATATGTGTAGGCCAAGATTGTGGACAATAGGCACTCCAAGGACCAAAAAGAGCCTCTTAACTCCACTGGCTTTCTTCCAGGGGACCTGCCCCGTCCACCCAAACGTACCGTCCCACCAGGGGATGGCTGTTCAACGCAGCTGAGCCCAACAGGCTGCTGCTCTCAGAAAGGAGGAGCTGTCTCCTCTCCCCATTTCCCCTTGTGTGCTCCTCGTCCCATTGTCCATCTGACCCAACACCAAGTCAACAGCTCACCGTGCAGACATGACCAGGGGGAGGAAAGGCAAGACAGCCATTTTTTGACAGGAGCAAGCCCTCAAGTCAGCTCTGCTCACAGCCCTCCACAGAACTATATAAATAGGATTTAATCAGAGTCAACACCTCTAAAAAACCCAACAGGCTGAGACCCAGTCTGGTGGTTCCCAAAGTCTTGCCTAAAGAACAGCAGACCTTGGGTTGCCCTGCCCAGGGAACACTGTGTTTACACCTCTGCTAGGAAGAATAACCCTCCCTGAATGCAGATTTGAGTCGTGGAGTTAAAAGGAGCAGATACACAACCTGAAATAACGAACAGAAGAACATCAGCTGGCTATAGCAAAGTTCAGGCACTATCCTGACATGCCAGATATCAGGCCAGCAGCAACGTCAGGAAGGCTGCATGCAACGAGGACAAGTAGTTAAGTCTGCCCTTTTCAAAGCAGCCATCAGCAAGCTTTTCTCAAGAAAACAACAGGATGAGACTTCTCCGTAAAGGAAAGCCTGACCTGCTGGGGAGCACGTATCAGATATATTTTTCAAAAGCAACAGCATCAAGAACAGGCAATATAAATACATACCTTAGCTGGACCTGTACTGTGAAGTCGCATTTGGTCCCAGAAATATCCCTAGAAACAACAGAACAGAGGTTGAAACGTTATTTACACAACAGGTTCGTTAATATTCTCTCAGAGTTGGCTGTCCGTTCAACGGCCGGTACGTACAGTGTTCACCACACTCCCCTCCCAGTCAGCCAAACCACCATCCTCAAGACACACTGAAAGGTACAGTTTTTATTTTTCAAGGTAAATAAATCAATTAGATTCTCATTAAATACACCAATTACATTCTCATCTGACCTCTACCATTTCCTTTTTTGGGGATAGTATAAAGAAAACCCTGATGGGTCCCTACGAAGTACCATCTTTATAAACACAGAACTCGACGAAGGATCTGACTGGTGGTGAGGAAGGGCTGCAGGAAGGAGTTTGTATTTGTGCAGCGCTTAGCACAAGAGAAATCTGCCCAACACTCACGGGACAGCAGTGGTACTGAACTCTCTTCCTCACCCTCTTCTTCTCCATCAGCTCACGCACAAAGGAGAAAACAACTCCCCAGGAGGAGGAGGCACTATACAGATGTCTGTGTTCTTCAGGATCACATTTCAAAATGAAAGATACGGTAAGCTAGTTCTCTTTTTAATTTATTTTATTTAAATACCGTATCCCTGATGGAACTCACTCACATTGAGCTGCTGATCTGCTGCACTTGTTGTGGCGTCAGGGCAAACGCAAAGCAGGTTTCTCGAAATCGCTGACTGTTATCTGATGCTAGAAGAAAACAAAAGATCCTTTTAAAAACAGCAAATCAAGAATAATTAACAGAACGATCTCCTTTCATTAAAGTGTCTGCAAATAAATACACACACATTTTTATATCAAGCCCAGTAGTATGACACACATTTCTGTAAACAATTTTAGAGACAAGTTGCCATTTCAACCCTCCTGTAAATAAAAATACAATAAACAAAATTTATATATATAGAGAGAGAGTATATGTTTTAAAATGTGATACAGGTAACAGCAAAGCTGAGACAAATCAGCTTAAGACCTTCTATCAGTCATGGTAACTTAATGCTAAATGTTCTTTGATATTAAATAAAAAAAATTCTTTGGGATTCTCAATCACTTTATTTCCTTTAATGCACAAGATCATGGATTAGCCTGCAAAGTATACAGAGTGACTGAGGACAATACACGCGACTCCTCATGTTTCAGTAGGATATTTTATGGAGTTAAATGCACCAAACATGAAACATGCAAAAGCTCACGAGATAAACAAGTACAAAATCTGGTTTTGAAGCCCTTCAACTCTGTGCCATAGCACTCTGCAACAAAACAAACACTCAGGAACTAATGCACCTGCTGAAAAGTCAAAGAAATGGTAAACATCCCCAAAATAGCGCTCGTACCTAAAACACATCCTTCCTAGGGCACCATCGCAGAACCAGACACAATAGCAATGAAAATGGCTCAATAAAATAAAATAAAATAAAATAAAATAAAATAAAATAAAATAAAATAAAATAAAATAAAATAAAATAAAATAAAATAAAATAAAATAAAATAAAATAAAATAAAATAAAATAAAATAAAATAATAAAGCAGCACCTCCCCAGAGAACTGTTCAACACGCTCATCAACACGTGTACTGAAGTAAAAACTGTAAGCAGCTTGCCATTCAATCTCATTATTCTTAATAATTTTATAAGGTTATGAATAACTCTATTGTGTATTAAACACTCGATAAATTTATCATTTTTGGTTTTACTATAATACACTTCCTGACTCATCCCTGAGCGACAGATGAGTGAACACTTCAGGGTGATACTCCAGGTACTTTGTTAAAAACAGCATGTGGTGGGTTGGAACCAACAATAGAGAAGACATTGACTCAGTACAAATATTAACAGCAGCAATCGCACAAAATCACATTTGATGTCTTTCTTGTATGACAATGCTGCAAGACCTGCACATTTTATTACACGATACGCAACAATCCCCGCCGTTCATCATCAAATCCTCTAAAGCTAGGTGGGCAAGAATAGGTAATATCTACCAAACAGCAACTTCTGTGAAAATACATAGTCAATCTTTTTAAAAAGCATTAAGTTATAAAAATATTTTTTAATATTTTAATATGCTTTTTTTTTTCCAACCATAACTTCTACAGTGATGTCCAAAAGCACCACCTGGGCTAGAGCACAGCATGCAGCCTCAGGTCGATGTTTAGTTAGATGCTCATGCCCACAGCATCCAGCATCTATTTTTATTTTAACACATTTTGAATTCCATTTCTTCAAATGAGAAACACGCAGGGCTTCAGATGACAGCCAGTCATGTTATCACAACGTAAGAACTGGCAGGAAATAGAAACACAATGAACACAATGAACAATTAAAATATGTTCAAATATTCGGTCTTCGATAATGATTTTATACCTATTTTTAGTTACAAATGGAAAGATCAGAACTGTAATCAACAAAAGATTAATCAGCAAAGTTAATGCACTGCAGACCAGAGAACTGAATGAACTCAAGTTATTATTTCATATTTTTACATGGTTAAATGTGGCTGTAATCTGTCGGTTTTATCTTCCTCCCACGTATTATTTCCTTTACCCTAGAAACTGTCAGCTTTGGCTTTATTAGAAAAGTTCTGGAAGGGCTTTGTGAACTTGTTGTGAACTCCAACACCTTTAATTAAAGGAGAAGACTGCTGCACATTTAACTAACGCTACCTTCATTGAAAACTTAATTATCCCAAGAAGTTAAACAGCAGTTACCAAAAGAAGAAGTTTAACCCCAATTTCCCAAGCAATCTTCTTCTTTTTCCCTTTCAACTGCTCAACCTTCTGCTTGCTTTGCTTTTGCAGCACCTCCAATTTGAAAAAATCAAGCAGGTAAGATGTGCAAGTGTTAGAAAGAAGGGAGGAGCAAAATAACTCTGAAAACAGCAAAGGTCCAACAATTCAATCCTTCTCCTCTGTTTGTTACTGGCTGGTATTAACACAAGAGTTATTTTCGCTAAACAGTGATATATGATCTTGAAAAGTAGGTTTCTAACTTCTACATTCAGTTTCATCACGCTCCTGCATTGGTCAAATTAAAGCATTCTACATTAAAATGGCAAAAAATTAAGAAGTACATTCTCCATGGGAGCCTGCATCATTCCGGTTCTCTTCACCAGCTGTACCTCCAGCACACTTACAAGACAGTCAATAGCCTCTGCTCGAATGAAGAATTTTTGCAACGGAAATATTTCTGCTGAAATAACGCTGAAATCTAAGCATTACGAATAACCGCATTGTGCACGTTAGTTAATGAACTTGCTCTTAACTAGGATCCACCTAAAGTGACAAAGGCAAGGAGGACGGCTCTGGGGTTAGGAGGGACTGGCTGGTTGGTTGGTTTTAACACTCTCAGTTTAGATTAAAAAAAAAAGGCATCCCAACATTTCTCATGCTGGATATCAACTCATCAAAAGCCAAAGCCTACGAGCGGATAGATCAATGGTCCCCAGGGATTGAAGATGTACTCATCACATGCTGCCTGAGCTCTTCTTAGCTGCAAAGCAGAGTTAACGTACGCACGCCGTGTTTTCAACCCATCGCTGTTGCGTACAGGCAATCATCGTGATAACCACGGGAGCACGGCCAAATTGCAAAGAAGCAAGAAACGACTTGTTAATGAGCAAGGCAACAAAAGATTTCAAAACTCTGGATGGACTGAGCAGTACAGAGGGAGCCAGGCAAGAAGCTACGTCCCTCTACACTAAAGGGGCTGCAGTCAGGCTCTTGAACTAGCACTAGGATACAGCTCTGCCCCTTGGACGTGAAACACCAACTGGAAAAAGAGCAAATTTAAACACCAACGGCCCCGTTCAGTGCGTGCTACCACATGTGAGTCTGATCTTCAGGAACAGGCACATTTCAGCAAATTATAAAGACATAATTTGAATCAGCACAATTTTGAGAAATGGTGAGAACAAACTGTGCAAAGAACAGACACAATCAGCTTCACCCAGACACAAGACGACTTGTAAAGGAGGCCAGGAACAGCACGGAAAACACCAGGCTATCCCACCGCAGAGCACAGTTGAGTTTTACAAGGGCTGTGGTGGTTCAAAGCACTTCTTCCATTTTCTAGCTTTCAGTTAAGATCCCACAATCGCCACTTGAACGTCAACACACCAGGACAACCTCCCACCTGCCCGCGCTGCAGGGAACCCAGCTCCCCGTGCCACCATGGCGTTTGCAGCCCGGCCGCGGAAAGGGACGTAGGGCAAAATGTACCCTCCATGGCAAAACCACGGCAAGTTCATTCCAGCCGAGGCACATTAAATATGGCAAGAAGTCAACGGCTTCGTAGAGGCTCCGTTTACCATTCCTGAAAACCAACTGCCCGTTTATTTGGCTGCCCGATGTGCTACTGCAAACCCAAGCTGTGAGGGGTTTGTTTTGGGGGGACAGCGGAGGGGCAGGGTTGGGAGAAGGACCTTGTTTGTGCATCTGGGGCTTGGCGAGGAGGAAGGGTCAATGCAGCAACCAAAACCAAAAGGATCCTCTAGAAGGGAGAAGAAATATGGGTTTTCTTTGTGGTTTTCTCTAATCTTTTCCCACACATGTCCACGCAATCTTTTCCAAACCGTATCTATCATTCCTAGATGTACTCACCCTACAAACAGTGCACGAAAATTTCAACAGAACACATTCCATTGAGCTAATTTCGCAGCTTCACTATTAAATACCAGGTTTCCATGCTTATCTATGACTATACAAACTCCCCAGTTTCTAAGGACTTCGGATTTCCAATGTTTCTTCCTTGAGAAGTCCGGAATTTAGGAGTGCAGAAAAGCTAACAGATTTCTGTTAATTCATCTGGCGTGTCTGCTGTGTTGAGGAACACCAAACAGATCCTGGCAAGTCAAGCACACCATTTACTTTTAAAGGTCTGGAGTATGATTAAAACCAGAAATATGCAAATACCTCGTTTTATACAAGAAAATAATTCTGATGGTTAGAAACATGCAACCATGCCCTGCAAACAGCTATTATTATTTAACAAAAGAAAGGCAAAAATAGATCTCCTATTGACAACTGAGCGAATTAAAGCAGAATTTATAACCGAATAAAGCTGGAATCTAGCCAGGACAACACAGTTAATATGAACATTCTTAAAGCTGCCAGGAACAATTTTTTGGGGGTTTGGTGTTTTGCTTTTTCTCATAACTATGAATTATTAAATTTTATAACCTTTTCTTTAGCACTCTCGGAATGGTACACAGCTTGGAGGATTCGTCAAGAGCGGTTTATAAGCCATGCCTCCTTTGCAATCTCAGAAAGGAGGTGCAACGCAATGGACTTCTATAATTTTTTTAATTTACATATAAAGAACAAAGGCGCAGTAATGTTTAAAAAATACCATGAATCACAAGTACGGCTTTACCTTACTGCGAAAAAATTTCCTGAATAATTCAGAAATCTGAAAGAGCAGGTTTTGACAGTACAATAAAAAGCTTTCCAAGCAGGCTTATGTAATACACGGGTGTCAACAAGAACAGCTTCAGCCAAGCCGTACAAAAACCCACTTCTCATCTTACCAGAATCTCACCATTTTTGAGGGGGTGCTGGAGAGGGGTGGGCAGAAGGGAGCATTTACTACTTCATTCATCCAGCTTCGATCCAGGCAAGGCAACGAACAAAACCCACATTTTCCTCTAAATGTGTACAAGAAACCAGCACAAGCTCGGGTCCGTTGCGCCTGCAGGTCCCCAACACTCTAAAACACCTGTAATGCTGTAAAAACATTCCAGAGCGGAGTATCTTCTTCAGAGATATTCTTTTTATCAACTCACTATCACCAGAGTTTCCTGGATTATTTCAGGCTTGCCTCATTCAACTCACGATCCAAACAGCACTGGGATTGGCGTGGATTAGGCGAGAGAGACCCAGTTACGCCTTGCTGCTTGGAGATTTTGTTAAACATTTCCCACAAGTCATGCATTTTCCAAATTTGAGCAAAAACTATTTTAATACATGTCAGTTACATTCACAACGCTACAACAGTTAACATTCTATACGAACTTATATATACGTGTGTGGGTGTGTATATAGACAATGAATATATTACTTATATAAGTAATAATTATGATACATAAAACCCATTTCCTACCCATTTCATTCTTTATTTTGGAAAAACCCTATAGCGAAAAAAAAAAGAACCCAGCTTCAGTGGCTGCATTTTCTACAGCTCTAAAAATATTCTGTTCCACCTCACCAGTACCCACGGCTAAAAATAGCCACACAATCTTTCTGCAGTAAAATACCTCTTGCTGTCTTGAGAAAAAGCCGGTCTCTACATTTCCATTCAAGACCAGACACCTTCAAATCTTTAATGAATCTTACGTTGTCACACTGGTGAGGTGACGATGATGCTTCCTATCGCAACTGCAGCTGACCATCAGACTGCCAACACACCAAGGTTCATCTTCGCCATCATCCATCATCACCAAGCGCAGCTTATTAAACAGCGAAGGGAATATACAACCTTCTAATACAGAAAGATGCTCGGACTAAAATTAAACTTGAACTTTACACTACAGTAATTACCTAAATTCAGGCCATGAGAAAAGCCAGCATTGAACTGGCCTATTACCAAAGATTTCCCATAATAGCGTGTTTATTTCCAAAGGCAAAAATAGTTACGTTAAGAGTATCGAGACTACAGCAAATTTTTGCTAAATGCTGTAAGAGAAACAAGAGCTGTCTAATTGGTTATTCACTAACCTCATACAGCATATAATTGGGATCAGTTAAATTTGTCAAATACTTATTTGTCAAAATACTACCCAGAAAAACGTAAACACTGTAGAAGCTGTCAACCCAACACATAAATAATTCTTGCTTATCTTCTCCCGATAGGTAAGACACCTCATTTTGTTGCAGCACAGGCATTTTGTTTTGTCTTTTAAACAACAGAAGGCATTGTATCCATTTATGCTCAATCCTCTTTGAAATATCACTGCTGAAAATTTAATATACCGCCTCCAAGCTAGACCAAAATTACTGCATTTAGATTAAGGCACAGAAAACATTTACCTTTTAAAAAAGGCAAAATTCAGATAGGCTTTGAATTATGTTCAATTGCAGCAGAAGCCAGGAAATCCATAACACAATCATATATACGCATAGCTCATCATGTAGATTGTCCAAAACCTCTTGTGCCAGTCCCGAAGGAGGTTCATTATACACCTGCTTTTGGAGCCACTGTGCACAGTACTTTGCAATATCTCTACATAAGCAGAAACCCAGCTGCTACATGGGAGAGAAATGCTGAGAGGACACACCTTAATGGAGGAGCTACATCTCAGGATGCATCATTAGTCCTTTTAAATCAACCACAATTTATGGAGTTCCTGGGTAACGCCGGTGTTTAGACATAAACACTTCCTTTCTGTTAACCACAAGCTCTTAGCACCCAGCTCCTGGAACTGGGCAGCAGTGCTTTTCAAACCACCCCCCGCCAGACCCTTCGCTTCCTCCCGCCCGTTGCGTGCATTCGGAGCGGGCAGCGCCAGGTCTGACCCAGCGGGACCCCTCCTCGGAGAGACACCCTCTCCCCTGGAAGGCAGGAAAAGCCTCTGGCTAGAGCCAAACCAGGCTAAAGCCGGACCCTAAGCCCCGACCAGCCGCGTGCCAGGCACCCAAGAGCGGGGCCGAGGGCTGTGCCGGGGTGCAGCACACCCTGCATGAGCCACGGGCGTCGGGAGCTCGGCCGCAGCGAGCTCGCATCCAGCACCCAGAAAAATCCCGGATCCCCACCTCTGTTCTGTCACTTGCTGTGACACCTTGGCCATTTCGCTTCATTTCGATCACTTTATCGCAGTGGATGTTGCGTAACCTGAACATTTCAAAACACTTCAAAACTACTTGAAGGGAAGCATTTCAGTAAACACACAAATCATTCTTCCCTTGACAGCTCTTAACCCACTTCCACGGGTTACAACTGCACTCCGCTCACAAACAATGGGACAATGCCACCTTCCTCAGCTTCCACCAGATGACAAACTGAACTCTGTCTCTGGTCAGTCTGCTGCATTTATCACTTCGGAGCATTTTTAGATTCTGTTCGACTTAAGCTTTTAGCAGTTAATACTCAGAAGCAACAGGCAGAGCTATACCAGGGGTGGGAAAGGCAAGGCACGAAAGGATGCAAAGGAGTTTATTTGAAATAGTGCCTACATTTATATATGAAAATAGCCTGGAAATACTCCAAGGGCTACAATTAATTCAGAAGTATTACGTATTTTATAACTCTCCATGATACGCTGTATAAACAGATCAGCTGGAAACTCTGTGCAACTGGACAGGTATTTATGTTTATTTTTTTTACTCAGCCCTGTATTAGAGCATTTCTGAGCCACGAGGATTTCTGAAGACATCCAGTAAGTATTAAGGGACAATTTCATGCCAACCCTCAGTGCCAGCACTCTGTCCTCCCAACCTCCCTCTGTGGAGTAAACACCCACCTACCCCAGCTCTCCCCTCGCCGCTGCCCGTCCGGGACTTGCAGATCTCCACTGCCCATCTCTTTGCCAGAGGGAAAGAACATCACTGGATCCTCCATACTCAAGTCACTTGATGTCTTCAGACACCTACATATACGTCCCAGAACTCAGCTGGGATGTGGGACGTACTCAGGGGCTTGAAGCTTTCAGCCTGTATTCCCAGGAGCACCGACAGCAGTTAAGCACTAAAAGCTTGCGCTGCCACGTCCCTCTGCGGGGTATCCTGCTTCCAGTGCATTTTTACTCTCACCGAGACAGTAGCAAGTTTTATAAGCCTAACAGGAAATGCAAAAAAAAAAAAAAAGTTTAAAGTTCATGATTAGATAAGAGAGTCGCTGGTAAACTCTCTACCAGGATTAGCATAACCCATCCATCTTCTAAAAGCCATCACAAAGGGAGATTCAAACATCTCTAAAAGATTCCAAGTCACTGAAGACTTCCAAGTCCCAGCAGGACCTCCTACAACTACTAAGTGATCTCAGCATCTTGGTTGCAAGAGGAAATCTTAAAAAAAATTACATATTGCAATAGCACAGCTTCATCTCTCAAGATATGGGAGCACCACCGCCAGGCCCCAAGCTCTCCAAACACTTCAAAGGGAGAGCACTCCAAGCTCAGATTGGTTCACCGATTATTAATGGATTACTCACATGCTTTGAGCCAACCACGTGGTTTGCCGTAATTCCTTCTACTAAAAGCTTTAATTAGAATCATAGAATACCCTGAGTTGGAGGGAACCCATAGGGATTATCGAGCCCCACTCCTTATCAAATTATCAATGATGAAAACCATATCCTAATCTGATCTTGGGAAGCAAAGGGGCTCCCTAGATCCATTCACATCAGAGCGGCAGTGCCTGAAAACATCCATATCCTGTAAGGTCCTGGAATTTGGGTGATCTCAGTTCTGGGCATGAGGAGATTGAGCAACCAGCCCAAGTGAGCAGTAATGAGTTATATTCCTCCTCCTCCTGTAGTGCAAGAGCTACCCAGTTGGTTAAAGCTCTCTCATACTTAAAAGAAACAAGACTCTGCTATGGAAAGATTCTCTATACACGAACTTGAGGCATACCAATATGCAAATATAAGTTAAAGCCACAAAAATAAATTTAAGTGCACTGTAATTCTAGCTCAGCTACAGCACACCAACGAGAGAGCGCTAATACTCAGCTCGCTCTTGCACAATTAAAAGCTGTGGAGCCGGAAGCCAGAAAGCTCAAGCCCAAATCGAGAATATGGTGTTTTGTTGAACTTCCTCCCACAAAGTACATTTAAAAAAATAACACAGAAGACAGTGAAAGCGTGACTTTCATATCAAGCAGGATACTGATCACACAGAGCAACAGATCAGCCTGCTGATACACCAAAGGGAGAAATACTTGCCAAACAAAACTTTTACAGTTTCCAACCCAGATTAAGCGCACTGAACTGTTTAATTGTTTAATAGCTGTGCCTTGAACTGCAGTCACCCTGAAGATTTTAGTCAGATCAGTTGCAAGACCTGTCTTCAAAAACACAGCACATCCAATGACCACCAGCAGTCACATTCAGAAAGAAAAGTTCAAGGTAAACACAAGTCAGAAGCACCAACACTGGTTAGTAAGCACATAAATCTTGAGGGCAGGCGTCAGGGGTGAAATTCCGAGTCCGTGGATTATGAAATTAAACTAAAACAAGCAAATCAAGCCCCTGGAAGCTTCTTTCACCTGAAGGAGCCAGTACCTGGAGTCTGGCAGGCAGCTTGCAATGCTTTCTGTAACTGATTCTCCAGCTCCCCCAAAAACCTACGTCTGACTCCTTCCAGGAGGGTGAGACCTGCAGGTAAAAATCCTGATTTTTCACTGCTCAAATCTGAGTTCCACATCGCTTGAACCTGATGTGTGGCAAATAAATCACAGGGTGATCATCCATATGCCATCCGGACAGCTTGTAGAAGAGCAGCACAGCCCACAGCCTCTTAAATCCTTTACCCTGGAAAGAAAAGGTTAATTTCCCCTGCCAGGTAAGTACAGACCCATAACCTAGTTAAAATGTTTTCTGGAACAACTACACAGCTAAAGCAATTAGGAACGACATATGCTGTAACAAGAAGTATTTTTAAGATGCTGTTTAACTATCTGATGTCCCTTCCATCGTAATCTGGCAGAATTTTGGTACTCGCTGCTCATCTCACAGTAAACACATTTCACCGCACAAAAGAGATCTTATCTATGTGTCAGAAGTTACTTTTAGAAAATTGGCCCTATGCTTAAAAAACAAGCCATTAGCTGTGTCTGTGCACTGAGGGCTGAAAATCGGGTAAAATTAAGTGAAATCTGCAGCTTCACTCCAGAAACTAACCACCAAAATTCTCCTATTTGAAGGAGTTCCTCTTCAAAAAACAAAGAGAAGTCACAATAATAAGACAACTTTCATACATTCCACCAAGGCCAGACTGGATAGCTTCTCCTCCAAAAAACCCCGGTCACACAATTCCATCAAATCATGGTTAACCAAGGGGCAGAGCTCCTCACCAGCACTGCAAGAGAGTGCACACACACACATCCACCAGCGCGTGTTTGCAGAACAGAGAATTCCTACTCGGCTTGGACACAAAATCATCCGATATAGATGCTTTCTCCATTTTGTAACGAAGATGACTAATAAAATATGGATCGAATTCAACAGCTCCACTGAACAGGGACAGATATCTCTTCGTCTCAGATAAACAAGCCCACTGACAGTCTTCGGGGGGTAAAGAAAATACCGTCATCCCCTGACAGCACCGCCAGCATCACTGCGACTGTCAGTATTAGCCACACGGCTCCTAAGAGCTATGAAGAGTCAGGTACTGGAGAAGGAAGCGAGAGACCCCGCTATCTGATCAGAGGAACAGCAGGAGCAGAGTCCCACCGCCAGCTGCTGTTTGCAGTGCTGCAAACAGGAGCAGGTTGGGGTAGCCTGGGCTGAGCGTACGAGTTCAACTAGCTAGGCAAGTCTCTTCTGCAAGCATCCTACTCACCGCCACGAGCTGCAAGGGCTGCTCTAAGCCAGAGAAAGTTTAAAAAAAAATAATTAGCCAACAGCCTTCTAACATTAGCTTGTCACACATGCTTCAGCCGGGCAAAGTAAAGATAGTGAAATGCTGTTGGAGGGAGGGGTACGGATGGATGAAGCACTGCATTGCCCCCTTGCCACGAACCCAGCCCAGCGAGCAGTCAGCATGTGGATTTTAATCAGAGTTCACAGCTACATTTTGAGGAAGCAAGTGTAAGAAGGTAACATCCATTTCCTCCTTTTGTTCTTGACATTGAAAATAATAGTTAGCAAATTTAATTTCCTTATCTGTTATCCACATTAGCTTGTGTACTACCCACCTACGTAAAATCTCTGGGTACAGAATGCATGCTCAAGTGCCCTTCTGTGCAGCTCCCTTCCCCGAGGCTTTGCCAAATTATTGTTTTTCAAATTAATAACCACTTCTTGATGGGACAGAAGACTACTGTAGTAAACCTTCCAAGTAATTCCACCTTGACTCGGGAAAGACTGGGGAGAATCACATCCAAAGGCGTGCTTTGACTATCATTTCAGAAGAATCCAAAGATCGTCAAACCAGCAGAGATCACTCTCCTCTCTCTGTCTCACAAACACATTTTTTTCTACTCCAGTAGGTTCCATTTTAAGCCGGGAGATAATTACTCAAAACCCCACATCAGGTCATCAGTTTGTTCCTGTGGTGGAGGGGAACATTAAATTCAAAAGTTTCTTATTTCTACCCCATGAGAAATCTGATGGGGAAAAGCAAGCAGGAGATGCTCAAACACTGGCCAAAGGCCAAGGAGAAGTTTGAGTGTTTGTAATATGCATCTGCCATTTGAAAACAAAGCCAGGGAACCTAGAAATTTGACATTTGAGGAAAGCCACATTGTTTGCAGCAGTGAGAAGGATGCCCAAACCATTTGGGGCAAATATTCAACAAATCATTTAAGATTGTTTTTGGACAGAGTGCCAGTAACTGTAATACAAGTCTGCTCCGTACTTGCACTTAAAGCTCCTCAGCTGTATGCACAATTGCTCCAAAGTCGTTTTAAAAGTGTATAAAGCTGCATATCGCTGTTAATGAAAAAACCTACTGGATTAATAAACACACATATATTTATTACTCTAAAAATACCTTCATGACATTTATAGTTAGCAATTTTACAATCTGGAGCAACATTACTTTCCACTGCAAAAGGCAACAACCAACCATTGCTCATATGCACGGCCAGTGAAGCTCTCTTCCCCCAAAAGCAGATGAAAAAAAGCTTTTTAATAGCATTGCTTCAGACAAATGGAAAGACATCTGCAGACAGCAGGCACATGTAAACCAAAGCCCCTAAAGATACCCTTAAGTTAATTGAAAGGACAGAGATTGCTTTAAAAAAAAAAAAAGGTATCTGGTTGGAATCTCACCCAATTCCATTTTCTTACCCTGACACTCAGAGTCCCCAAAGGGGAAAAAACATCCGATTGTATATAAACTCCTGGAGCAATAAGACATGACAGAGCATGAATCACGATCTCTTCATTTGGGGCCGCTTTGTCAGACATGGAGCTGACAGCAAAGTGTTCTCACCACATCTAGGAATAAATGCATACCATAATTCCTGCATTGGAATGTCTTATTGAAATTATAGCATTATTTTTAAGTGTTTATAACGCAAAAGTGGTGAGACACATACCGAGTACCTAATTATCCTGTACCACTAGCATTGCCTGAAATGCTTATTAATCAATTAGGGTTTAGATTCGAGCTAAATAGATACAGTATATGTCTTAAAAGAACATCTGAACCAGAAGATGATATTATCAAAATCTGGTTTTTCCTCTCAGTGTCTCAGTCGTTAACAGTTAAAAAATATGCAGCACACTTCAGAGATCTGCAGACCCCCATCAGCACTCTCACATCAGGCCTCCTACGTCCCCGGAGCTGTTAACGTAAAGTACCTGCTCGGTTTTGTTTACATGAGATCTCTCGCAAAGGACCTTATTTTCACTCACCCACCATCTCCCCGTATCTACTCTCACAAATCTCCTCCTCCTCCTCCTCCCAGCTACTCTCACACTGCATCTTTTCCAGGGTTTCAAGACAGCAGAAGGTTCCAACACGCAGAAATCAAGAGGACCATTGTATTTAAGCAGCATTAAAAGTTAACCACGCTGTTAAGTGCCATGTGGAGTCAGAGCCAGAAAAAATCACACATTGTTATATAATGCTCTGTAAGCATCAGATTATTCTCAGCAGCTACACAAGTGATTTATTTATACCTTAATGCAAAAGATAGTTTAAAGAAAAGTAGCCACAACTGCAAAAGAACCTCAAGTCTTCCTAAACTCAGACGTTCAGGCTGCAATGGATCCCCGCATTCTTTCCCAGCACACATGAGATTTGGTGGACCTGATGGATTCAGGGGTATTTTCGGTTTGTTTTTTTAAATAATTGAACTCTATGGGTCCTAAGAACTACTGAAAGCAGACAGTTTTGGTTTTTTTCCTTTTTCTAATGTTTAGTTTGTTTCTTGTCAAACTCACCCTTTAAATATAACGGATCTTTGAACCATATTTAGTGGCTCAGCTAAAGCAACTAATGAGTGTTACGTAAGATGTCTCTCTGTGTAGAACAATCTGTTCCAAAAGTTACCAAAAATAGCAATTCTCTAAACAGTAGTGTGATGCAATATTTAACCAGTTACTGCATTAGCAGCTGAATTCATCCATTACTATTTAAAAAAAAAAAATAAAAACCTCCGACTTCAAACATTATTACAACATTTGCAACCTTACCTAGGCTGGTAGGTTTTATCAGCTCATCCAACAAGTCATAAAAAGGTAATTTCTGAAGTTTTATGTCGGGATGGACAGGGTGGAGCGCAGATGTGAGATGGGGGAGTTCCAGTTCATGTTTAGGTCCCAGAAGTGAAACGGGAAGCAATGGTGACGTGGCAGGGTGGCCATCGTAACTGAGCTGTGGAATGGTAGACGGAGACAAAGCTGCTGGCATGGAGCTCGAGTGTACGCTGGGGATAGATAAGTCTGCAGGTGTCATGATTTTCTGAGGGAACCTTCGCCTATAGAGTTCTTTGATTTTCATTTGTACAGCAGGACTGCAGCCAGCCTTTAACAAATGCAGTGCTTTTGTGAGGAGTTCGTGTTTTCGTCCGTGCTTGTTCCTCCCCGCGTAACCCAGAAGTACTTGCAGTTCAGAAACTCTAAGGCTCATAACCATTTGCTTAAAAGAAACAAAACAAAAAAATTAGTATTCAAGTTACATCAGCTTAACATTAGAATGTGGCTTAAGCCCATTAAGCATTTTTAAAAGCACACCGCCACTGCTCTTCCCCCACTGATTATCTGAAATACGACGCAAAACAGTCCTTGTTCACAGATAAATCTACTCAGAAGGTCTGTAATGGGCAGTTTTTAAAAGGATTTCCACTTGCCATACACAATTCAGGACAGCAATGCTGGGGAAAAAAAAAACTCAGAGAAGGACAAGCGGCCACAACAAAACAAAGCTTGTAAATGTAATTGTTTTCCAATCACTGTTCTGCTAACATCTATAAGGTTAACAATTTTTTTTACATCCAACTAGATGAATAAAAAGTCACCTATGGACAATATCCAAGCCTCCAGCACTCGCACTTAAAAAGGGTGCCAGTCCTTACCTCGGGAACCCTGCTCCACTTGCAAGTCCCTCCCTCACTTTTTGCCATGCAGGATAACTCATCCACACGGGTTCAAAGGAGACAAACGAGTGATGTTCAGAAGAAAGAGCGAAATTACAAACCGAGTTGTGTGCAACCCCATCTAATCGTTCCTGAGTTAAAGGAAATTTCCTCCAGGTCAGCTTCCTCCCTTCTCCTATCAGAGCTGCACGCTCTGGTTTGGATGGGGGAGCTGGGCTTCGCCTTTCATTAATTAGCATCTTCATTTACACAGTCTTTTGCACTCTCCCAGTACGGTCTAATGACTCAAACTGGTAAAACTTGTGAACTGTTTCACTTCTTCAGGAACTGAGAAAAACACTCTGCAAAGCAGCGACACCAGCAATCGCCTGTGCGCACCGAGGGCTTCCCCACTGTTGCCAGAAAGTCAACTTACAAGCCCAATTCCTATTTTAAAACTTTTTTCAGTGCTTGACAGTGACTTGTTTGCCATCACAAGGCCTGTGGCATCAGCTGAAATGATATTCCTGCAGAATTTTGCATTCCCAAGAAAGTACAGTGCCTACAACCCCTCTCCACAACTGGCTAACTGGACCTTCTGTAAGAAAACACTAAATACCCCGAATATTTCTGTCCTGTGTTCAGCTGGGATAGAGCTAATATTCTTCTTAGTGGCTAGAACAGCGCCGTGTTTTGGATGCAGTACGGGATTTGGTATGAGAGGAATGTGATAATATACCAATGTTTTTAGTTGTTGCTAAGAAATCAAGGACTTTCCACCTTCCCCTGTTTTGCCAGTGTGCAGGTGCACAAGGAGCTGGGAGGGAGCACAGCCAGAGCAGCAAATCCAAACGGGCCAAGAGGATATTCCATATCACACAAAGTCACGCTCAGCGTAGAGATGAGGGTCGGCTGGGAAGCTCCCTCTCTCTCCAGGTCGATCGGAATGTCCTCTAGCGCTGACTATCCAGGTGGCTTTTGCTAGCTCTGTATCCCAACGTTTGCAAGTTCCACCCCCGTTTCTCCCACTGAGTCTTCAGCAGTCCATTGCATTGGTCGATTTTCCTGGAGGCTGGTGCATGACAGGGGATGTGATGTACCCACTCAAGGCCATGTTCTTTGGCCCAAGTGTCTACAAGACTGTTTCAGAAATTAGTCTGGGGTGCCGTGCTACCACGAGACTTGCTTTCCAAGGCCCAGAACAGCGTTCCAGGCAGTGGCACGGGGCACAGCACACATTTCCAACCATCCGGTGGTTGATCCACTGTTGTGAGCGTGTGGCACTTGCCGTGGCAGGTTTCTGGGGGCATGATATATTCAATCAGCCAAACCTCCCCGTATTTATATGTTAACCACCATCCTCCACATCAGAGAGGTTCTAACCGCTTGGCCTGCTTGATCACAGCACACCCCCCAATCATGAGCCCATCTCTATGTTGCATCCCTTGATGGCCAGAGGTGTCACGGGCCCAGCAAGCTATAAATTTTTCACCCTTACATTGCCAGCCCAGATCCACCTGCACTGCTTCAATCTCAGCAGCCCCATCTACCTGCAGCTGTGTTGATGTTCTGCAGTGGCCCAACTCTTGGGTACACGAGCATCTAGGAAAGGGAGGGTGAGTGGGCAGCTGTGTGGTGTTTGGCTGCAGGTTAAAACCATGACAATTTCATAGTTCATTCCAAAAGATTAAATTCAAAATAATACTTGAAGTACATACTTGGGACTAAAGCAGCTAATTCAGCACATCAGTGTTCTGCAGTTTCCAAGTCACTGAAGGCTGAGTAACCAAACTAGCACCTGGATTTGCAAACAGTCTTAGAAACAGAGTACAAGTGCTCCCATCCTCTCCAGTTCTTCAAACTGTGCAAAGTATTCAGACACATACATTACTTAAAGTTATTTTCACATTAATTCCTAAACCTACAGTGTCAATATTATAAAGTATGCTACACCTGCTTTAGCAACACCAGCCTGAAACTCCTATCAATTCCTCAAACCTTCGCCACCTGCAAGAGATCTTCAACGCACAGGTGTCCACAGGAGGCATTTCCTTATACTGAAATAGGTCATGTTACTTAAAAGCCCTAAATTAGATGGTTCATGTATTTAATGACGTAGGCACCCAGACAGATTTAACTAAATTTGCCACAAAATGTCTGTGCTGTTGAATGACACCAATAGAACCGAACAACCTTGCCGCAAATCTTCAATAAACCTTGCTGCAGACTACCACAAACACTTCAGCTATAACAGGAGTTTGCTGGCGTTTTCTTCTCTGAACACCCTGAGAATATACTTCACAGCTGCAACTACGGGACTGTCATGGAGCTACTAATGAGAACAGACAAGGTACTTTGTGAGAAACAGAGATGTCTTAAAAGAATAAGGCATTTCAGTTACAATCTGAAGTGTTGACAGCTGAAAAGAAAGTGAAACAAATAGATTTGAAACATAGAAAAGCACTATTTACAATGCTTTACAAATATTTCTTCAACACAATGAGTAGTTACAGCTGAAGGGTTTAATGCCTGCTACCATCCCCATTAAAAGTCACTTCCTCAACAGCCAGAACCTCTCAGAGCTTCACTCTGTTCTTGTTTTGCAAGAAGCTTACAGGCCCAGCTTGCAAAAAACGCAGAGATTTAAGACATAATTGAACTAACAGAGAAGCTCCTGCTACACGTTGGATGCTTTCCATTTTTTTTAAGGTATAGGCAAGTCAGAAATAAGCATACAGAACGCAGGATCCACCGTGCAGCCAGACTCGGGAACCAAAAATTCCCCAGATCTTCCCCACCCTGGTACATTCCTTACAAAGGAGGATGAGAATATTTTTATTTGCAAAGTTGAGGGCACTAACAGATCGATTAAAACTGCAGTCATGGAAAAAACAGCAACAAAGGTTTGTGGGTTTATTACCGTTTCATACTTCATTGATAAACCTTTCAGCCACAAATAAAGAGAGGCAATGCCTTAAAATAACACCCCCCCCACACACATCCATAGAGTTCTGCCAGCGGATGGTGTCAATCAGTGGCACGGGGAAGCAGAGCCCGACAGGCAGCCGCGCTGGCAAAAGTCTCTCACGTCGCTGCAATACGAACGTGAAAATTCCTCTCCCCTCCTCCACCACAGTTGTGTTTTATTTGAGGACACAACCCACCCCACTGCCTGTACAAGCACCGTCCATGCTACGAGCCCTTGGCCCATGTCACCCTGGTACCCTAATCTTAGAACAGGCAGGATAATTATAGCAGGGAAACAAACCAAGCGCTGTTGAACGCACAGAGGAAATACACTAAAAAGCTGAAATTTATTTTTTTTTCCTTGTCACACCTCTCTTCATCACAATTCGAACCTCTTGCTGGCTCTAGTTACACCAGCAAAGCTGAAGGGCAAAGACACAAAGCGTTTTGCTCCAGGAAATCTTGGGGTTTTTTTCCCGTTGCCTGATGCAGGGTAGTAAAAAGATCACTCGCAGCAGTACAGCCGCATCTGCAGCAAGCTGCAAAACCCACCGCAGAGACTGCCTCCCAACAACAGCAAATAGCCACACCGCAAAGGACTGCCCCTACCTCTGGCTGTTTATCAGAACTGGCAAAATGTTTGCTTTCTTCTTTCCTAACACAAAAGAAAGTAACAAAAAAACCAAACCAAACAAAATAAAGGAGATACACAGCGAGTAAGGACAGACTGAATAGCTTGCAAACTGCAATTACAGATAACCAGGTGTGTACTTACACGTTCAGGTACAGGTAAATCCATGTTCCTACAAGCACCGACCGCACTAGCACACAAGAAATTGATGCTATTTAGCTACAAAAAGGTTGAGCTACTTGACACTTACTTGCCCAACTTGAGCATGAGAAAGGAAACACAGCGAGCTGACCGCGAGCCAGTTTCAGATAAAACAAATCCCAGCATCCAACAAACCAGGTATTTCTGATGACATTGTGCATTTCGGTACCTGTCCTATCTAGGCAACGTCTAAAATTCAAAGAGAGGGCGAGGACAGCAGAAACATTTTTCAAAGTGTAAAAGAGTCAGAACAAGCTCTACAGAAACTCAACTTATCTGAGCCTAGCAGAGTACTCCTGTTTTGACTCACAGACCTGCACGGAGTTGAGAAGGTAACTTTAATCTACAAGCACACATCTGACATTTCCTGCTCGACAACACAACACAAACACGTCTTCCTCCGCAAAAGCTGCATTAGTCACGGGGATTGCCTGGCTCACTGTATACACCCCCCTCCAGCCCACGGCCCCTCAAATCAAGCCTTGAGACCACAGCCCGTCCTTTCCAAAGCCATCAGGGCACTTTGCTGTCTTAAGACAAACCACCTCACTGTATGTGTCAGGCAGGAGGGCCACAGAAGCAAAGCAGCAAGTTTATTTTCCCACCTCCCCGTTTCTTGCTTCCAAATCTTGGCCACTTCTCCCCTGCCCGACTGTGTGAACCCGACCACTGGATGCAGTTCACGCTGCAGACACATCCCCCTGTTTCTGTGTGTTGAGGAAACGTTCCCGGCAACTCAGCAGGAAACAAAGATTATTTCCTGCTCCACGCCTACGTCACATAACCAATAACGTCTGAAAGAAAATAGTTTAAGGATGCAAAAGAAATCCATGGGCAGCATCCTACATCATTCACCTACTTGTCTCCTGTGACTATCAATAGGAAAGGATGTTCCACCTCTCTCAAAAAAGTTGAGACCCTTTTTTAAAAGCTAACAGATATACAATACCACAAACCAAAAATTGCGTGTAAACAGTTCCGAGGTAAGGAGGAACAAGGGTTTTCTCCAAGACATCCACAAAAGGACTGAAAGCATCAGGCCGCAGTGTCCATGAACACTTTGTAGCTCCGGACTCATTAAGTTCTCCCAATAAACAAGGATGTCTGGCTGGAGCAATGGGTCTCTGCCACACAACAGCACCATTTTGCTCTGTGAATGCTGTTCAGGCATTCAAAGGAAATACTTCACCGGGAACCTGAACTTCTAACAGAGCAGCAAATGTTCAGAGTCATTTACTTTGATTTCTCTCTGCAAAGAAAATAGCAGAGATAAATCTTTGTTTTTAAAGAACAGTTTTCCACACCAGCCCAGTCGTTCCACCCATCAAGAAAAGATGCCCAGGCCAGGCAGCTTCCTGGCTAGAGAAATCCAACAATTAGCACAGGTTAACAGGTCAGACCAAAGAAAAATGCTTTCAAGAACTGGACCTTGTCTCACTGACCTATGAAGGCTGGAAATTAAGTTTAAAAATAAATAAAATGTAAGCATGAGTGCTTCTGGATAAGAAATTCCTTTGATAACCCTGTGTGGCTGGTCTTACTGGCACGTGATTCAGAGAAACGCAACTCAAAAGACAAGTGGATTCCGGCAGAGATCATAATTTCTAGACTGGAAGATAGATGGGGGCTCAAACACTGGTCTGAAATGCAGGAAGACGAGCTCTAAGTCCCCACTGCTCAAGAAAGGATCAGGTACAGGTAATCTGCTGCGATCCAGCACCACAGATGGTGAGCCTGCAGCTTTTTTTCCCCATTTTTTGACGGGAGGGACTTTCAAGAGGTAAAAACCAGGCAATGTATTTTTTAAAATACACTGAGCAGTGACCACAGGAAAGCACGACGGACAATACTGAAATTTTGTCACAAATACCAGCACCACAAGGTACCTTCTCCCAAACAGCACGCTCATCCAGCCAGCAGTAGCATGAACAGTCCCAACAGCTGGATGAATGCTTTCTAGAAAGGGTATTTCTACATCTCCAGTAATCAGCCCCAGGATCTATCTGGAGAATTTAACAAGTTATTTCCGGATGTTTATGATAACTAGAAGCTGTGAATAAGCTCCAAAACACATTCTAAAGATTTGCCAGCACAACAAGCAGCATTTGGCTAGGTCCCACACCACATTTTGTGCCTAAAGCTATACAACAGGTCCTCCACAACTCTCTAACCCTTAACATGAAAGTTAAAGGGGGGAAAAAAGAAAAGGAAAAAAATCACCTCCAACAGTAATCAAAAGATGGAAGAGGAGAGTCAGTAAAAGGAGAAAGAAGAAACAAAAAAACAGGCACCAAATGGGAGGTCACCCATTTCTAATCAGCAATTTAAGACAGTGACAGTAGTTTTTTTCTGTTATTAGAAACACAGTGATTAGCAACAGTTTACTAACAGTCTCTGAAATTCAGAATCATTATTATGGAAGAGGGGAAGCACTTCAATAAGCTGGTTCAAAGACAAAGTGCAAGAAAAAAAAAAACTCCTGCCAACATCTTTGTACCCCTCTGAACGCTTCGGCAAAGGAGCGGCCACACTGACACCCTGCTCAGCACCTTCGGCCCCAGCATCCAGAGGGATCGGCTCCGGCTGCAGTTTGCATTAACAGCGCAGTCACACCGGCAAAGCTCCAACGCTGTTTTCAAGGACAAGACAAATGGACGTTTCCCCCTTATGAAACAAGGAAACTACTGTACAAGGAATTCCACAATGCACCTCTAAAAGACAGTTTTTAAAAAAAAAAAAAATACATCAAAATTTTTCTTTTTTTTCTAATAAAAGCTACGAGGAAGCATTACATTAGCATGGAAACAGTTTTGAACTAATCTCAGTATGCCTCCAACACCCAGCTGTAAAAATATGGAGAATTCTCGCACGCCATGAACAGCTTCTTCACCCTCTGATATAAATCTTCTGGAGAAGAAAGCTATACCTGAGCTGTACGAGCTCTCCACAGTCACACAGACTGAACTCCTGGGTTCGTAGGCATTTAAGATTTGTGAAAATGGGAGATCATGAAGGCAAAAATATTTTTTATCTTTTACGAGGGCACATTCCCTAGTCCTAAATTCTACCTGCAAGACTCACACAAGGAAGCTATCAAGGCTAAACTATAAAAATTGAAATCGCTCTACCGAAAATCTGCAAGAGGGAGTGAAACGACCAATTCATGGAAGCTCAAGCACCTCGATGACAGGCTGTAACTTCCCATGTTTGTCTAATGCAACCAAAACACTCAAAGGTTGAAGTTATCGTAATTCAAAATGGAGGGGAGGCAAAAGCAGAGAAGAAGAGTCATAAATATGCAACGGCCTCCAGCCTTTAAGGAGGCTATTGGTTTCCAAAATGAAAACCCAGCCGTCTCCCCGTGGGATGTGGACCACATTTTGGCAAGCAGGGCAGCGCCGAAGGAACAGGTACAAGCCAATGGCAGGTACTGATATTATTTGCCTTTTGTTATACACTCAAGGAGACAGAATATTTCTTAATCAAAGAACCTCTGTATTTACACAGCGTGTCAGTGCTCATAAAGAACATTTCACAATTGTATAACCAAATCTATGCATCTGGCTAGCTGGCAATAAAAATAGATTTTAATCCATTAAAAACGCATTGACAAAATGACATCCATATACTGTAAATGCCAAAAATAGCCTGGACTGACGTACTGCTGGTATCTCCATAGATGTGGGCTTCCTTAAGGTCAAACGCAGTATTCATGATTTTCACCAGGTAACGTATTTCTTCCCATGCTAGCAGAGAAAGTACCCTATAAAGCTTATGTCATCAGGTGTTATTTACTTTACCACCCTCACAAACAATATATTCCCTGCAAATGATATGGCTGCATGCCTGTTCATATAAACATCACAACCCTTGCACCAACCTACATGAATGATGAAGCTCGGACAGCAGGAATCTCTGGCAACAAAGAGATGATCTCAAAACTGTAGCAGTCCAGCCTGAACGGCTTCTGGACAGGAGCTCCTGCCATTTCCTACTGTCATCCTTCCGTATTCAGTTCATAACCACTTCATTCCACAGATCAACTAGTACAAGGAACATTTTCTTACCTGCTCTGGGCAAACGGAGCTTGCTTTTATCTGGTAAGACTCAACTACCATCAAATTTAGTAAGTTTTAGTAAGGTCAGAGCAATGCCGTTTCATCCATGCACGCTAATTAATCTAAGCTCTCCTTCCAGCCCACAGTTCAGAGGTGTCCATCTAATCCTGCACCATCGATGCTAACAAGTTCTTAGAGATGTCCATTGCCTACTGGAGACAAGAAAACCCAGAGCGATAAAAGATTCACTGAACGCTGAAAGGATATTGCAAAAGAAAACAGCTCTCGCCCCACTGAACCGGCTGCTAGTAACAACAGGCAGAGTTTGGAATTTTTAATATAATCCCCACGTGTTAAAAGTTGTCTTTGTTTTTTGCAGATGCCTGTGGTATTTTGCTATGCTATCACATAAGTGAAGTATCTCTAAAAGCCTTGACACATACGCCCTGGTGCGTCAGTGCTGGTGATGGCCCCTCTAGACCTCCACCCCACCCCTTTTCCTGGAGGTTTTTCCCTCCGAAAGGAAAACTGAGCAGAACAGACTGTGTGCCATGCCCCCAAAATGCCACTTCCCTGTTTGAACACTTACATCTGTGGGATTTTTTTTTTTTTTTTTAATACAACGGCTTGCAAAGCAGTGTCCTGCCTCTGGCAGAGAAGTGGGGTCGGCGGCTGGGGCAGTGACTTCTCAAACTGTAAAAGCCAGATTTGTTGGAGAAAGTCTGCCAAGACTTTAGTCATGTCTCAATTGTATTTGATTTAAAGTAAGACACATTTTAACTTAATCCGTAACAAAAGTTTTACCGTTCTCCAGAGATTTGATTCACTAGGTGAACTCTATTACTACCTTTGGTATTAAATAAGGTTGCTGACACAGTAGTAATCTTCATTTCAGTTCTTGGAGATTCAAGGGTTTTTTTTTCAGCCACACTCAAACTTAATTGTCCCTAGTGTATTTATCTTCGCAGATGGGGGAATTCTTTTTACAGAGCTACGCGCTAGCATGATTTTCATGACAAGTAATTGCAGAAACCCCAGCTTAGCCCATCTCTGGATACACAACGATGTGCCTCTCTACAGACAAACAGCTTACACCTAAGGCTAATAACGAAGACAATGATTTTCAGCTATTTGGGAGAGGGTCATTGCCAGACAAATTTACTTTTTATTAAGAACGTTCTTATCCTTAACTAAGCCTTTCAACTGCCTGAGAGAAGAGCTAACTCCTGTGCAATAAGCTCCAGCGGAGCCCAAGCCAGCCGCGGACACAGCTGTCCCAAGAGCTGCTAAACACACTATGTCCTGTTACCATCTCTCTAACAAACAGCACAACATTGGGATAATCAAAATAGAACAACTCATACAGCATTCAATAATAGTCTGAAAGATTGTCTCTTTGTACAAAAAAAAGAAAAAAAATATATAGGGCCAAGAAGTCTCGGCTGCTGGAAGCCATACAGGAGGTTAGCAACACACATTGATTCCCCCTCCTCCAGTGATTTAAAAAAAGAAAACAGATACATGTTTTAAAATATGCAATTAAAACACTAAACCAACGGCTACATAAACCATTTTACTGATTTGGGATTTCAAGATATGGAGGCTACTAAATGAGAACCCTTTTAGCCGTTCTTTTTCAGCAGAACACTGAAGAATGAAGCTCTAGTTACCTTCTAAATATCTAAAATACCTGCAGGAAGCACATGTAGCTTTTGGAAGTCAATTCTGAAGGGAAGCTGGAGAAGAATGTACCTGGAATTCAATGAATGCACTCACATTGCAACATGGATAAAGAGGCAGCTTCCACGAGCAGCTTACAGAACCTCTTAACAGCAAGACACAGAACAATTTCAAGACCAACATTCCCAGTGTTTGATGTTTGCTTGCAAGTTACTTACATCTCCACTGTATCAACAGACATTATTTCCTTGTATGTGTTACCCAACTTCAGCATCGCTTGATTATAACTAATTATTGCCATAATGTATCTTTTTCTCCACAATTTTTTAAAAACCTTTTTATTTCTGTATCTTACAGAACTGAAAACTCATCTGTTTTCCACACGCCGTAAGGTGCCACCTCGTGCGGAGGAGTTAGCTGGCCACTACAAACAAACAAACATTTTCTATTTAATTAGCTTCAAACGAGGTAACACTTCAGGATATGAGATTATAGTCAAATACACCCAAAACACTTCTAGATAAACTATCGACTTTTGTTCCCCTCATTTGTCCCGTTTGTTAGGATGCAGCACAGGAGACAAACTACATCATCACTGACTATTATTCTGGTATATCAAGAAGTTTTAATTAACAATCACATTAAATTTGGGTACTGATTTGCGAAGCACTGAACAGCAGGCTGAAGCCAGTATACAATCGAATCTCATTTCCCTTAAAAGTAACCGATTGCTGTGTTAATGCCCCGAGAGAAGGAAAACTAGAAAATTGGAGTTATCTGTTGACAATTCTCACTTAAAAAAACATATCTTTTTAAAGCCAAAATAGCACAAGATAAAATTGGGGGTTTTGTTTTAGGCTTTGAAGGAACCCTTCTCACATAGTTCCGTCCAGAGAAATGAATTACACCTACAAAGAGTGACTCAGAGGCTGAGCTCCATCACACCAGCAGGATCTGTCCACAGACCTAAGGGCAGCGACCGCCGGAACTCAGGGACACGGCTGCCATCACCTTGCCACTGGGTACCACGTACCCAAATCACCTTGTTCATCATCACGACTTAGAAGATGCGTGAAAATGTTTGGTAGTGCTTTTACCTGTAACCACCGGAATACGCAAAAGACCACAACAACCGAACAAAAACTGGGGAAGAAGGAGGGGCAGAAGGAAGGGAGAAGAACAGGAAAATTAAGAGATCAGATAAAACATCAAGTATGGGAAATACTCAATAACTTATCATTAAAAGATTTCCCTTTCCAAAGAAAGAAGCAGAACACAAACAAAATAAATATGCTGCCAACAAATACCTATGAAATACACTGACCAAATACCCTATTCCCTTCTAACACCCGTCCACTGAGAATAATTCATTACTACTAACAATCAGTCTTAACTGTTATTGGAGAAATAAGCCATGGAGCCAAAAGTTCCCACTGTGTCAATAAGCAGAAAACAAATATACCTTTAAGTAATCACACTGGCATCCATATAGCCTTTTTTTTCTTCATAAAAAGGTAATCATTCTGCAAATAATTTATTTCATAAGGTCTTCAAATTCATACACAGAAATTACATAAAAAATGTGTAGTTTGGCTTCCTTAAGTAGTCATACAGCAGTCAGTCATCAAGATGAATTCTAAGCTTGAACAATACTAAGAAATTTTCCTTTTACATTACTGTTCCTCAGAATATCGGGTAAAACGGACCACACAAATCAAGCACCTTCTCACCAGTTCCGTGGAGACCCCCTAACACAGCATGAAACTGAGGGAAGCCCCAAGTTTCATACACCAACATCCTCATAGAACAGCTCATCGCCAGCTGTCCTCTACTTCTATGAAGCATTAATTTCAAGGACGTTCTAGGGAAGCTCTACAGCCAAATAAGCAGGTTTGCAGGGAACTAATATGCTAAACAACCTTGGGAGGTCTCTTCCAACCTCAGATTCTGCAGATAAGGGTATTTTTCAGAACTGAAGGAGAAGTCAAAGAAGGAACTCAAGAACCACAAGTGAGATGTATGATACATCTGGTCCTACAGCCATTACAAAAAGGCAAATAATTTCAAAATACATACTTTAAACCTCAGAAAGATGGGTAGAGATGGACAGGAGACGAGGGAATCAATGTGGGAATGGTTCATCCACGGAGTATGACCACCCATGACTACCCCAGGAACACACAGGGCTATGCAAACAGGCCACACCACCACCTAGTAAAAATCCCTCTTACCCATCCTAGCCCATTTTCTCTCTCAAGAAGGTATCTAGAATAGAGCGTAGCCACATAACAGCAAAGTGCCAGCAAGAAAACTATGCATGAACCCCATGGGGCCACTCAGTAATTCAAGAAAAGTCAGTTTTTCAAACTCTGAAGAGCTATTGTCTGCCACAGCACAATAGGAAACACAAATTATAGGTCTAACTATTTATAGAACAGTTAAACAGACACCAAAGCCTAATTTATTCCTAACTGTACAGATGCATTAAAAATGTAATTATTTATTACATGAAACAATATGACACACAATTAATATTTACATCACATACTGAGACAGACCCATTTGAAAGCGCCAAAGTATATTTATCATTATAAAAAAGAAACCAGTACCTTGATGAAAAAAACTTCTCTGATGTCACTTGCCCAAACCCAGCTGAAAATCCTGGCAGTCACAAGCTCATCCCCCGTTTCAGAATCTTACTATGTCAGTAGTCAACCTAGTTCCCACCGAGACGGATTCAGGATCCTGGGTCAGTCAAGTTAATGAGACATGGATGACTTCTTTGGCTGCTACTCACGACACTGAAACATCAGTAAGACTGTCAAGAATCACACTGATTTCATTCCAAGTAGCTCGGAAAGCGAGCAACAGGGCAGCAGCAGTGCCAAACACTGAATGCGTATCCTGGGGAAGACATCTAAAAGAGGCATGGGGACAAAGAAAGAGAAAGCAGGAAGCTCAGTTTTTCATATCACCCACAATGACTGGTTTCTTCCCACCATGTAAAAATATAAAAAGATGATGGAATAATAGCAAAGAAAGCAGACCTTCCTGCTTTCCTTCAGCATTCGAAAGAGGATAAAGAAAACAGTGTCAAATACTGAGAAGATGCATCTTAGGCAAGACCTAGACTCCCGACAAAGCTGATCCTAACCCCACAATCCTACTTCACCCCTCAGAATTTGGGCTACTCTGTCCTTCCACCTTCCAGCGCTGTCCACACCAGAAAACAGTATTTTTACCTGTACTAACTGCACCATGTTACCTATAGGCTCCAAGGCAAGCATGCAGTGCTAAAGAACCCATTAGCTCACAACGATTAATCCCAGGACAAAACGTTCAACAGTGCGTTAGAAAGCTAAGAATACGTTCCCTGTGCAATATTTTCCTGGCCCACACAGAGCACAGACAAGGCCTATAGAAACATTTCTCTGACTGTCACACTGGCGCATGTTAAGGAGAGATACTAAGGACACTTGCTCAGGGGGAAGAGAGATATTTCATTCCCCAGTGCCATCAATCTGACGCGCTGTCCCCCTCCCTGCCACCTCATCCTTCAAGCACTGTATTTTCTTATAATCAAAGTAAGACTGAATTCAATTAATCTGTTCACACAATAACCCTTGCCCTGCATGGAAACAAAACGCTCAATGGAATGAAGGTTTTTATAAGCCAAGTTTCAGCCACACCTATGATTTAAAATACATGAAAAAATATCGCAAGCAAACTCCAAAAAAAGATACTGCATTTAACTTGGCTCCAGCCACAAGAACAACCAGAAGTGAAAGAGCTGCCTAAGAAAACTCTGATAGAAAAGTTAGAACTTCCATGGAAATCCTGAGCAAGTGAAAACAGAACATGTGGACCGTGCCTGCAGCACCGACGGCCGATACAAGCCCTCCCTGACTTCCCTACCCTGCGACGAGCTGCCACCCCGCTCCCAGGGCAGAGGGAGGATGCTGCTCCAGTCACTGCTCCTTTTCATCCTTCCTGACCAAACTCTTGCCCCACCTCATTAACCACACTCAGCCAAATCACACTCTGAATAGGCATTTGCATATATACAAACCTTCTGCAGCTCATTAATGTCATCTGAATGACTCTCACATGTTGATGAATTTATACTCTGCCTGTCCCTTTTTACATATACGGGCCAAAGGCACAGGGGGAGAAAAAAAAAATCATATCTCATGACAAAACATTTTCTGGGTTTCAGCATTGTAATATGAAATATCTTCACCCTTCTGCCTCCTGACACACTCACTAGATAACACACAGCTTCTACTTCCAGGTTGGGATGTTGTAAGCATCGTATTACTTCACAGCCTTGCTCAGCCTCTATGTCAAAAGCCATTTTTTTTTGAGGAAAAAATTAAAAAGAGGCATCAAGACATCAGTCATGCACAGGCCCGAGGAATGGAGGGGTCAATGTAGTTAAAAAAAGTAATATTTAGCTCAAGCTCTTTACTAAGCTATGTGAATGTACTCCAAAAAACAAAAGCACACTTAAAAAAACCTTTTCTAGTTAACTGAACGTAGGAAACAAGTCTCAACACATCTCTGCTTCCCCTTAGAACAGCTTGGCACCACCTCAGAGCTCTACATATGTTAAAAAACAACCGAACAGTACAGGTCAAAGGAAACTATGGAAATCCAGTCTGCACATTCAAGCTGGGTGTTCTTACAGCATTCATAATAATTTAAAAAAAAAAAAAAGGTAGATCCTTAGCTTGCTATTCAAAGTTCTTCTATTACCAATGTGTCCGAGTTGTTCCGAGAGCAAACAATAGAGGAAGGTCACGCATGGAGCTCTGCAGGGCCCACGCTGGCACACGCAGCTCCGCCGATTCGTTAACACCCCAGAAAATGACGTGATCAGGGGGTGACAAAGCTGCTGAGACACGAGGTGGCTGGACGGACGAAGGTAAACTGAAGAATCACTGAAAGACCTCAGTGACAGAGCAACTCAACGTACATCCGTGTAAAGCGATGCCCGTGGGGAAAAGCCGACCAGACAGACCCAGTTGGACGTATGAAGTGATGGGCTCGGGGGTGACCTTTGCCACGCCGGAGCACGCTCCTGGGCCCAAGGTAAACAGACATATGAAAACATCAGCTCAGCAGCAGTCAAACACGCAGATCACAGCTAGAAATCATTGAAAGAGGAGCAGAGAGCGAATGAGAAATCATTAGACACTATCTAAATCCCTGGCTCACCCAGGTCTCAAAGTACGGGAGGTTTTGGTGGTCTCAAAAAAAAAAAAATTATAAGTAGAAAGTTTCCCAGAAGGATGAGAGAAGGCCAGCATGATTCTCCTAATTAACTGGCAAAAGCTTAGGTTTTTCCACATTGAAAATAGAGAAAATGGGGATGGATATGATGGCAATGTCGAAAGCCGTGAAGAGCACACGGAGAGTGGGCAGGGCTCCGCTGTTCCTTCACCGCACACCACAGTGACCAGCACAAAACTGCCTGGAACCCGGCTCAGAACCAGCGGAGAAGGGTCCTCACGCAGCAAAGCACGACAGAAATCCCCAGCAAAACACTGTGAACAAAAGAAGCTCATACAGGTTCAAGAGGAACTTGGACAAGCACTTGGAAAATAGATTGATTATGGCTTGTCCAGCCAGCTGCCCCCATCGGGTTCAGAGGACTGAGCTGAAAATAGCTGGAGACCAGGAGAATATTGCAAGGAGGTGACAGTTATTTCTCATCCCTTGTCCTGTTTTCACTTTTCCCTCTGCACTCACTTCTGGAAGCTGTAGGAGACAGATACCGGGCCAGATGGACCCTTGGTCTGAATGAGTACAGCTACTTTTACATTATTAAGATTCCGTTTGTAATGCATGTTTATTTTTAGCCATTTCCTCAGAAACCCAAGTGACACTGTGAAGAGCTCTAATAAAAATGTTCCTTCTCAACTGAAAAAGTCAAATTTTAACAACAAAGATGTAAAAGGGGAAATCAACAGAAAACCTGGGTGTACGCCCCTTAGAAAAATATTATCTAAAATATTTGTAATTCAAACTGACAATAGTTCTGATACTTGATTAAAAAAAAATTTGAAGCCCTGCCATCAAGCGGCCTCAGCAGCTTCACTGGTGAGATATTGCTAAATCAACATGGAACACACAAGAAAGAACAGTTTTGTTCCTGCACCATTGCTGAAGTTTCTACATTTTTTATTTTGGTGCAATATAATTATCAGTGCACTCACAACTCCACTGATAACCAGAGCAGAGCAGTCTCTAACAGATTTTTCAATAAACTGAAAATCTACGCAAATACTTGGACTGTTTCAAAGCCTCTTATTTCGCACCAGGGAAACAAGATACAACACCTGCACAAAAGTGAGATCATTTTGTCAAGGGAGACTCAAGAAACAATATGAGGAATGAACTTAATCACAAAACGTTCTCATCTACGCAACTTTCGACAACACACTCCTACAGCTCAGATTACAGATCTTACCTGAACCAAACACATTATTCCTATTGCATTTGGGCTCAGCCTTTTTTAAAAAAATAAATAATAGTGAGCTGCACCTATGCTAAATTGCCAAGCCAACCTAGGTTCGCTGCTATTTCCATCCTATATTCTATTTTGCATGCTAACTCGTTGTGTTTTCAGTTGAGAAGCTGAACAAAGCAGCCTCATTAAGTCCAGCTCCTGCTCTACAAAGAGGGCAGGAGGAACACCTTGCAGAAGACTGTAAATGAAGGTAAGCAGGAAGTTTCAGCTCTGAATTATTCTCAGCCAACTGTCCCACTTTAGGAGACAGCAAATTTCTTCATGTGGCTGGACAGCAGAAGTAAGCTACCTGCTTACACAGCAAACAAGCTGAGATGCTCTTCTTAAGAAGAAGGAAGATGCACTTTCTCAGGAGGAAGCTCTGGCACTGCCACATCTGAAGCAAAGCAGGAGGAACCTCACAGACTGCTACACCGATCAGACCACAAATACGCAGGAGGACCAAGATCAGACTAGATGAATGACGTGACTCTCAGGGTTACCAGTTGTTCTGCAGAAATACACAGAGGCAATTTTAATCCCAGAAGCAACGAGGAATAAATTATTTTGCTAACCTCTGCGTTTTGGCTCCGCTGCCAACCCGTTCCCCTTTGTGAGCCTCAAGAACAGAGCAGCAGCATCAAGCAGATACACAGTCAAGAGGGGCAAGGCTGAAACCCTATGGACCTAAGGCACCCTTTTGCAAACCACATCCCCTGAAAATATTGCAGATCCTTCAATAATGAGTTGTACCATGTGGAAAGGTAAAGCCACAGTACTGGCTGGCAGCTTGTGTACGTACCCAGTGGAAGAACCACTGCGAATGCAAACCCCTACAGCTTCAACATAAAATTCTACTGTACCTAAAGCATTCAGTAGTTTTATACTTCGTCATCTCTTGGAACTGTTCTTTCCCTAGTACAAACCTAGTTTAGAAAACCTGGGCTCTAATCTCAGCTCTGCCCAAAGATTATATGACTTAACTCCTGCTCCACACAAATTTCTAGGACATTAAGTCTGCGTACTCAAACGGCTGTGGCCACAAAAGATGCATCTTCAGGAAGGGAAGGCAACGTTGCAACCAAGCAGGAAGACAGTTTTCCATCTGCTTTATAACCAACTATTTAATGGGAGGGGAGGAAAAAGAGTGGGAGAGCTTGGTATACCAATTTTCAAAACGGACAAGAATCCTACGGAGCCTCCTGGTGAAGGGATGCCTGCCCACTGCCCTCATCATCTCCCCTCAGAAGGTTCACTGCTTTTGAAATCTAATTTTTTGAAGCAAAACAAACTCCACCTTTTGCACATTTCTGAGGATGTTAAGGATTCTGTCACAGATCACCACTAACAGAGATCCACAGGAATACAAATTCCTCAAGAACTACACCTGTGGCATGGAATCATCTCCCCAAAACCCATCCCCAAACAAGCTGCTGGGATCTTATTGTCAAAGATGTGAGGTACAGCAAGATGGCCTGGCAAGAGGCTGGGGGAACAGGGTTTATTCAGACTGGTGAAGAGAAGGCTTTGGAGGAACAAATGGCAGCTTTCCAACATGTAAAGGAGGTCATCAAGAAAACAGAGCCATGATCTTCACAGAGATACACAGCAGAAGTATGAGAGACAACAGGCACAAGCTGAAACAAGAGATTCAGGCTGGACATTAAATAAAAAAATCAAACCTGTTTTCACCATGAGAACAGTTAAGCAGTGGAAGAGGTTGCCCACAGAAGTTGTACAGTCTCCATCCTTGGAGGTTTTAAAGACCAGACTGGACGAAGTCCTGAGTAACCCTTTCTGACCTCATAACTGGTCCTCCTTAGCAATAGGTTGGACTGGAGATTTCCCAAGGTCCCTTCCAACCAAAATCACCAAATAATCTATGGTCAGGGTCAAGGGAGCAACTAGGTGTCAAAGTGAAAATAACACCAAGAAAAGCTAACAGCAGAGACCTACAGAGCAGTTCCTTTGAAGGATCTAGCATGACAAACCATATCTGAGCTGGAAACTGGGGAAAAAGCATAGGGAAGAAAATATCTACAGAGATAAAGGGATGCTTCACAGTCTACTGGTCTGGAAAAGCTGTTGCCTGCATCAGCCCCAAAGCAGGGTGGAGACTGAAACTCTCCCTTTCTTACCCCCTCCTGCTGTTAGACATACTTCTAGGATGGTGTCCTGGTTTTGGCTGGGACAGAGTTAACTTTCTGAGAAGGTGGGTGATCACATACTGATGGTCAGAGTTGTTGCCAGGATAGTCAAGGACTTTTCAGCTTCTCTGCTGGGCCAGTGTCAATTCTCTCACCCATTCCCAGGAGGAGGGAGGGTGAGCGAGCTGCCAGACAAGTGGGTTCGAACCACAAGCGATGGAGAGCGGCAACTGAAGCGTTACCTACAGTCATACAGCCCTGGCAGATGCAGGGAGGAGACAGAACTCATACATGTTTATTACCATTTCCTAAACAAAACAAGGGAAGTTCACGACAGAGCAATCTTCTGGGGTGCACATAAAGTGAATAACACTTATCTTTCTGTCCTCCATGCTAAACAAACATCAGCTTACCCAGAGTCTTTGCTCTGCTGCAGAGCCTAGGACTCCATCCTTACCCAGCAATGGCTTTAAAAGGCTCTTTTTCCTTCCCCATTAATTATCATGCCACTTCCTATATAAATCTCTTGTATATCATCTCCTACAGACATAAAGGTCAAGCTTAGGTTGACCTTTGGTCTAATTGTATACTAGCTTTTCATTTCTTTGTTTCACGTATTCCAGACAAAGCCCATAATACCCTCCTTCTGCTAATTCCTTCTCTCAGAATACAGCGCTCACAGAGCACCCTGGTACCCCCCAGTATATGCTACGGGACAGAATACAGCAGCGGAGACAGGGCAGTACATCTATAGCCATCCCTAATCCCAACTGGAGAATAAGATTAAGCAAATTGCTGACAAACTCCTGGATCAATACAGCTGCAACAGACACACAAGTCTCCACAAAACAAAAAGAAATGACAACAGAAAGGTCTGTACCACAGCACAGAGAACAATCATATAATGCCACCTGGTTTAACTTCATTCTGGCTGCTGCTGGAAATCTGAAAGATCAGAACAAGGCTAGATAAACTAACATCTCCTGTTCCTATCCTCAACTCCATCTATTCTAATTTACTTTGAAATAGCCACATTTTACGGCAGTGACTAGCTGTTGGAAATGGCTCTGATTGCACCGAGTTAAATTACAGACATAAGCACCCTTTTGTAAGCCACTGGAGCTCCTTTCTTCTCCTCATCCCTCTTCCACCCCCCCCCCCCCCCCCCCCCCCCC
>WKFP01014991.1:392563-411904 GCA_011057875.1 Pterocles orientalis | reverse complement strand
GGCGGGGCTGCCCGGCGGAGAGCGGTCGGGCGAGGGGAGGACAGCTCCGCTCCCCGCCCCGCTCCGTCTCTCAGCCCCCGCTGCCCGGCGGGGCGCCGCCGCAGCCACCCCGGTGAGGCAGCGTCCGAAAGCACCGCACAGCGCCGGCAACGGCTCATCTCGGCCCCAACGCCGGGGGAAGCGGAGCCCCAACGGCCCCGAGCGCGGCAGCGAGGGGTATTGCGAAGGGAATTGAAGCTGCGCTTTACCTTTAGTTCCGCACTGTCCGCCATCTTGCAACTCCGGGCGCAGGCGCAGTGAACCCCGCCGGGACACCGCCCCCCCCCCGCCTCCCCCTCCACCGGCACGCAGCGCGCAGCGTTTGAATCGCGGCGCCATTTTGTCCCTCCTCTGCCAGCCGCCGTGCAGGGGGTCTCCGGTGGGGAGCGGCCTGAGGGATTCCTCCCCGAGGATGTGGGGTCGCCGGTCCACCTCGGTGGCAGCGTGTCGCCGCTGTCCTGACTGGAAAGTTTCCCCCTGGCAGCGCGGCCCCCTCAGCGCCGCCTTCCCCGCTCCGTGAGGGGAACGGGCTGCGGAGGGTCCCCGCGCCTCAGCTCTCCTGAGCCGCGCCGGGCAGAGCCCCCGGGGTGCTGGGGGGACCTCTGGAAGAGGGTCACCAGAGGGAAGAGGTGGATACGCATTCCTGTAATCATAAATTGATTAAAATGGGAATTTGTAACTCCTCTTCCTGCTACTTAATCCGCAGCTTTAGGGGTAAAACGCGGGGCTGGGCTGGGGTCCCTCGGTGGGCGGTTGGGTACCGGCGGGACCGGGGGGGGGGGTGCGGGCTGGCCGGGCCCTGGCTGCCCCCAGGCCGAGGGTGGGTGCCCAGCCCCGGGTGAACCGCTCTGCAGGGTGAACCGCGGCTGTGGGACCAGCTGGGGGAATGTCCTGCCACCAGCTACCCTCCAGCTCCTGTTCCTCCTAAGAGGAAAGTTATTGTTTTATTTCCCTGAGCTACTGCAGAAAAAGCTCATGGAACCCATGTGAGGTCGCCCAGGTTATCTTCTTCCTTGGGAAAAACAATACAAATGTTTTTAGGAAGGCCTACAGAATCAGAGAAGAGCTTTTAGACTCAAAGATGCCGGTGTCATGTCATTTTTGAGTAAAATGTGGGCTCTTGTAAAACCAGATAATGCAGAGGGGAAAAAGGTATAGCAAAAATGCTGCCTGGCGAGATGACTGCATCCATTGTGAGGCCGATCGGCTTGAATACCAGCATTTAAGTCACACACCTTAGCTTGATTCAGCTTCCTCTTACCTCTGTGTTGCTCTATAATTGCAGATTGCTGTGACACTTTCTCTGCTTGGCCTTTACCTTGGTGCATAGGACAGAAAAAAATGTTGAACACGGCCACTAAGGTACATCCTTCCAAGTAAGAGCAAAAGAGACAAAACTTGCTATTTTTCCATAGCTGCTATAAGTGTCATCATCTTAAGTTCAGAAAGCACTTATCTGCATTCCGAGACAAAAAAAAAAAAAAGCATTAATGTCACCACTCTGCAGATTAAAGGAAGCATGCTTGAGGCCACACAGGGAATCAGCAGCAGAGAGATCACCACTCATCATTATTGCTGAATTATAATTTACATCTCCCATATGACCTGACGAGTTAGCCACAATTTAAAATTAGGCAGTTTCCATTGAGGGGAGAATGTGATAGTATCAAATATCTTCCTAGTAAGTAGCTTTTTGATGCCATCCTATCAATTGGTAAGTGTATATACGAGGTCCTGATTCTCTGAACAAAGAAAAAAAACTCACATCTCTTTCAAAACATTTTATTTCAAAGCATTTCAGCCAGAAACATTCCTCAGCTTGGTCTCAAGACCAGGTTGACAGAAAACCCAGGTGCTTCTTTTGACTCTTCACTGATACCCCTCTTTCTTCTCCAGGTCATCCCATTTCCATTGCAGGTATGCCAAGTATCCTCTCTCCGCATCCATTTCTCTTACAGTTCTCAGCGTTCAGCATCAGCATATCAAGTGAAGCATTCATAAAATGAGGAGCAATTAGAAAAGGCTGATAAGTAATACTCCGATACTCTAGCTTAATACTGCGTGTAATGAAGACTTATCATAGTGTCTAAAGTGCTGGTTTGGGGAGGGGGCAGGGCGCTAGGCACGATATCTAAAAAAATAAAAGTCAGATGACTACCCTGTACACCCACGTGTACCATAATTAGCTGATCTATTTCCGTGGCCTGAACCAGCCCAGTTTACAATACTTCATTTTCAATGATTGAATAGGTTTAACAATCACCTGTGAGTTCGTGTCTAGTTTAAAGAATCTGGCAAAAAGATCTGTGATCATATAAAGACAATTTTTTTCAATTGCTTTTTTTTTTCCCCCTGAAAGAGGTTTGCTGCACAGCAGTTTTTTTTTGCTTCTTCACTTCCTACCAAATTCAGTGGGATGTGGACATGTGCTTAAGTGCTTTGCTAAATCATGGCATAACACTATCAAACCTGACACATGGCCATAAACCACAGTGTCCTCTTTCAAAACTTGCTTTAAATAAAACAGGCTGAGAATGTCTTCAGCTACATTAAAATAAGGAAGCGAACTGAAAGGGAGAATACAGAATATTCAGTTCAAAATGGTTCATCCTAAATACTGTGAGTGTTTTTACAGACAAAGCTAATACAGGCCCTTTATTTTTCAGTTTGGACTTCTGATAGTCACTTCTTTTTTAATGCAGTCTGTACTTCAGTATGAAGAAGGAACTTAATGTGAAAAACAATCTGTGCTTCTATTTTTAGACAATTATTTACATGTAATGAAATTTTGTTCCTCTCTGCTCCCGAGGCTTAGATGATGGTTTCTTTGCCAAGACAAGACTTTGTCAACACACAGTAATTTTCAAAGGTGCTCTCAGTTGCCCCAGCTCTGCTGCAGCTCTGTCAGTGATGGCAGCACTCAGATCTGTCAGGATTCTGTCTTCATTTCAGAAGGACGGGCCCATCAAGCAGTGCAACTGGGGTGCAGTCAGAGCAGGCACAAACACCTCCAGGATAGTCTTCCAGTTCCCACTCACCTCTGTTCCTGAGCTAAACCTACAGTATTTGTTCTTTTCAACCTTTGAGGGGAGAGATGAAGGAGAGAGAGAAAAATAAAGATCAGGGTTTTCCTCAACCATTCAACATATTTATATTTTCAATTCCCAATTTTCAAAGTTCATTTCCCCCTTTTTACTATATTGCAGTAAAATAAGTAACTTCCAAAACCTATTTTTCCACCCCCGTTTCTTCCATTTTCCTATTCTGTAACCTCCCCAAAAATGTATCGTGTCACGTAACTCACTTGCTTAAAACCGTGTTCAGACACAATAACATTTTTAAAACAGATACGCATTTTTGCTACTAACATGTTGTTTTCATTAGTCTGAATCTCCAAGGCTTTTCCCTTTGTCTAAGTCCAAACTTTCTCTTTGCTCAAAAGTAACGGAGGAGCATTTTAGATCCTGAATATAACTTTTAAAAGTTATTTAAAGATAGATTCTCAATTACTCTATCTCTTGATAGAATAATATGACCAAGCTATTAAAAACATCTTTTATTCCTGAAATTGTTGGAGGCATAAATGTACCACTGAAAGAGCATTTTCAGGAGGAAAAAAGAATCACAGAGGTACAATTTAGTGACAACTACTTGGCTGTACGTGAGGAAAATGGAGTAGCCAGTATATCAGATAAAGTAAGTCCGTTTCGTTCTCTGTGAGCGACACACGTGGCGTTGCTCAGTATGCTGGATAGTAAGTTCAGCAATGTTGAGTGACTGAGACTTGGCTGCTACACACATCTCCACCTTAATTCACGTCCAACTGCAATATAATATTAAGTTATATTATTGCAAATTATGTTACCATCAGCTCTCAAATTTGGCCCAAAACAAGGGCTGCTTCTTCCTTAGAAAAGGAAGAGTCATCAGATCTTTGCTGCCTCTGCTATTAAAATTTACTGAGGGGGAGTTAATCACCTAAAATCATAAATGAGGGAAAGATACTGGGCCATTTTGCTAATGTCACCTCTTTTATATCCTTAGATCTCCTGGTAAGAACAATGTTATTGCAATATGGAAAGCGTATGTAAATGAGATATTATAATCTTTAATTACATATGCAGCGTTACAGCGTGACACATCCCAGCTTCATTTGCCTATTTCCTGTTTTTTCAGTTCTTAAATATCTACTTGCCTTATTGCTCTACACACACGAGCGCGGTTTACAACACTGAGTACTCTAAGCCTCCCATGGCTGTGATACAAACTCTTTCTCCATTGCAATTTTTTGCAAATTTTACAAAATTTTAATTACATTCCCTGATATTTGACTGCCCTGTATATTGTATTCCCCGCCTGGAATTACACATTCCAAGTCAAGCCCGGCTCCCTATGTACTCCACTGCCATATAAAGCCTTGCAGCTGCAGGACAATAGTAACAGCCACAACAATTAGCCCATTCTTTACAACTATTTGCTTAGCCTTTTCCGCTCCAGTATCAATGGATGAGATGTGCTTGCTCATGGTGCTCTGTTCATGTTCTTCAGGCCTGTCCCCCTCTATGCCGGGACTGTCAAACGAAGGATCTGTCACGTCAAATGGAGACTCCGGTTCGAGGTGAGGATGGACAGAACGTGGTCTCCCTCCTCGTCTCCCCTGGGGATCAGCCCGCCACGGATCTCAGCACTCATTTGTTTTCTCCCCGGTGCCTTTCAGGTTTTACACCTTTATAGAGCATGGTCACAGGAAACAAAAAGTTCCTGAGTTACCTCTGAACCAGCCACAGAGATTTCCTGCAAAATGCGCTCCTACAGCCTCGTTTATTTTATACGTAATATACCAACAGTCTCAACAGCAAAACACTTACACTGGAGGAACATTTAGTTTAATTTACCTAAAATTAACTTCTGTAACTTTTATTCCAGGAGAACTGCCACTATTGAATGGGTCCAGTTCTGTAAGTACCTTTGTTCATTTTTCTCTGGGCTTTTATTTGAATTCTTATCCTTTTTTTTTTTAATTTAAGCTAGAATAGTTCGTTGGTTTTTTTCTCTAAGAAATGGTCATTCCTGAGATATTCATCTCCACTTGTAAAAGCATTTCCTTTGGCTGAGTTAAATCCAGATTTTTGTCAACAAAATTCCACTTCGCTGAATCACGATTGGGATTTTTTGTCATTAGCACCCATTTCCATAATGGGTGGATGCAGTACAAGAAGAAAGAGTGAAAACCAGCTGCAACAGACCATCGCCAATCCCCAGGGAGCTGTGAAGCGTGCGGTGCTGTACCAAAGCCAAGCAATACCTAGAGTGTCAGATGCTTCAGGAGCTTGAAATTGGCCAAGAACTTGTCAAACACGAGGACAGAAAACTACAGAAAGCTACATCTAGTTCCAAAATACCTTCAGAGAGGTGAGGCAGAGTTTTAATTAAGCTGCACACTTACAGCATCAACAAAAAAAGGTTTTAACCATGACAAACTCTTTCATTCCAGTTAGAAGTGATTTTATGTGAGACCGTGAGGTCCCAGTTTGTAGGAAGTTTCTTTCTACAGCTGCTAAGTAATTTCTAATAAACAAAGTTCTGTGCAAAAAAAAATTAAATAAAGGTGCTAAATCTTCCAGAACTTTAACTGAGAGTAAGTCCTTGTTACGGTGTTACATGTCGCTCCCCCGCTTCTTCCACTCACACAGTGTGTGTAAAATACTCACATTTTCCTACAATCCTAATTTATAACAATTTTTTCACGGAGCATCATTCACATACAGTGATCTAGAAAAAGACCACTACAGTCTGAGTGTCCTTGCTCCTCCCTGTCCTACAATTTCCATTACGGACCACACACAGCAGTAACGTAGGCAGTATAGGAGTAGATTGTCTTCATCTTTTCCCGTTCTTTAGCTCTCATCTTGCCTAAAGTGGTTCAGAGTAGAGGTGAGGGAAATGCTGAATAAAATGCTAGCAGCTAGCCCATGCCCGCTGGCACAGAGACGGTATCTGGTATGAAGCACTCACAGCTCTATTTTTTACCTAATCGCTGTTTCTAAAGAATCACTTTAGTCATGGGAACACCGAATAAAACTGAGTTCCAGTAGCAAGCAGAGTTCATTTCAGATGGCTCATACGAAAACAACAGGGCTAATTATACTGTAGTAATTACCTGAAAATTATATGTATGTTGTTTTTCCACCCGTCAATACTGCTATTTTTGAACTTTGCATTGTTCTCATGGATCGCTGGAGTCACGCTGTCTCTAAATGCTCTTCTCGTCTCATCATTAACTTAGCCTCTGGTTTGGGGAGAGTGTTTTAGGAGAAGTTTCGTTGCACTCTCCACCACTACATCTACTCACCTCTGCTGCATTTGAGAAAACGTTTCTGTTTTAATCGTCTTCTGAGCATGGATTGCGGGATTCTGACTCTACGGCAGGACTCTGAAACAGCATTCAATGCAGATTTACAGATTAAAGGGCCCCGAAAATTCATCCCCTTGGTATAATTAATAACTCTGATAATTCTGATTTTGAAGAGGTTTATTTCCTCACCTGCTTGGGTGTGCCGTGTTATCGTTGTCTATTTTTTTTTTGTTTTGTTTTCAGAGCACCCAATAAAAGCACCTGACGAAGGAGACGAGCGCCGTGCAGGTGAGTGTCACACCCCACTCCCACGAAGGGAATGCTGTCTAGCAGCAAGAACGGGAGAATGGGAGTCAGGAATTTTTGGATCGCTCCCAACTAGACTCCTGCCGCCTTACCTGATTTTGACCAAGTCGAAATGCACTCAGAATGACTCCTTTGTGAAATGGGGATGATAATAATAGCTATCACCCTGGCCTGTTGAGAGGAAATTAATTAGCATTTGGAAAGTACTTTGAGATTCTTGGATGAAAGATGGTAGAGCTGGAATGCTGGCAACATTAAAATAAGTTGGAATAATCTTAATATTTATTGCATACAGTGCTTTCATCTTCAAAGCTCTTTACAAACATCAATGAATTAACAAAGAAAATATTAATAATGATCATATTTACCCATAAAACTATTCTCCCAAAGCACATATAAATAGATTTGTGTCTCCAGTTCAAAAATATTATTAAAAGAAAATGTAAACACCAACTCCAGTATCACGCACTAAATCCCCAGTGGTGCTGTCCACAGCAAACATACTTTGAACTACGAATTATTAGTTTATACTTTTGATGAGGGTAATTGGACCCTAAGCCTAACCCAGCAGCACTTGAGTGTATCGCCGACTACCAAGGGTGAAAAATCAAGACAGCAGAGAAGGAAGAGCAGTGGTTAGAAAATACCTCCGCTCTGTCAGAGAGGCCGTGCAAGGCTGCAGCGAGCAGAAGACACTTCTCTCTGCAGAAGGATATTGTCTTTAAGTCCAGTTTGTTGTGTCTTTGGAATAAGCTACAAGGGACTGAGGAACATACTGTACCACTGGGAGAGATGTGCGGCAGCCCTGGATATTTCTCAGTCCATGTCCAGAATTCAGGGCATCCCAGACTAAACTATCCAAACACTGCTTGCAAGGAGTTGCATGCCTTTTTTTTTTTTTTTTAAGTATATTCTTACTGGCACGGACATGACTATCACATTATCACTGGGAAGCACAGCCCAGCAATTTACTGAAAACCAGTAAATGGGACGGTCCTTCCAAGTGCATTATCTGCATTGATTTCCAACCAGCGCTCAAAGAACAGCAAGGGACCTTTCCCTTTGTGTTTCATTTTCCACTCACCTTCCCCATTGCAGTCCCTTCAGCTGTAAAGATAAATAAAACCAGAGCAAAGTCATTCTGTTGTTATTTCCCCCCCACGCCCCGTTTATTTTGAATTAAACATGTTTCCGTAGGTCTCCTTCGCTACAGCAAACGCGGAGAGCTGCTGGCACTCCCTCTGATGATGGACTCGGATACATTCCAGAACATAATGGGCTATAATAGATTTTTTTTTTAATCTATGGTGCACTTCATAGACTCTGGAGGTCATTTTAGGCAGCCCATCAATGTTCAATAAAAATATTTCTGTTCAGCGCGTTCTCTGCACACCGATCAGAAACACACACTTGCCAGATGTGCGTGCCACAAAACCAAAGCCCTTCTCGATTTTCTCCAGACTTACTGTGAAAAAACCCCACATTATCTGCGGAGTGTTTTGTAGCCCAGTCTTGTCAAGACTGTTGCTGTTTCCTCCGAGCTGGCTGAAGGCTTTACACAGTTATTCACAGATTAAACTGTCCCAGTTAATCTGCTATACGACGACGTCCAGGCAGAGCTTCAAATATGTTTGGTTTTGGATAGAAATCAAATGTTACCTTTGGGAAATATGCTTATTATTAGCCTTAGACATAGCTTTTGGTGTTCTTCCAATACCTTTGTTGAACTCTAGGGGTTTGGTTATTGGGTTTTCTTTGTGTCCTGTGTTTGTGTGTCACGGTTGGACAGACGCTATTTTTTAGTGTTTAGTGCTAAAGCGCTCCTACTTTCTAGTGCTATCAGAGAGATTTGCAACCATTAGTTATCCTGCCTAACACCTCACACATGGCCAGGATCCAGTTAAGAGCAAATCAGGCTCCGATGTGGTCTCCCAAGGGTGGCACATTCAGGCACAGGTAGCATTTTGTTGACCAGAAAAAAAAAACAACCCACGTGAGCAGGAGACGGTATTTCTATTAACAAACATGCCGTAGCCGCAAAAAGCATTTTAATGACAGGAGGGACTGACACCCAGCCAAACAGCCAAGGTCTTTTTCTCACCATGTGATCTTTTCATAATCCTCCATTTCTCTCCTAGATCAACAGGTTCCTCTTTATTTGTCATTGTCAGCTCTTAGCACAAAGAGCCTTTTGTCTGGAGCTCTGACCCAAACACATAAGACTGTTTTTTGTCCATTCTTGGCCATATGCTTTCAAATAGACTAATGGATTTCCAAGCTATAAAGCAGAACCTTGACCCCAGAAGGGGAGATGCTTGTGTGACAACATCTCTCTGTTTTGACATCATAATTTATCCCCGCTGCAGCTCCACCAGCGAGCAGACAGCACAACCCAGTAAAAATACTTGAACCTGATCCGCTCTAAAGCTCGTGCTACAGACACCGACACTGGAATCGCAGCAACTTCCCCCCGGCTCAGAGCAGGGAAGACTGGAACCAGTCCATAGCTGCCTCTTTATGTCCTCTTCTACCTCATTATCACCAGTGGGATGAAGGTTTCATGCCTCGTTTGTAAGGCAGCACGTGTTGCAGCAGAAATCATGCTAGCCCTGAAGCCCAGAGGATTCCTGCCAGTCCCGTTACGGATGCATTGCTGCATCCATGGATGTCGTTCTGAAAATGCATTGCTGAGGGATGAGCCAATAGACAATTAAAAAAAAAAGTTATATCTGCCCTGTTTTCCCAATTTGCTGGACTCCATCACCACTCTGCCTGCAGCCTGGCTAGTTTACAAGGGTGCAAAAAGCTACCGATGACTTGTGTGAATTTTGCTAGTAATATTCTGCAGTTGAACACAGTATGAGAAGAGTTCATACCCTTTAACTGGCACTTATTCTGAACTGTCACAGAAACTCTTTGTTTTCCATTAGAAATATCTCCAGAGCCAAATTCCTACCTGTCTCTTTCAGGGTGTGTCTTTGCCACATCACGTAATATGGTTTTGCTCAAGGTAAAACTACCCTGGAGCTTCAAGGGTGGCTTCTTAAGAGACGTGGTGGGGTGCTCAGGAGAAGAGGAACCTGCTTTCTAATTTTTTTTTCTCATTTCACTTCTTTCACCAAAGGTCTGCGTTTGATGAATCTATCTTCCAAAGACCGGGAGGTGTGTGACCCATTTCCCAAACATTTAACAAGTATTCCCAAGTGTGAGCCACTTTCCCAAGTATTTAACAGACCTTGTGGTATTTCAAAAGCAGAGCCTCTCTATTTGCTGGTGCTCCAGAGGAGGGAGAAGGAAAAGAGCTTCTTATCTCCCTATTCAGCCCTTATCAGAGCCGGCCAGCTGGGTCACGCTGGGGGAGACAGACAATGTCTGCAGGGAAGCAAGCACAAAGCCTACGTGCACATAAAAGAAGGGGGAAACCTGAACCCAAAACCACTTCTTGTGTTATAAACTGCTCCAGACCCAGGTTTGGAGAGGGGACGAAAAAAGCGGTACGCAGCCTGGAGCTGCCGTTGCCTGCACAGAGTCAACACCAAGAAGCAAGAACAAGAGCCCACCAACACGGTTTTGAACGACGTATTGCACCCACACACACAGAAACCAAGCAAAGCCAGTAGTGCTGTTGGCTGAGCACGGCCTTGGGGGGTCAAGCCCAAGACAAACAGCATTATACCCTGTGCTGTCGGGGAGGCTGGGACACAACAAAGACCAGCCTGTGTTCTCAGCTGGGCAGAGCAGAGCACGCAGCATCGCCGACGCTCGCGGCCCTCGAGCTTGCACCGACACCACTCACCGTCCTCAATGCACAGCATCAGCCCCCCTAAAATCCTGGCTTGGACGTTGTGATGCGCGGTGCTTTGGGCCAGCGTGAGCCAAGGCTACTCGAGATAGATCCACCATCCCTGAGTTACAAAAAAACCCAAGTCTTCCGTGATTTGTAGTATCTTTAAAAACAAAAAAAAATTCCAGCCAGAAGTGTGATGATAGAATTTCTTTCAGAACCTCTGTTACACGAAAGTGAACACTAAAGCTTTTAATTTACCTAAGATTTGTCTCTAAAGAGAAAGACGTACAATTTGTTCAGGACTAGTTGACAGATGGGGAAATTAAGTTCTCTGTTATTGTTCCATTTGCTGGATACAAAAATACTTAAAGCTTACCGAGGACTTGGAGGATGGGAAGAGCTGCAGAAATACCCGCTCTCCAGGCAAAAAATTAGAGTGTCAGGGTCTGATCCTGGAAGATGCTTTCCGTTGGTCCAGAAATCAGTCTTTTCCTTAGCAATCATCAGCGATTTTCCTGGGGTAAAGCAAAGGAATAAATGGGTGAATTTAGCGTTAGACCTAAAAAGCAGAGCTGCACAAGATCCTTTCAGTCTGACGTCTCCACCCAGCAAACTCTTTCAAAACAGTAAATTCTCTCTTTCAGTCAAAATTTCCTTTTTTTCAAGTTGGAAGCCGTTAACTGAAAGGTCTTTCTTTTCTCTACTATAAAAATAGGCTGTTAGTACTATTTTTCCCTTTTTCATTGAAGATGTCCTGCAGTTCTCTTCCATCTGGGAACAAAAATTCTTTAAAACGATACCAAGAAATAATTGGCACCTCTTAGCCAAATCGCTCAGAAACGACTGAGCAGTTACTCCTGCGCTCGCATCTGGGCTCGCTGGAACAATGAATGGTGAATTAACAGGACATTACGGACCAGACTTGGGGCCAAACTCACTTCTGGGAAGCGCGGTTATTATGGGGCTGTCATACCAGGATGGTCCCATATGCCAACTGGGGCCAGAGCTTGAGCCAATGTAAAAATAAAGGCTAATAGCCAGAAAGGGAATAAAACAAAATAAAAATAAAAAAAAAAAGAAAACAAACAACCCCCAGCAATACCCAATTTATTCCTCCGTGCACAGCAGCAGCACGGCGTTGACTCACGATTTAAAGCTCTGGGTCTGGTTTTAGGTGCTCTGAGCCACGGACTGCCCGCGTTCAGGACACTGTGTACCACAACGAACAGGAGTGAATTGTTGGTGTTTAATTGGAGCCTGTTCCTCTCCATCAGCCCGGCGGAGTTACAGGGCGTCCGCTTGGGCACAGATTCTGCTCCGACTACGGGCTCTGAGCCGTGAAGCCTGCTACCAGCAACGCAGCTTCACAAAATCACAGGAAAAGCCTCATTCCTGATGCCCAAGTCCTCTCCTGTGGAGCACCACAAACCCATCTCTCATGTGCCAACACCCTGGAAACCTCCAGGGATGGTGAACAGCTGGGGGTACAGCCAGGCACCCCCTGTTATTCCCTTGCAGAAGCCTTTGTGCGTTTGCCGTTCACCTTGAGCATCCCTTTAGGTTTTGCTGAGGCGATGGTCCTAGGAAGACGATTCCGTTCCCTGGTGTTCGTCAGGATGCTGCCTTACCATCATTCCCCTGGGACACATCTCAGGACCACATCTGACTCGCCTGGCTTGCCAGAAAATTCTCGCTGAAGGTAGCGAGAGCCACACGAGCAGCATTTGACCCTCCATCCCCTCCCCACCCCCTTTGCTGCACTGCCCTGGAGTTAACACCCGCTCACAGATTTCTTCAGGAGAAACCCTGTTGGCACTTTTAGCCTTTTTACTGTTCTTTCAAATATTTCTTTGCCTGCGGACATTTTTTCTCAAGGGGGGAAAAAAAATAAATAAAAATCTCAATTTAAATCAAGTCCATTGTTTTCACTAAACCGAACCACGGCAAGATTGCAGAACGTGGTTGTGATTTGCCACATCTGTTATTTTTATGCATTGTTTTCGTGCCAAGAGTTTCATAAAAGGTGTTATATAACTGCATCGTATCACATAATTCAGCATGTTTCCACAATTAGGAGCCCACGTGAGCGTTTAAGCAATGATCTTGCCCGGGGTTTTTATGTTTCTGTCCATCTTTTAAACCAGAGACAAAGATGAACTGTGACTGCGGTTTCCTCCTTTCTCCTTCAAACTCCGCCAGCGTTTACTGATGGCCAAGTTCGTCCACGCTGCATGGATCGCTGCTGCATTTGCATTGAAAAAATAAACATGCATTGCTTGGATGCCGTGTGCCATGGAACAGAACAAGCAGGGATTTATCCCACGGTTACGTGTAACTGCGTCGTCTCTCCTCAGGACACTAATAGGTTCGATGTTTTCCAAATATTGCAAGATGAGCATTTATCACGTGAAAATAAAATCATATTTGCCCTGAAAGCTCCCGATGGACAGTTGGATCTAAGGCTGGAAAAACAATGGTAAAAACCAATTTACATTATTAAATATAAAACTGCTTGTGCTGTTCAGTTGATGAGCAGCTCTAACACTCAGCGCTGAGCTCCAGGCGACTTGTCCTCATAACCCTCCTGGGACAACCCCATGTTCCCAAAATCTCCCTCCTGTAAATGCAGAGATGCACTGAATTATTGGAGCAGGGGGTCAGAAAGTGGGACCATGGGGTCACCGATCATCGTTGGTAGCTGGCCATGAAATCACTCCAGAAATATCTACAAGTCTGCAAGGAGAGATGTCATTTCTGGAGGAATCCCCCAAAGGAGACTCCTCCACCCGTGAGCAGGGACCAGGCTCTGACGGGGCTTTGCCGGGGAAAGGATGGATTTATCAGGACACACTCTACACTTTTGCCATAGGTGAACCACTGAGAACTTTGGAAATTTCCAGCCTGGCACTGCTGTAAATGAAAAGCTCCATCTCGTTCTCCTGGGTCAGATATTCTGCATGCAGTTTCTAATTTGGACCACAGCTCTGGAAAACTTGATTAGAGCTGTGAAAACGGAATTTTTATTAGTGAGGACTAACTCTTGCCAAGGTTTATTTTTCAAGGGAGTAGGACCTAATCCTAGAAGTAGTTCCAGGGCTGTGCTATTCTGGATGCCCTTGCAATGGTTTATGGCAATTATGCAGCCAAACCCGGACCGACTGGTAATGTTTGCTTTGGACAAGTTGCTGCAGATGGCGAGCAACTGCAAATGTACTTCTCAACCTGGTGCAGGCATCACTGAAAAAGCATTTTCTCTAAGCTGCTTGGTGTTTTTTTTTCTTCTCTTATTTTTTTTCTTCATTTTTAGACCATTAATATGTCCCCAAATCCACACTATCTAAACACAACAAAGCATTTAAAGGCACGCAGAGAATAGAGTCACGTATCTTGTGTTCAGACAGAAGCCTGTTAGAGGCAATCACCGAATAGACGAGTCTCCTTGCCAGCTTTCAAAGCCCAAATTTCTGCAAAATCCAACGTAAAACCCCTCTTTAGGTGGATGCTTTTCAGGGAATTCCCTCCAGGGAACCCACAAAGCTTATGGCACAGAGCAACCCTCTGGAGGGAGCTTTACATCTCTGCAGCAAGCAGTAACCAGGCTGAACCGAGCCATAAATCCAGGAATGCATGGGAAAAGAGCAAATTAAAACGTGCGATACTTGGCAGGTTCCTTTGCAAGCATCGTACTTGGGAAAGGTGGCATTAACGGCCCCAGCAGCTGAAGGCTGCTCGTTCTTCCAGACCTGGGGTAGCACAAGCAGGAGCAGCAAAAACTTCCCAAAAAGCTGCTCCCGTCCTCTCCCAGAAGGGTTTTGCCTTGTGCCCGCGTGCTCCCAACCAGCACAACCGCTCAGAGCTCACCAGTGGCAATCCGGGATGGGTTTGGGATGAGGAACCCGTCACCAAGAGCCACCGATGATGGGGACAAATGGGCCTTGAGGACATCAAAACCCCCACCTTGACTGGCAAGGAGCAGAATGGGACCAGCACTCCCGCAGCTCGGTGGGCAGGCGCTGAGCGATGCGTCGTGCCCACTGCTCCTTTCCTGGGCTACCAATTCATTTGAGTGCAACACCAGAGAAGTGGCTCTGGGCAGTCAGACTGCCTGGGTGAGTCTCTTGGGGACCCATCATCCCATCACTGCATCCAACACACGATGGAGTGGAAAAACATCCCTTCTCCAGCATGGGCACCGATCCCCTCCACCCACCCCATCCCCAGTTAATCCACCTGTGCTGCAGCAACAGCAGCTTCATTCCTCCACGGAAAAAAGAGTGAGAATTAATTTGTTAGTGTCAAATTATACCTTTGGATGTGCATGTTCAGCTCTTACGGACTTCAATGGAAGCCTGGCCTTCACGCAGGCAGATGGGGGCTTTTCTCGTTTGTAGCGTGCTTTGAAGCTGGGCTGGTGCTGGGAGGTGTGAAATCCTCGGGAGAGGCGAGCTCGCCCCGCTCACGGGCTCCGCCGCGGTCAGGCAGCGAAGCGACGCGAAAACAGACGCGATGCGGGAAGTCAGATCCCACAACTTCATTAAGAGTCAGAAAGGAGATCAAAGGAAAGAATTTTCAGCTTTAAAAAAAAATAAATAAAAATTAAAAAAAGGAAAATATGTTTTAAGTTTCCAAGAAAACCACAGAGTTCACTTTGTTACATGAAAATAAATAAGTGATTTGATGAGGAAGGCAGAGCTACCCTGCTGTACGCCCTTCTCTCATCCACACGGCGCAGAAAGTCTCGTTTGCACCCAAACCTCCATCAATTTAATTAAACCCACACCTCCTTGCATGTGGATGCTCCATCCTGTTTACACACAGTCCTTGCTGTCCTGTTCACGCTTGTCCCCGAGAAATTAAACCTGAAGGACACCGGCCATACACCTCATTGCACAAATTAAACTGATTTATACAAATTAAACAGATTTACACAAACCACTGAGGGTGAAGGCAGGAGGAACCGGGCAAGGACCAGACACAGACCATGTCCCCAGCCCCTTGCAGCCAGCCAGGTCCCAAAGTCACCGGGATTTTTCCCGAAACAAAGAGCCAACAGCTCACAGAGCATTTGGGTCACAACTGCACATCCCAGATCTGCTTCAGCCACCTGGACAAACAGATGTCCGTGGTGCCGGGTGGGCAGCACCCAAGGGACCGGCCGATGTCACTGTGGAGCCACTCTGGATCATCTCCGAGGGGTCACAGCGATACTGGTGGCTGGGAAAAAGCAAATGACACCCAGCTTTGGTCTGGGCAAGGATCCGGAGTGGTGCGGAACCCTTGGCCTCACCAGCATCACCCCGGGAAGGTGACGGAGCAAATCCTGCTGGGAAGCATTTCCAGGCAGACGAAGGAACAGCCAGCACAGGATCCCCAGAGACAAGTTGTCCCTGGATGCCCTCTGTGAACAAGGAGAAAGCAAGGGGGGTTCATTTACCTTGACTTTAACAAGGTCTTTGGCTTCCCATGGCATCCTCACGGCCAGAATGGTGAGATACAAACTGGGTAAGTGGACTGGTAGGAAAACTGGCCAGACTGGCAGGCTCAGACACTGTTCTGGGGGTACAAAGTCCAACCGGCAGCTGCTGAGCAGTGCCGTCCCTCAGGATCAATATTGTCCTTATTGATGATGGGACAGAGCGTTGGCAGATGGCACCAGACTGGGAGGAGCAGTCAATGCTGGGGAGGACAGGGACTGTGATTCGGAGACTGGGGCAGGCTGGAGAGAGGACACGGACCTCACAGGGGCAAATGCCACATCCTGCCCCTGGGCTGGGACAAGCCCACGCACCAGCGCAAGGTGACAAGCTGGAGAGCAGCTTTGTGGGAGGGGACCCGGGGGACCTGATGAGCACACAGTGTACGGGGAGGTGTGGAGGGAGCTGCATTTGTCCAGTCTGGAGGGGAGAAGGCAGAGGGGGAAGTGTTGCTGCTGTCTGCAAATCCCCAATGGGAGGGCACAGAGAGGATGGAACCAGGGACTCAGAGCCCAAGACTGGACAACCCATTTTCAAAAAAAATTTATCAGGCAATAATTTTTCCTCCCTGTCACCAACAGCAAGTAGTCCCTTGAAATCAAAGAGCTGTACACAGAAGTGAACACTTTTGAGATGCTTGCTGGCAAGTTATTTGTACTTAGTGATTTGACTTTGCAAGCGAACTTTTGATGATACAGTTGGTAGAACCCAAATAATCCTCAAGGAGGCAAATTAAGGACTATTCTCTTCACTTTTAACTCAAGTGTTAGCCTTCCTAGTGCTCACCTGGGTGCAGCACTGTTTCTCTGTCTGTCACCTCCTGTTCAGCCTGGGTTTCTCCCGACACCATGACTTCATGGGAAAGCTGCTTTTCCTCTCTCCCCTGGATTATGGGGGTCAGCAAACCCCCTGGGGACTGCCCCCACCCATGGCACCACGCTGCCTCGACACCTCAGCCCTGCACGGATGGGACCCACATCCACCCATTGCTCATTTTCTTCCCCTCAAGTCCTCCACCAGAATATTGTGCAATCCCATTTCTCATTCCCTGATGGCTCCATCCCACATCAGAGCAGCAACACCCACCTCCCTAAAGCCTGCAGGGACAGTCACCCCCTTTTTTTCCCCCCTCCTGCCCCCGCTTTTGCTGCTTCGGGAGGGACTTGACAGCCTCCCTGCTGCAGGTCCATCTCACACAGAGGCAACAGCCCACCCCTGCCCAGACCCCCCCCAGGCTGACACTTGCTTTCCCAAGGGATAATTTGGGCAGTTTCCATGGAAGTTGCACAGAACCTCTGTTCAAAACCAGACTCTGGTGAGAGCGGCGCTGGGAACGCCATCTCCTGGCGTCCTCTGAACCCGGCCACGCTGCTGCTGGAGAGACAACCCGCACCCGAGCTGACCCCACTCTGCACAGAGTCAACAGCAGAGCTCTGGGACCCACCGATCAAGGGGGTCCCCGCCGTGCTCAGCACCTGCTGTGTGCAGAGCAGTGCAGTCCCATGGGGTCCGTCCATGCATTCCCACCCCACTGCAAAAACTCTGCCTAAACCCAGCAGCCGATGGGTTGGACACTTGGCATCACTGCTGCAGACCCACCCGAGAGCATCCGCCAGCCCCTGCGCCCACCCACGCTCCAGGGCGATACCGTTCTTGCAAGAAAAGCACCTGCAATTCAACCCCGACTTCAGTGTGATGACTCAAAGAACTTCTCAAAACGAGAAGCCAGGCTCCATCCAGTCGCTGGGATTTTAGTCCGGGGGGGTCTCTGGCATTTGTACCCCCCTTAAGAGGGGAGCCGCTCCACAAAGGGGATTTTCAGCTCAGAGGCAGCAAAACCCAGAGCAGGCACCGCTCCATCATCGGGAGGCATCACGTCTGCGTGCCTCCCAGTGAACAGCCTGGTGTCCAAGAGGAAGACAGCATATGGGGAGAAGCCTTGGCAAGGCTGGAGGTCTGGTGATCAGCTCCTTGGAGCTGCTCTGCCACTGGCCTGAAAGAACAACTCCATCAGCTGCAGCAAACGGACCTTCTGCTCCCCCCCATTCAGAATTTATCACAGGCTCAAACACAGACACTTCAGCCTTTTTTCCTGCTTTAATTATTTACAAATCCTATCTCTGGTTGTTTATTTTTCAAGGGCTATTACTGCATTCAACTATTTTAAGATTGAAGAAAAAAAAAAAATTGAAGCCTTTCCCTCATTCTGCTGGTAAAGTTTAATTCACTCTAATTATTTCATATTACTTAGACTATAATACTTTCATAATTTCTAGTATATTAAGCACTTAATACGTTGTGTCATTTGAAGCCGCATATTAAATTCAGCAAAGTACATTTTAATGAGAGCTAAGTAGTGTGAAAATATTAATACAATATAATAGTTCATTTTTGCACCCACACTGACAAGTGCCACCACCACGCACGGAGTCCCTGGACAGGTGAGTGGGGTGGATGCCAGCTGAGCTCACAGGGCAGAGAGCTGCTGGGGAGACCACGGCTCCAGCAGCCCAGCACGAGAAAAAACGGAGCTGGGGATGCACCATGCACCGGAGCCCAGCTGGGGGTCCTTCCCAGCAGCCAGGGCCAGGCACCCAAAGCCGAGCTCCTCTAGGGTTCCTCTGCAGGGTCACCCTGTGCAACCCCCAGCCCGTGGGGGGCCAGCAGGGAGCACCCAGCACAGGGCAACACGCAAGGAAAGAGGCTCAGCTGCTCCCCTCAAGCTCCAGAGGGACCCAAATAGTTCATTCCCCCGAGTGAGCCACCTCTCAGCTTGCAGAGCTTGGCTCTACCTTTTTATTCACCTACTTGCTACCCTCTCGCTGGTCTGTGCATCCCTTCCACACCCCAGCAAGATGATCCCCTTTCCCATGGGCTTACCTGCACGAGCATCACCAGCACCCCCAGCTTGGCTGCTCCTGCTCAGGTCACATTTCACAGCCACCTCCTGCAGCCCACGCACTGCAAAATGGCATCTGTCCCCAAACAGGCCGCAAGAGCTTTGCCCTCATGCTCTGAAAAAACCCAAAGGAATCAGCTGCACTTCGCCCTCGGGGATTTTTGTACCCACCAGCCCCAGGAATCAGCCCACCCAGCCGTGCCCACCTGGATCCGATTATTTTCCTTGCCTGCAGGTGATGGGGATGCTGCTCTCCCCCATCCAGAACAGCTGATCCCAGGGGAAAAGTCATGGAGGGGGGGGGATAACACCTAATAAACCCCACGGGGCTTGATCGGAGACTCACGGGGGGGTTAGGCTGGGGGGGGACACCACTGGAGACCCCCAGCCTGACCCCAGCTGGGCAGAAACCCGCTGTGCTGGCAGGATGCGGCCGTGCGAGGGCATGGGGAGGCTGGGGGGGGGGGGCTGCACCACCGGC
>WKFP01014991.1:344326-354827 GCA_011057875.1 Pterocles orientalis | reverse complement strand
ACACTAATGTATATATGCACACGAGCTGTATAAATACAGTGCCTCCAGACCAGACCGGGTAAGGACAAGAATGCAAAGGGCTTGACTGGAGGAGGGAATCTTGGCCAGTTGCTGAGGCTCAGGCCCATTGCAGGCAAGGAGCGGGTCACTCCATAACTCCAGCACCAGCCGACCTCGTGCTTTTGTAGCTCTTGTTGCAAGTTCATTTATAATTGAATAGAAGAGGAAAAAACTGTATTCGACAAAATATTTTGTTCAAAAAGTAGGAAGGCTTTTTTTTTGCTTTTCTTTCTTGAGCTGCTATAATTTTAAAATGATGTTACAAAAATACCTCCTTAGAAGGGGACTAGCACACTCCAGGGCATGTAGTTGGAAAGATAAATCTGTGCACTTCCCCGGCACCGCCGGCACTCACCCTTTGGCCTCGTTTTTAGGACTCTGCACCCTGGAGCGGTGTTATTGCTTACAAGCATCCAGACACACTTCTGGGGGTATGCGGGATCTGCAGATGTTTTATTTATAAGCGCCAGGCCTATTGCATCACGGAGACACGCATTTGCAGACAGCCATAGGTTTTATGAAACCCTATTCCGTTGTTTTAATAGCTAAGCTATCCAGCCATGGCATAATAGTGCACGAGGTAAATGCGCCTGCATCTCCAGAACCTGCTCCAAGTTTTCTCAGATGTGACTAACTGCAAGAATTTGCCAACCATTAATAATAAAAAAAAAAAAAAAAAAAAAAAAAATCCATTTTTTTGACTTTCTAGCCAATCTACTTCAAAAGCCCTGCACAAACTTAATGGCAGGTGATTTCCTACAAGGAACAAGTTTGCAGAAGACGCCGATGTCTAGAGGTGGCCCAGGGGTCCGGACTTGAAAGCGTTTCTGGATTGTCCCCGTTACCCTCCCACCCCCAGCAGGAAGGTGAAAGATGATTACATCTCCGCGTTGGGTCACTTCTTGCTCTTTTCTTAGTAGCAGATGCCAAATGTGACAAATTATACGTGAGGGCATTTTGGTGTGAAGTTGGGTCTGCTGGGATCGGAGTGTCAGCAGTAAACTCATTTATTTCCAGATCTCTAGCTGGACGGGAACCAAGGTCGAAAGGCCAGTGTTTTATCCACCAAAACACTCAGCCTACCTTTAACACCTCAAATCACGTGAGAACCTCCTATTCTCCCACCACCGCTACCTGCTCCCCAACTTCTTGAAAATATCACGTAACCTATATCCGTACCGAGCGCACGGAGACGTTTCTGGGTTCAATCAGCCAGTAGACGCTTGGGGTTATTCCATTGTCACTTTTGCTACTGTGGGGTATTTTTCAGAGCCCGGAAGATGGAAGGAAAGCAGCAGAAGGTTGTAATTAACATTAGGAATAATATAGAGTGTAGGACGTGGTATTTTCTACCTCTCGCCATGCACGTGTTAGCGGGGCTCTCCAAAGGGCCTCGCAGAGAAGCGCACAGGTAGCTGGAAAAACAGGTTAATCCTTTAACCGTAACTGTAATTGCTTTCTCTCTAAAACAAACAGAAGAATTTTTTTTTCCCCTCTCATTGCAGGTCTCTTGTCGCTCATAAGCTAGCAGAGCGCAGCAGTGTTTTGGGTAGATACACACAGCCGCACATTTCAAATAGCTCAGGCACAGCAGCACGAATCGCAGCCTCTACCTGCTCGCGCCGAGGGGACTCGATGGAAAAACTAAAAGCGTTTATTGTTCCCTTTTTTCCTCCGTACAATCCCAATGCATTTTTATTGCTTTTTTCATAAAACACTGCTGCAAATAATCAAGCATGACCATTGACATCCACAAGATTGAGTTTTAGGAACCATTAAATGAGCTTGCCCTCTTGGGAAGGTTCTTGCTCAGGTTGGTCTAAAGGTAATTATTCAGCAATTCCTACCTGTGGTTTTACCTTGTTCCTATATAAGTCTCTGAATCTCATACACTGGTAGGGTCACAGTTTCTGTCTCCATAAAAGCACCCCCTAAACCGAGTGACCCACAGCACAAACGATGGGGGTCGTGCGCGTATCCTAACACCGGCACAGAAACCGTCAAAACTCCGGAAGTTTTCAGGGTTAAACATAGCTGTTCAAATGTTGAAATCAATACATGAGACTCTACAGAGAAATTCCCAAGGAAAAAAAATAAAATCTTATTTCGTTCTGAGCCTTTGGAGTTTTCTGCTTCATTTATAGAAGTGGGAAAAAGTAGCACTGATGCATACGGGTAAGAAATTCAGCACTCGAGAGGCAACGGTCTTCGTCGTGTTCCTCGATCAAGCTGAACACCCCGTGAATTTTTAAGGCTACGCCGTAGCAATAAACAGAGGGATATATTTAGCCAGGTGAAAAACAGAAGGGACTAGAAACAACTCTATAGGAAACATGTATTGAGTCAAAGTTTTTTTTTTTTTCATGGGAAAATTGGAAAATTTATTGACACTGAAATGCTTCGTAGCTCAGCACTAACACTACCCCAGCATTACCTGATGCTGCCAAATGTTTCTAGAGTACTAATTTAAACAGGAAAAAAAAAAAGAGGTCTTTGATTTGTGGAGTTTGTAAAGTCCTTGAGCTAGATTAAACTGCAGTCTTGTGAGACCGAGTATCTCTGTGGGGGCACTTCACAGAAACGCTCAAGAAACTCATGGAAAGCTTCTCACTACTTACTCATTAAGCTATCAGGGTAAGGATTCATGAGTACAGCTAATGAATTTTTCTTTTCAATTTCTGCCCGACTCGTCAAAACAGGCAGGTTTTTCAATGCTGCCTCCTATTTGTAAAAACAGGATTTGCTCTCGGGACCCTTCGCTCCTCCAGCTTCTAATGTAATTGGAATAATGTGATAATTTCACTCAAATTGATGGACAAAAATCGAGTTCTTTTTGTCCCTAAGTCAACACGGTTAAAAAAAAAAGCCAAAATCAACACCTAAGCCACTGTTAGGTGACAAGCTATGGAAACTTTGAAACTGAAATTAATTTCTTTCAGGTTATGAAGAAGAAAGGGTTAGAAACCAGAGCTGATGCTTAACTACAGAGCTGGTGACCACAACTGCTCCAGCACAGCGAAACCCGGTTTACAGCAACCACCCAAGGGGCTGGCAATAATTGCTTTCCTAGAAGGGATACTCTAACTAAATAAAGGTCAAACAAAACAGCCCTGGAGAGCTTAAAGAAAATTTAAAGGAGTTGCTTTAAGTCGGGAGGACTGCCTAGCGGACGCATTCCACAGCGCCAGTTTTTGTCTATCCAACCTTCTCCGGATGCGGAGAGGATGCCTCTAAAGGGAAAAACCCCAGGATGGGAAGGATGGGAAGCTGATGTGATGAAAAACTGAGAGCTGTCGGGTTTGGTCTTTTGGGACCTTCACACACCAGCTGCGATCACCTAGGTGTTTCACTAAACGCTCGTCTGACTAGCAACCGGGAAAAACTACATTTTTTAGAAGGTCTTAGAAATAGTGCACCTGGAATACAGCTGAGGAAGTAACTAAACAGTGAGTTCCTACTTAATATATTTTGACATCAGGGAAATAAGTAACTACAGGTCAGAAGAAAGTTGAAGACAATGCTCAACTGACTGCAAGGAACGTAAAAATCGGCTCCGATCAGAGCTCTGATTTTCCTGAAAACCTAACCCCCATTTCGCTGCACGGTCCCACAGCCCAGTAACCCACTGCTTACCAAACCCAAAATTTAGAACACCCTGAGAATTTTCTAATGCATTAAAAGGAAAATGCATAATTCTAATCATAATCTCTGCTTGGAAGTGGAATTTTGATTTACTGAATGACTCCTGCGAACATCAGCAAAGAAAACACGTAACTGGACCATGTACCCTGGGAGGCTGCTGGAGATCTGGAGGCTGAGCAGGGAATAGTTAAGCTAAAAAAAAATAAATCACGGGAGGCAATCTGAAACTGTGACCAGCAAGGGAGGTTAAAAAGCAGGCTCATCATTAGGTTTCAGAGTCAACACACTAAGTGAAATTGAGTGGCTCCAACGCATCAATTCTGGGGTCTGCAACATCAATGGCATTATTCTGGGGCTCTGTTGTTTGTTTCTAAGTTATCGTCTGCAGCAGATGCCAATCACAAAAATTTTTTTTTTTTTTTTTCATGCACGTAGTGCTTTTGAAGCTTAATCCTGCTGCTGAGTCAATCGCATTGCAAATTCTTTGGCTGCATGACCACGAAACACAGGGGCACATCTAGGACACCTTCCAAGGCAGGCGATGGCTCCTGCTTCCAGGCTCCATCCTCCTTCATGTTGGAGCATTTCTGGAAAGACCGTATGCACAGCAAGCGATGTGCGTCCTTCCCAATAGGGATTCATCGTCTCCGCTCGGTGCTTTCCATAGAACATTTCGGTGAGTTGGAGACAAACAAAGTCGAGCGTTAGAATATTAAATGACTCTCAAATAACAGCAGACTGCCTTTGCTGCTGGCTGCGGTGCAGGATGAACTATCTTAACAACCAGCCTACCCTCATCTTTGGACCAGAAGCAGGAGTCTTCTCATGGTGGGAGATGCTGCTACGATCCGGACTGTTGGTTAAACGAGCGTGTCTTATTTGTAGCTGGAGCAGATCTCACTGTAAGTTACCACATGTTAAAAAATAAAGCTCCTGGCAGGCATATATCCCCATTCACACAACGCTCCTCACTAATTTTGCCATTAAAAAAGTAATCCCAAGGTCATTAAAAGCCCAACAACATAATTTAACAAAAAAATGTCAGGCACAGTTTACTGTGATTTGAGAAGAAGAACCACCCCTGATTTTTTTTTTTTTTTTGGTTATCTGGCTTCTCAAATCACTTATTCATTCTGCAGGATTTCTGCAAGTGAATGTAAGTCCTAGAAAATGAACAAACAGACTTTTTAAACTGCCAAAGTGACCCGCTATGTCTCATATATTTCACTGAGAGTTAAAATAACGGCTCCAAAAATCTCACTGCTGCAGAACATCTAAAAACTCCCGTGGGCAGTTTTCATTCCATAGTGCACCACCTTACAGAGCTTGAGAAAAGTCCAGGATACCTGGGAAATACAGAAACCACCTCTTAACTAGCTGAGTCATCAACAAACCCTATGAATTAAAGATGATTATGAACCAACAGAACATTAACTTTTGGATTCCTGCTGTCTTTTGGTGGAACAGTCCTACAAAAACCCAATGGCTGCCAATATAATAAGCAACTATTATAAAGAATCCAGTTCCTCATGTTACTTCAGTTCCGTCTTTAAAAACATCTCGGTTCTCCCTGTATCGGGTTCTGGAGTTTTTACCAGGCTCCAGGGTTGAAGCCTGGGGTAAGCCAGCAAAGATCCAATTTCAAGAAAGTCTCTCTTCCACAAAGCTGTTTAATCACAATTTGAGGAGCCCAAAGTCCAAACCACTCCCTGCCACATAAAAAGACATATTAAGGGACTTGAAGCAAAGAGAACCAGAGTTTTCAACCCCAACAACTTCAGCAAATTATTACTATGGCATGAAGGATGGAAGACCTTTGAGGCAGCTGGATCCCACCCTTGCAGATCTGTTCCTCCCGTACCCTACGACACTACGGCTCATCCCGAAGCCGTGCCGTTATGGGAGCTCTGCTGTGTGCTACGTGTTCGCAGGAACAGATCGTCACTCCTTGCTGTTCTGATCGTCACTGAGGCCGGTGGGGAGTTCTGCACCCATCTCGGGGGGTTCCTACGTGGATGGGCTGCACAGCAGCTCTGCTCCCACCCCCTGTGAGTTTTAGGACCTCCTTACAGCCAAGGGAAAAAAATTGATCCAAGATAATCCGTTACAACACCAAGCATCTCTAATCTTTAATACTCGTGGGTAGCAACAACAGCTCTACGGTAGCGGATATAAAGAGACTTTCCCCCTCCAAAGGTCCTTGCGCAGAAGGAGGAGTGGCACCAGCCACATCAGCAGGTCCCTCGGTTATTCCCCAGGAGGCACATCGCACAAAATACAAAGTGCGGAGGTAAAAACCAACAGCCAAGTTGAACACATTTTGCTCTGAGGTCTCTGTACACCAGACAGGGCTGGGGGTGGCCAGAGGATCTGTTCAACGCTCCCCATGAGCTACAACAAAAACCCCGTTAATAGAAACGTCCTCCAACGCACCATCATGCCAAGAATTTGCACATCCAGGTGTGGCAGCGACTATCTAAACACAACATTTCTTACTAAATGACCCCTTAACAATAGACACGTACCCAGCGTATAACACCACAGAGCCAATCCATCCTCCTCTGGCCCCCGGGCTCTGAAGGCTATGGAACACAACTTCCATTTCGACATTGAGCGTGTCCCAAAAAAACAAAGCGAGCTGCACTTAAAGAACTTCCAGCTGAGCTGAGCTCCGTAACCTGAAGTCTTTATGTGCCCATGAGCTCAGAACGATGGCTCCATGGCACATTGTGGAACATAAAATAAGTCAAAATATTTCAATACCAAAACGCTACCATAAAAGCCAGCTTGGTATTTAGATGTTTACAGACTGCACAAAGTTTCTTCGTTTAAGTTTTTGTGAGAAGACCGGAGTCTTGAGGAAAAGATGTGAAGGGCTTCAAGAAGCTCTACCATCATCTGCAGCTCTTTAGGGCTGTGTTTTAGGATCGTCAGCGTAGATTTAGGCACTAGGGCCAGCCCATTTAAAAGTAATTTGTCGAGCAGTTGCAAAACATGGGTAAAAATATGAGTATCTTTAATTTCTTTAGGACAGGGATGGCCTTTTGATGCTGGTATATACAGCACTGCTGCTTGGGAATGGCCATACCTAAACCAAAGATGTAGGTAACAGGAAAAACCATGGATGAAAAAGATGAAAAAAGAAGTAGAACTGCCCAAAAACCTCCTAAAGAGCCAGACCACCATAAAGAGCCAGGTAAAGGCGGTAGCACCGCTGGAGGCCTGCCAGGACTGGGAGAACTGATACTTGTTCATTTTAATTTAACTGCACACCTCCACCGCCCAAATGCCACTTCTAAGAAGAAGTTCAGAGAACAACTTACTGACGAGGCTGACGAAAGGATAAAAGTGTTCACCACAGGTAAGAACAGCGGGTTCAGCAGTTCATACTTACAGATGGAGACACAATCGAGGTGGGCATCGCGCCGGTTGAGAGCTTACATCAAGGTAAAAACCCATGTTACAGGGGACAGGGTGGAACTGGCTGAATGGTCTCAACGGACAAATCAAGATCCAGCGACTCCAACCCGATGAACCAACAATGACCTTCTAGAGGCTGACGCAAGTCTTTAAGAAGTTACCTTTTTTTTCCCTCCTTCAAACTTCCCAATTATCATCTTATTAAATGCTAAAAACAAAGCAAAACTGACAGCAGCCTGTTTAAAAGGACCAGCCTCTGAGAAGATCGAGCCTTTCCACGAGTCGACGTTAAGAGCAGAAAACCAGGAGAAAGTGGGACGAGGCCAGTTCGTGTTCGACAGCTCCAAGCTGCACAAGGCAACTTGTGCTCGGAGGATGTTGGGCATTGTGCTTCATTAGGAAACAAAATATAAGCTTTCCACTCCATTAGGAATGACTTTAGGAGTGAAAGCACATAAGACGACGACTCACCTCATCAACAATGCACTGCAATAACTGGAGAGGCTGCAATGGGAAGAAGAGAGGGAAAAAGTATTAGCCTATATGCAATATCTTTACAGTGGAGTGGAAAGAAAAAATCATTAATGCAATAAAATATAGCAAGATTAATCAACAGCAGCAAACTCTTATAAAAACATTGATGCTCAGGATGTTCTATTATTTCTAATGGTACCTAATCTAATACAGGCAGTTAAAGGTTTGCATTTTCTTCAAAATGCAATTTGCTAAGTTTAAAACAAGGCATTCAAGCATGCAGAGGAGGCAGCCATCAGGAAAAAGAAAAGTGAATTTTTTTCTGAACTCATAAAGCTTACCATTAAAGATCCCTGGTTTTTCTGAATCTGAAAAAAGGCAATATGTAATTAGCATGTCATAATCAAAATGACTCACTTGGACACATTATGATCACTGAGAGAAAATTATTGCATCGCTGGTGGCAATTTGTGGGCATGTGTTAACACAATTTACATAATGAAAATACACAAATGTTAATAGCTCGCTTCTCATTTATAGGCGAAAGTCAGCAGAATGTTAATTTCACACAACACTTTTTAGTACCCTCCAGGTTGTATTAGAATAGGAAGAAAAACCATAATCCATTTCAAAAGGCTGTTTACGATTCAGATATAAATAATGTTTTATATTGCTAGATTGTGAACACTGGGCTTAATGTTGCAATCATTGCTAATGTTATGAAGCTCACTCTTTTTAAATTAAAAACCGATTTATTTAAAATTGAAATTAAATCATAGTCAGAAATTAGAATTTTGGATTACTGCCAGCCTCTGCTCACAATCCCTTTTTTTGTGAAGAAAACTTTAATTATGTGGTTGAAGTATCTGCCGCTGCTCAGGAAAGCCTCTAACACTCCACTTTTCCCCAAGTTTCCTCTCTATTCCAACCCAGTTTTCCTTGGACTAGAAGCAGAGCATCGCCATCTGTGAGGCTGGAAAGTTTGACGAACTTTGTGTTGTTTCAAACGGCAAAGGAAAGACTTGGTACCACTTGTCTCTGAGCCTTTCTGAAATTTCTTAACACCAGTTGGGTTGGGAAACGACTCAACTGTTTGGAGCAACAGACTCTCCCATGGCTTGCAGAGGGCTACCAAATATTCTGACCCATGTTGGCAAAGCACCTTTCAACCACAAAGAGAAACAAAGGCAGAACGACAACACAACCATCCAACAGAGCAGGTATCTAATGGAAAACACCCGACCCAACGCAGGGATGCTGGTATTCTGACCGTTTCTGACGGGTGTGGATAATTATCTATTTCTCCTAAAGAGACACAAAGTTGCCTGCAACCCAACGGAATCCCACTGCAAACAAAACGCAGTCCTTCGCGAAAATGTCGCCTTCGGTTCTAACGCAGTTTCTTTGCCTCGCCCCCTACATCTCCTCTTCTCTGTTGGGTGGTGCCACGATGATGCAGGGCTGCCATCAGCTTCGGAAGCTGCTCTCCCCCAGCACCCAGCCAGGGGCAGGATCCTCCAGTGACACCTTACAGGTAGGAAAATGTAATATCGAGGAGGATGAAAACCAGCACCAAGAAAATCGCTAGTATTACGCACGCAAAGTCTGTCCTTATTGTATTAATAGTGCACAAACATAAAGTTTCTGCGTTTAATTCTATTTTTTCCAAATAATTCTATTTTTTCTTCTTCCAAAGAAGAAAATAATAAATAGATAGAAGTAGCCCATTATATTTTTTAATGGTCAATGCCAGTCTATTCCAATTCAACAGGATAGATTTGCTTTATTGCTAATAAGCAAAATATCCTGTGGATATAAAAAGACTTTTTTTTTTCTTTTTCATACTCCACTTCCAGATGCTAAATGACAAAATAGACTCAGCTTATTTAATCGGGAGGATTCGGAGCTCCTTTAGATCACCGCACATGAACAGGCAATTCAGCTTTTCACCCAAACAGAGCATCCGCCACATTTCCTCCCCAGGAAAATAGGTCTTGGCAAGGAAAGGAACAGAGGTGGGATCATATATTGTAGCCTCAACACAATTACACCCCATTTCAGAAAGAGATTTAAAATATTATTCCTAATAAAAGCGCTCCGTGCTTCTAATGAAAAATAAAGCACCGCGAGCCGAAGAACGACAGAATTCTGACGCGGCAACTCTCCGCCGGAGCTGCGGGCCCGGCTCCTGCGAGCGGCTGAGACGTGCGCTCGCTCACACACACATCGTTACCGGGTTTTATTACACTATTTTGATGGCGACATATTATTTTGAGATCATCTTCATAAATTTTGCATTAAGGTAGCTGTGCCAGTACCTGGAATTGATTCAAAATGCTTAAGACACTCAATTACTTTCTAACGCTGTTACCCGATGTAACGACATATCTGCTATTTCCCTTGCATTCGATGATGCAACATCATTGTAATTGATTCATTTGCTCAATTAAATAAAGCTACTGCGCTTTCCTCCGCGCGAATGCCACAGAGACTCCCCCGTTGGATGGATTACCTATTTTCCCTGTCTCGGATATATTGCTCGTACGGCTGTGCTCTGCTCCTCTGTTAGCTCCGCTAGAAAATGCGACGCTACAGCCGTATTTTTCCAGTTGTGAGCAGCGATGAACTTCGCCGTATTTATATTAGGAATATTTTTCACTGTTAAAACTATGTTGTTTACCTTTTCCGAGATCACATTATTGGCCAGCCTCCGCAACCATAAACCAAACCTAACCGACGACAACTTTACACTCGGTGCTTCTCCTCTTGCGCACAGTTCATGAAAAAGCGAAGCATCCAGTTTTATAGCACATTAAGAACAGTTTTAAAAGTACTCAACATCAAGTGTTTTATCTTCCTGCTCACCCACGCTCCTTTTTTTTTTTTTTTTTTTTTCTTTTTTTCC
>WKFP01014991.1:314865-338823 GCA_011057875.1 Pterocles orientalis | reverse complement strand
GGATTTATAAGAAAAAGAAAAAAAAAAAAAAAAAAAAAGGGAGGGAAAAAAAAAAAAAAAAAAAAGGAAAAAAATGTAAAGATGAGGAAAGAGAAGTAATAAATTAATGGGGTGTGAAAACATTCAAAGCTTTACAATACCAGGGGCAGTATTTGCTCAGACTGGGGGGGCACTGGGATGGGAGGGTGCAGAATGGGGGACAGGATTTTATTTTATTTTATTTTTTTTTCCCCTTTACAACTTTAGGTCATTTTCATGTAATTTATTAAGCGAGGTCTGGAATTGTAGTCAAAGAAAGGAAAATATTTCTCTAAATGCAAAAGTATCTTAAATATAGTCGTCGTAACCCACGTTTCTCCTATAGCTGATTAAATCCTCGGCGGCTGAGTGCCGCCTGTTTCTTTGGAATATTTCCCTAATGGATGCAGCGTCCTTTTTCACGTCCTCCTTTGTAGAAAGTTTGACTACAAGCCGAGAATATTTAGTGGGTGATTCTTTTCATTTCTCCTAAATTGCATTATCATTAAACAAGTCATTGCCCCTATAGTGCTTTTGTACAATATACCGAGTCGGAATCTCCCCGATTAACTCTACGTCTCGCGGTTTTGTTCAACCACCGCACATCTTTGGGATTCCAACTTCAAATTTAATTAAATATACTGTGAGATGCCATGGTCTTTTGGTGGGGATTTTTTTGGGGGGGTTGTGTTTTGGTTTTTATTTTTTTTTTTCAATTCTTTTTGCACAGACACAAAAAAATCACAACGACATAAATTATGGTTAAACTTTTGAAAGACATTTAAAACTTATTTTCCCTTTGTGCCTTCTTCAGACACCTAAAAAGCTGGACGGACTACGGGTTTAGCGAAAGGGGTTTCCCTTCTTTTTATTTATTTCTTCTTATTTATAAAGAACTTTATTCCAAAGAGCATTTGGTGTGTGTGCGAGCACACGCATCATTCCTTTCAATAGTTACGCAAACCCATCGGGGGAAAAATATCCCCCAAAGTGCTTCCGTTGGATCTACAGAAAAATCCTTCGAGTGCCATCCCCGCTCCTTCCAAAAGGAGTTTGACGTCACAGCACACGGCAACACCCCACCAGGGGAACGTGCCACAAACCAACGCATCCCAGAACACTTTGAGAAATTTCCTATTGGGTTAGAGCTTCCTACGCGAAGTTTTTACGGCGGAAAAGTCGGTTCTGATCGTTACGATTTGTTATTTCCTTGTTCAGATCACTACCTTCAGCAGGGACCTCCAGATTATGAAGTTAGCTGCACAGCCAGAAAAAATTTAGGTAACTCCAAACACACCCATGAGCAACTTTACTTTCACGAGTAGCTGCTCGCACGCTTAAGTGCCTCCAAGGTGAGAATTTATTGTGGACGTGAGATTAAATAACGATAGCGCGACTAGTAAGCGTTAGCAAAACAAAGAGTTAGAAAAGATGTGGAAAATGAAAAGTTTCTATCATGAAAATATTCTACTAAAGGTCAGGAAAAAAAAAAAAAATCATCCTTTAGTCTTCCTGGGGTATTGCAGGAATCCTGAATTTCCGCACCGCAACGATTCCCCCTATAAATCTTACTCATTGGAAGACACCGTTTGTCTGTGTCTTAAAAATTGAGAAAAAGGAAAAAAAAAATTTTTTTTTTAAATCTATTTGTAGGAAATTCAAGGTGTTCTCAAAACATACCCATGTTTCCCATTTCCAGAGAGATGTCACTTTGAGTTATTTTGGGACAGATTCTGCAAACACACATATGATTAGCTCCATCCATTTGAACAAGCCTACTGAAGTGAGGAGGATTTACGCGAGTGAGTGACTGCAGAATCAGTGAGATAAATAGATATTTAAATATTTAAAAAAACCCCTACTAATTATCCCCCTCATCGGAGTACGTTTCTAAGTGTTCTTGTGACCACTGTGTAAGCACATGTCCCAAATCCACATTCTTCACATAAAAATCCTGATGGAAAGCATAGAAAAGCTTAATAGCTACATTTTAAAGTTTCACCTCCTCAACTGTTTTACATCAAAAAAAATATATAATTTCATGGGCTACTGACTTGCCAAATATTCTTTTCCAAACCCGATCCGTTTTCTAATTAGAAGAGCAAAAAGGATCTTCAACTAGCGGTCGTGTTTCGCTCCCAGTTCAGAAAACACGTTTTTGCCTAGAAATACATCATCATGGATACGCTCTAACTTCTTTCCCCAAGCTCCACCGCTCCTGTGAACACAGGGTTATCTTAAATTGTGCCCCGCGTCCCCCGATGCAGTGTTACAACACACCGTCGACAACGAACACCAACGCGCTCAACGAGCACCAGTGAGTACGCCAACGGAGGGCGGACACTCCAGCACAAGAGCTTCTTTCTCAAGCCTCTCTTCAAAGGAGAGGGTAGGTTTAAAATACGGAGAAAATATTCAAAGAACGTGCTGCTAACCAGCTATGGCTCTTCCAGCCGGTAAACGTTTTCCACAGGAGATGAAAAAGTGAAAAAATCAGTTTATTCCTACAGACGCAAAACCTCGGCAAGTCCATAAAAGTGTCAGGAGAATTTGCTTAAAACAGCTTATAAAAATGGGAGAGAGAATGAGTCCCAGCCTATTATTCAATAACCATGTTTGTGAGGCATCTGCATAATCTAACCATGCATAAATTAGTATGTGTATTACAACAGTTATTTGCATAATAATAGCAAGTTAATAGATGCTTAAAGAGCACAGACCAACACCACCTTTAAATCAGACATGCCTCCAGGCACTCGGATCTGTATAGACCAAGATGCAGAAAGCACTGTTCATAAACCATACGAGAACATAAAACCCACATTCAAATAATTCATTCTAGTCCCTGGACACTTCACTTTTTTCCCCTCTCCCAAGAAAGAATAATTTGAGGAAGTACAGAATAGTTTGGTACTATGAATTCTAACATCCATCTCGCAGTACGAATTTAAAGTACCCCTCAAACCTATTTCTGGATTTGTTGTTTTGTTCAGAGCTTCATGGTTTTTTTTTCAAGCGTACGGACAAAGGAAAATATTACGTGGTAACGCAGTTAGCGCCGGACTAACCACTGCCACCGAGGATGGAAATAGTTTTATTGACTTCAACAAAACTGAGTTAGGTCAGTGGGAAGTTGGAAAATCCCAGTATCTAAATAAAATAGTAATATTAAGTCCTCTTAAAAGGGAGAATCCCAAGCTCCCTGAAGTATTCCATTCACTCTGTATTTTTGAATTGAGAATATTTGAGACCATTATTCAAAATGGGAACTAAAATGAAAATATAAAAAAGGAGTAGATACACCTTCCCACTGTTGTACATCCTGGATGATTTTTTAATTTCACTACAGAACAGTCATTATCATTATCATCATAATTTTCATTCACTCCACAGAAAGAAAATCTAGAGTTTGGAGAAGAGAAAAAGAGAGGAAAAAAAAAATCAATAGAGACCTAAATGACTCCTTCAAGATACCACTTTTCAATTTAACAGGACAGATTTATTTGTATGTGGCTCCAATGTTCACAATTGCTCTCTGCACCTTCATACATAGGAATGAATGTCACAGTGGCAACCAGCAGTAATGAACAATCTTACCTGAGGATATGGAAACCTCCCAAGAGCAAGCTGGGAAAGGAAATAATATTTGTCTAGTTATATAGATTTGCATGGAGGGCATATTTTCTTAAAGAGAGAAAAGTACTCAACTCTTACGATTGTATAAATTGGAAAATGGCAGCAGGAGTAACTCTGAAAACACACGCAGGGCTGTATTTAGAATGGAGTCGTTCGCAACAATTACCCCTTGTTCTACGGTTCTGAATATTTCTGCATTTCTCTTTTGTCTGTATCACTCAGCAACACTGATTGATGCCCAAGTTCCCGAGGACTCTCTAAACTAAACCAGTTCAGCCTCACTAGCGAGGCCAACGACACCGACCTTTCCTGATAATTATCTGCCATGAACAGGTATTGTAGAGCACGCACTGAACTCCCAAAGTCCTTCCGTAACTGGCTCAGGGTAAAATCTGGGTTATACAGCCGAGATTGGTTTCCTTATCGGTGTCAAACCCAGGAACCTACGAGTGGGGTCTGGAAAGAGATCATGGCACCTGCAAAATGACATTTCATCTTTTCTTTGGATCTACTTTCAATTGCACACAACGTCAACTGGATTTGTTGCCCGTGCTGTTTGATAGTCAACTGATGTATCTGCTGGTACCAGTATCAGAGCCAACACTGACACTCCTGTCGCCATAAAATAAAAATTCTACGAGAAATCCTTGGTTTGATGTAAGAGTTAAGGTTTTTCCACTTGGTATCCGAACCTTTGAAACCATTTTAGCAAAATAAACCCGGTTTAAGTTATTTTGTCTACTACTCAGTGACAAGGACTTTCAGAGTTGACGCACACCCCTCCAAAAGGGCATCCAGAGCCGTCACCTTCCTGTTCTGACCTTCTGGTCAGAACCCCTCCACTCTCCATGGTTTACAGGGGAGGAAGAGTCAAGATGAGCTTCTCTACCCTTGTTCACCTTGTGAGTCCCTCCCCGACCAGGCTTCAGAAGGAGGTCTACCAGAAAGCTTATGGATGCGCCGCTATCATTGAACCAGGTATATTCACACCAGACTGAGCAAAACGCATCGGTGCTGAAGGTCTAAGCCAACACAAAGGCTAAAGCACGCATCACTGCCGGGTGAAAGCTGTTTCACGGCACCTGTATGGCCCCTGATATTTGAGCTCCTCAGTGCCGCGGTTACTCGACCTCGCCAGATTGCAGCTGTGCTAACCTAGGATGAAATGTCAGCCTGGCTGGTAGCACAAAACTCTCCTGAAAAATGAGGCAGCGACAGAGCTGTAGCAAGGTGGCAATGGAATGATGGAGCAAAGACCAGTAGACATACTGGAGCCTCACCAGTGCAGGGAAAAGGACATGAAAATGACATTTTTTGATCAGCAGATGACAGCGTGAGTGGAAGGAACCAGGCAGAAGATGGTGCCCTTCCTTTTTCCAGCTGCCATCCAAACGTAGCATCGTACCAGCCACTCAGCTGTGAGCGTCGGCAAATATCCTAAAAGTCTTCCAGATCGTCGGGGGAAAGACATGACAAAAGCAGAGTAGGTCTTGAAGCATTTGTTTAAGGGAGGCACACAGAGAAACCTAAAGAGGTGAAAACAAATTTTTTTTTTGGTGCCTACTCTTAAAATAAGTTTTTGGAATAGTGAGATAGTGTTTGTCCTAAAAGTCTACAGACAGAGCAAGCGGGTTCTAGAAGGGCTTCTTGGTTTGTACAGTATCTCTGAAAGCTCACTTACTGCACAGTTCTAGGAACTGCATGTCTACATTTCCATGCACCCCTCTGGAAAATCACCCAATCTTTCCGAAATATCTCATCAGTGGGAGTTCACACAATGAACGAGGAGGAGCCATCATGGTCTGCCAGATCGGCACGGTGTTGACCAAGGATGCCTACTGGCAGCAACACAAAGTGGAGCTCTTCCGAGACGCTTCCACTGTGCCACTCATCCCCCTGAAAGCTGTGATCTGTGGTAGGCTTCCCTTTGGGGTTCGTTGTTCTTGCTTGGTTTGTAAGACCAACGCCTACAAAATGTAGAAGAAATCAGGCTGGAATAGGGAACATTAAGGTGACAAGACAAACAAGACGTCCCCAGGTTCTCCAAAGTGATATAATTTAAGCTAACCTCCTCCTCTGGGTTTCTTCTCTGCTTTGTCTTCCAGGTTTGCCTTGAAGACTTTGGGGTGACCTCAGCCCTTTGGTTTTGTTTCTGGTGCAGCGCTGAGCACAGCGCTTCTCTTTGCGGCAAATTTATCCTCGTAACAAACCCACCTGAGCCACGCAGGCTTGATGGCCATCCTTTCCGTCACTTGGGTGTGGTTCACAGCTTCTCCCAGCTCAGAGGAGAAGGCAAAGGGCAGCCTTTGAAACTCACTGCTCAACAGTCAAGCAAAGACCCTACTTCTTCTGCCATGCTCAGTCTTAAGGACCAGGAGCTACAACAACATCCAAAGTAGGGCTGTCTTTCATCTCCTCTTCTTTTGGAAGGACCATCCCTAACTTCCAAGAAGCTGCTCGAGATCCTAAGCAGCTCTGCTGCTGTAGCAGCCTACAAATGAACCTAGAGACACCAAACACTTTCCCATGAACAGAAGAAATCCTGATTTTTCCAACAACTAACAACTTAAGCACAGTCATTACAACAGCTACAGACTCGTAGGGATGTGACAATTATCCCACCGTAGAACAAGAAGCTCATTACAGCTATACGCACAGGGCATCACTCTGCACATCTTATTTAAGCAGAAAAACGACCGCTGCCTCGATGATGACTTCCAACCAAGCACTTCCACCCTCACCGACGATTCCTCTCCCTGACCACCACGTGCCTCAGGAGGGGCTCCACAAACAGCAGAACAACTGGGGAAAGAGCAGGTTTCCGCCAGATATAAGTACGCTGTGTATAAACGAGCTTCGAAAAATCCAAAATGCACCAGGAACAAGTTCTTTGGGGTCGCTAAAAAAAGAAACACGTGCAGTGAAGCTGCTCCTTGACCGACGACTGCAACGCAACACAGCAACGGACAGATGACGTGCCAGTCCCGCATCCCCCAGAACCATCACTCCGTTCAGCTAGTCCGAGATGTTTCCTCCCTGCAAGATTGTCAAGGTATTATAAATTAAGAAACTTACCAAAGAGTATGTAATCTTCCCCGAAATAGCCTGCAGATATGTCACTGTACTAAATGTGTTTCAGATTTAATGAAGCTTTAATGTCCTTTTTAATTTTGCCTGTTTCTATATCACCAGGGGTCGAGCAAGGCAATCAGCACTCAAGAGGGTGGTTTGGTTTAAAACTAGGAAAAACTCATTTGCTTATGAGTTGCACTGTATTTTCTTAATTAAATTTACTAAGTAAAATGGTTTAAGTTCAGCCAACCAATGACCTCTGGATGCAGATTTAGATTTATAAATAGCGTCACAGTTAAAGAAAAAAAAAACAAACCTAAAACAAACAGATTAGAGCTTCACTAAAGGGATTTTCATACTTTCTGTCATCTGTCTCAGGGCAGACATAGAAACATACGCGGTATAAACCCAACGCAGAATACAAAAAAATTTAAGCTACCACATTAACACACTGTCCTCTGCATTCACATGATAAAACTCAGGAACTTGCAATTTTGTCCTAAAATAAAAATATTTCCATGCGCGCTGGTTAAGTTGGGGAACGGATCGGTATTTATGTAGCTCTGGGTACCAAGGAGGGGAGAAGGGAATGCTTACACTTCCAGGAGCTGCTTCTCATTTCACCTTCCCACTACACAACACCTGTAAAAAACCCAAACCTCCCGATAAAAAGGCGCCGTGTCCAGAGGTTGTGTCCTGAAAACCGATGTCCAAGTGCAAGAACCCGGCTGAAGCATTCCCCGAGATGTGGACAGAGGTGGTGACAGACACACAGGGTGCACCACCAGATCTTAAAATGAATAAACCAAGAAATAATCCCAAATTATTAAATAAAAGGCAGGTAAATCAACACAAAATTCAAATTTCTGGGCGTTGTTCACAAGAATTCCAATAGCAACCTGGCCCTTAACCTGTTCAGAAAGTGACTGAGAGACAGAAGAAAGTTCCAAACATATTTTTAGGACACTCAGGCAATAGAGTTTCCCACTTCGATTATCGTCTGTGTTGTGCAAGTTGTTTTTTAATTTACAGTTCTATGGAAAAGCGTGGGATGTTTTTATTCTTAATTTAGACACACTCCATGTTTCTCGGCATAACTGCAAATTGAAAATAAGCACTTAGGGTATCGCTAGCGAAGGAGGACTTTATAGTCGGAAATGTTCTAAAATTTGTTCTTAATTACTTTGTGCACATTTTACACAATTAAATTTCCATCGAAGGATTTTTGCATTTAGATTGTGCACCGCAGTTAAACTCTGGTTTTATGGAAAAAGCAGCCGCAGACACAGGAAACTTTAAAAAAAATCAGACTTAACTACTGGATAACATAAAACTCTCCAGGTGAAATTTCATTCCAAGACCAATTTATACATTCCCAGATAGATGGCTTAAAATCACCTGGAACTCTTCAGGGTACGGACCTTAATAAATATTAAATACCTCAAAAACTACTCTAAGAATTTTTTTCTTTCCTTCTAATATCAATTTCCCTGTCCTCTTATTGCATGGTTTAAAAAAAAAAAAAACAAATCCAAAAGGATATAACAGCAATTTACCAGCGTTAAAGTGCTTCTGAGGTTAAACTGACAACAAAGACGAACAGGAACACAAAGCATCTTGAAGTAGGGTTTCAATTAAATGTGCAGGATTTAGTAATGCAGGACGAAAAAAAGAGTTACAAATTAATTTAATCTTCTGCCTATAGTTTGCAGCTGCACTCCGAAGTGTCTGGGGCTTAAGAACAAAGCCTTGAAAGGCCTCGGAGTGAGGAAAGCTTCAATTTTTAATGTATAACGCCATTAGCTGAGAACTTGTGGAATCTGCGACCCCTGCGGAGGGGCAGAAGCGCGGGTAACGGAGACTGATGAAGTGACACATTTGCTCGTGTCGAGGGCTATGAGGAAGGAGGTTATTACTAATACCGTCAGGCCCAACAGAAATATGCCCTAATAACCTTTGGGACATTCCTTGGCTGGAGCAGATGAGTTTGAGATCTCTCTACATAAAGTATATTAAAAATCAAAGCCTTAATTCACCTTAATTAAAGATAATTAGTTTCACTTTGACTTCTTTTAAATATGAGCTATAGCGAACGCGCCGCGCGCTAAAGACCGCAGACAATCGCGATGAAATTGCCCGTTCCATCCTCGCCACAAACCCCGCGGATCGCCGGGCTTTTACCGCTCCGTCTTCAAAGGTGTCGCTCAGAATAGCGGCGCCTTTTCTCCAGGGCAACGGTGGGACGAGGGCCTTTCAGGGCCAATCTAGGGAAATTGTTGGGTGTAAAATTCACATAAATGGTCCGGAAAGATTAATGAGGCTGCTTGTTTGAGCAGAGAGCCTTCCTGTTTAGTTGTTTGCTGGATTTAGGTTCAATACCTCAAGGAAAAAAATAAAACAACCCACGTTCCAATCTGGTTGTGCTGGTTCTCCATCACCACCAGCAGGAGAGAGCTCATCCGCCATCACAAAGCAATCAAAGAACTGGGAAAGGCAGGCTCGGCTGACAAATATTCCTAATTTTTTGACTTTTTTAGAAGTAGAAACAGCTCTAGTACACAGCCTAGGAACAGGGAACATTAATCTATATCACCTAACCCTACCCATCACCAACATCCCTTCGCTGCCTACCCATCCGTCTACGCGGGTAGAGAACTCGATTATTTATTTCACCGCCGTGGCCAAAGAGCAATTGCTGAGAAACATGATACATGGAGGTCTCAACCCGTGCAAACTGTACCTAAACTTCCACTTTATTGCAGCTTAGTTCACAATCTTCACCTAATATAGGGTTACATCCCAGCGCAGCGAGCGGATAAATCATCCTGGAATATTACCCGGGCTAAGTTGAGCTGTGAGTGGAGCATATGTGCTTCCGAGTCACTGAAGCAAAGGCCCATAAAATACACTAATTACTGGAAGTTATGGTCACTGAGTGATTGATAGCGCTCCGCCAGGCAACTTCACCCGTTTTCAGCTCTTCTGACGGGCCTCCCCCACCACACCGCAATTATTAATTCATGACCCAACCCTCAGGCACCGGTACCTTGACTCCTCATTCCTCTACCGCAAAGATCGCGATGGAGCTGGACATTCAGCCCGGTGGCCGCTGAAATGGGCAGATGAGGAAACGGAGCTAACGGCCACCGCTTGGAGAAATGGCTCACAATAGCTCAAGGGAAAAAAATAATAAAAATCTCGACCAGCTTTTTCCTAAGAACAAATTTCCGAAATGCATCGTTCTGTAGAGCACAATTAAAACCACATAAATACGATAAGGACAATTTAAGCTATCGAGCAAAATTCTGTGTTACAGCCACTCGCAATGGATTTGTCCATCCAACCGACGAACACCACGTTGCTACAGTCCTTAAAAATACAGAGCAACAGGGTGAGGCTGGCTGCAAAAAAACCACTTTTATTTTCTTGCTTTGCTTAATGACAAACGAAAGATGCCCGTTACTAACCAGTCACACCTACGCAATTATCACCGGTCCAAGCTGCCAAGGGCTCAAGGCAAGAGTCTGCTCTCAGCCATACTCCAGAAAACCAGAAAAAGGCCAGAAAGAAAATATTTTTATTTATTTTTATTTATAACGCATCTGATCCATCTAATGCATTAAGAACTTCTTGAATTCTCAGCGTGGGAACAGGGAAATCACGCTCTTCACATTTGCTCAGTGATGACCCAACACCTTCTCAGTGATGACCCAACACCTTCTGCTACGAGCCGTTCCCAGCGGCCCTGCCAGCACCTGCAGCACCACCATGGCAAGGTCTTTCCCAGTCTCTCCAGTTTAAAGATGCTGAATGAAATTCTGCTCATTCCAAGCACACAAAATGCAAGGACAGGTCCAGTAAGAACTGTCCCTTGATCGGAGACGCCTCACTTCACCCGAGTATTTTGTTGCAATATCAAGAGTCCTGCTCTGCACAGAGATGAAATGCAAACTCTCCTTTCCCATTTAAGCTTGACCCTTGACGTCTTCTAATGGGCTACTTTAATTAATACTCCTCAGTGTAGCTCTCAACACTGCAGGTCACCACATGGTCTGTGTCCATGGCCAGCAGTCACACAGACATTCCTCATGATCGTACCCCTTTCTACCAAACCTTCACCAAGTCCCCAGTGTCACTATAGAAAATTCTGCTGCACCACCAAGCTTGGGGTCTCAGATTTCCCCCCACATCTGGCTACCTGCTATTGTTTAGGTAAGGGCATAAAATCGACGAAAGACCAACCATTATGTCCGACATTATGACCAATTCTATCTGCAGATAAAGTGAGCCCTGGATCTCCCGGCAAAGACCTGCAAGCCTCAGTGACCAGCTGGGATCACAACCCTATCCCATCCCCTTCCCCAAACTCCCTTCTCCTCACCTACCACCTCTCCTCATGACACGTAGGAGACTCTGGACCTCAGGAATGTCTTGAGAGCATGCCAGTGCTCCTCAGCAGGCAGCTCAGAGGTGGTAAAATCCAGGAGAAAACCAAGAAGCAACCTCCTGCAAGCAGGAAGACCCAAGAACGCACCAGCCCTCCAGGGTCCCACCAGAGCTCTTCTCATCCAGCTTCTCTCCTACTGCAGACCCTTATCCCAGGAGAAGAGGCTCAGCTGAAGGTGACAGGTTTGAACTGAAGGTTGGCTTTGGGCAACCTGGGCTGGTGGGAGATGTCCCTGCCCATGGCATGGGGGTTGGACCTAGATGACCTCTAAGGTCCCTTCCAACCCAAACCATCCTGTGATTCTATAATACACCTGCTCCTCAAACATCTCCACAAAAAGATGCACCACTGGGAAAACGCTGCCTATCAAAAGCCAACGAGATGTATTTTCATCCCATTTTGGATGCTTTGAAGTTCACGTTCAGACAGCAGCCGTGCAAGGTAGGATGAGAGTCACAGCGGAGAGTAACCAGAAATTTTGGGCAACCTAATTCATCCTCCCATGCAGGGTCTGGCTCTTGGAGGGAGCTGAGTTGGTTACGGAGCACACACAGCACTGGGACACAGCCCAGACAGCCTGGAGTGTGTTTTATGACCGAGTTATAAACCCCTGAAAAACAGCTTTTCTAGTGAAAATGCTGACGCAGACCTCGCTGGAGTGACAGCAATGTCACCGCTTTAAATTGAACTTGCTTTGTCAACCCAAGAGCACCTAAATAAAACATCTGAACACCTACGAAAACACACAAACTCTTTGTGATGAAACATTCTTGAACAATTTTACAGATTATGTATTAAACTGAATTCACTTCAAAAAATCCTGAAGAAAGGAAAGCTAACTGGAAAAAAAATGAAAGAATAATAATTTTAAAAGCTAGCAGCATTTATTTTTTTTTGGTATTTCTTTAATTTTTAATTTATTTTTTATTTTTGGCAAAGGGAGGACTGAGCACCCTCGGACATGTCTTATTTCAAAATGCACAGGAACGCTCATCATCCCTCAAAACTTAGCGGGACCCACATCCAATCCTTTTCACACTCCACCAGCAAGTCTTTGGGGCAGTTTTCCCAGCCTTCAAAGGTAACAGTTCAGTTCCTCACTACACATGGCTTTTTAGAAAAGAAATTCAAGATATTTTAAAGGCTCAGAAGAATATTAAAGAAAATGAGAAAATTGTCTTAGCTGCTACTTTATGTTATCATATGCCAGAACAGTCCTTGCAAACTTGGTCCCACGTGCCGTTTCCGTTAAATTAACGTGCTAGAACTGTGCCAGCTTGAAGTTGCAGGGACTGGAGTACTCCACTGCTAACTGGAGATGATTTTAAAATCCTACAGCAAATGCTAACTTCCCTTTTTAACAGTTCCACCAACAAAAGCCCGGGTGTCTCCACTCCCAATCCCCATGTCAATACAGTGTTACTTTAATGACAGTGACCTTGTGTGGCTCTCTGAGCATCGTCTTCACCTTTTCTGAGACATTTTTCTAAGCCACTGTCCTTGTTTTCATCATTTAACACATCACTCAAACCACTTCAATAAAACAGCGATCGTGTTGAAGAGAGGTCTCGGAGGACCAGGCGACATACCAATTAACAGAGCACACAGAACCAAATTGGTTTTTTGTACAGCTGGTTCGGAAGGCACTCGTGGAAAGGGAAAGAGAAAAAAGAAAAAAAAGTTGAGAAGGTTTAAAAGAGGAGAGTAAATGGAAATGAAAGGAGTTTTCCTAATGTTGGCTAATAGAACGCGAAATACAACCTTTCTAATCAAATTCATGGCCAGACAGGTCACCTACTAATAATCTCACACTACAAATATCTTGATCTACTTGGTAGATCATCAGATTGCTGCTGCACATCAACATAAATTTTATATTCAGCAAAGGAACTCGTAAACGCTCGCTCAACAGGAATTCTGCATTTATATCGCTCAGGAAGACCACCACAGTCAAGCCTTGATGCGATGCCATCTTGTTCTAGCCCTGTGTTGGCTAAGTTCATTCACAGAGTGTGCGAGTATATTCTCTATCTCTCCCAAAATTCTGGGGGCTCTCCAGCATCACAAACCGTTAAAACTTGCAGTGAAACAAATCAAGAGAACGGCATCCCCTGCGACACGTTGAAGTACGTCATTATTGCAACTCAGAGTTGGCTTCACTCAGACGCCGCAAAAGATTTACAAGATCTGAACGCAATGATTCAGGATTAAGTATCTTCATTTAGGATAAAACTGATTTAGCATGGAATTTATTGCTTGAAAACAAAATTATAGTCTCGGTTAAATTTCAGGCTACAAAACGGGAAATTTGCCTAGATTTGCCAGCACCAAGTCTACTTAACTTCCATCTAATTTTCTGCTAAAAACATGAGTTGCACTTCACCAGAAAGTATATTCAGCTTCACCTTAAGGGTACTGTATCATAGAATCACAGAATGGTTTGGGTTGGAAAGGACCTTAAAGATCATCGAGTTCCAACCCCCCTGCCATGGGCAGGGACACCTCCCACCAGCCCAGGTTGCCCAAAGCCTCATCCAGCCTGGCCTTGAACACCTCCAGGGACGGGGCATCCACAGCTGCTCTGGGAAACCTGTTCCAGTGTCTCACCACCATAGAATCATGAACCACATCATACCAGAAGAGAAGGGAACGGCACCTGTATTTTTCAGTCAATCACATCCCATCCAAGAAAGACGATGCAAGTCTCCGATGGTTTGAATGAACTATTGTCAAAGGAAGAAACAACTGCTCCAAGCTGGGGGAATTTCTTTCATGGGATTGTCCTTGAGTTGAAGAAGTCTTTTGAGAGCTCATTGCTTGAGCTGTCAAGGTTACAAGGTTTTCTGACCGCAGCTCACGTTGTTTGTGGCCAGCCTGGGCCAGCATGAGAAATGCTCCGTGACCATAACCTTCTGGCACCACCAGACCAGAGCTGCCTGGTCCTTCTCCCAGAGCAGACCAAGCCAGGTCTGGTTTTACTGGTCAAGATCACACAGGTATTTCTACTCGGCTCACACACTCTAGGTTACCTTTCCTATAAACAATAACCTGTTTTTATAAAGTCATTGAAATTCAGGTTTCTTAGAACATCTGATGAACCCTAAGCTGAAAAAACCACCGTGGGTTCTCCTGAACGGCCGCATTTATGACCACATCCTCTTTCAACTGCTCCATTTCAATACAAATTTCTCCTGCTTGAAACCACATTTGTGAGAAACCTTTCTAAAATCCCTCGCGCACACTTAAACCCCAACACTTCATTTCATCACCCAGGGAGAGAGACGCACATCACTGTGCAAATCTTTCTGCAAAGATCCTGCAAGGCCATCAACCAGCTCAAACCTTGAATCTGCAAAATGCTGTTTTAACCCAAATAACAGCCCACTTGGTCCTGGCTTGGGAAGAGGCAATACAGAAATATTGGCATCTGCAGTCCCAGAGGTGTTGAAAGGATGCAGAGGCACCCATGGACCAGGCGCTACTTCTTCCTCTCATGGGGAGTCTTAACAGAAGGTTTAAGACTGTTCCATGGTTTGCAGAGAGGTTCTTTATATCGGACCCAATTGAGCATGGTAAGAACAAACCCATTCTAAATACAGCCCAGATATTCAGCAAAAGCTAAAAGCATGCATACAGAAAAGAGTATACAAAGACCACAGGAAAATATTTTCATATTCGATTTCATTGGATTCTTGCAACGTGCACGTGAAACCGATCGACATTGGCGTACCTCCATGAAGGAAATCCCTAGACTCCAAACGTCCGAATGAATCCCATACTGTTCTCCCGAAATCCGCTCGGGCTGCAAAGAGATGGAAAGAAACATCTTCTTGAGTCCAGCAAACAACGATACGTACTTATCCCGCACAAGCTAGCCCAGGGCAAACAAATAAACTGAGAAATTGGCAGGAGGGTTGGAACTAGACGATCGTTGGAACTCCATGATCTTAATCGTCCCTTCCAACCCAAACCATTCTATGATTCTACAAAAATGTAAAGAAGCTTAAAGCTCACCAGCTAACCTGGCACAGAGCAAATCCACTCTCCAAACACGACTGACTTATTTTTTACCTCTTCTGGAAGAGGACTTGGCTGTGTTCAGACTCGTGGCCATGCATTGCTCTGATCTAAAGTTGGCCTTGGCGTTTGTGTTCGGGTCGGTCTATCCAACAAAAAGCCGATGGTGTGCACGTGCGCAGCGTGGTACCACGTCCAACGGCACACACACCTACTGCTGAGCCCCGGCAAGGTCCAAGGGACGCCGGGAAAACAGACCCTTCACGTTGAGTCAAGGGCTTGGGGAGCAACCATGGTTTAAAAAGCAAAGTTACTGAAGCCCAAAGAACTGATGAAGTCACAGGCCGGCAATCTGCTTTTATTTTATATACTTTTTAATTTCATTTTTGACCTATAGAAAAAAAAAAGATTTTGCTCCAAACTATTAATAGCAAGTTTAATGCCTCATGAAATAGAATGCTGTAAAATATAACCGCTAGTTTTTACTTGAAAGCTACAATTTAAGCATTTCCAAGGTCAAGTACAGCATGAAATGCAACAATAAAAGGCTCCATGAGACTTCTCTCCCCACTGTGCTGTTAATGCACCTGTCTAGCCCAACCACCTACGACACACTGCCTGTATTTTCAGTCTTTAATAATCCAGAGACTTGTTTGTTTTTTTTTTTTTAGAAAATAAACTCCCAAATTAGTGCCAGTCCAATGTGTTTTCGGATGTTCACTTTACACCACTAATCCCAGGTCAGGAGCTTTTAGCACAGCTTGAACGTTAATAAAACACCGGGCTGCCCACGTCTAAGGACAGCCTTCCACAACTGCCATAATCTAAAAAACCACCCTGGAATGTAACTGGAATTAAATCTTTTTGACTGAGCCTCATTTATTTTGAGCTGAACACTTACCCCAAATTTTTAATTTTTTTTTAAAGTTCACTAAGTATAATTAGCCTAGGTCAGCATATCTCAGAAACGTTTGCAATAGCATCACATAGGGATATAATTTCTAAGCATCCTTTTATACTGACAAAGATCCTCGTAGAGATGCAGGGATGTACCCAAACCATACACCGGCAGACAACACGCTTGTGGCTCGATGATAACACTCGCGGATTTTTTTAGTGCAGATGAGACCCTGGCCTCATTGAGCGATACTCAATCGGTTACTCTTCCACTAGAACAGCTCCAGATCCCAACAGCAACTTCTCTTTAGAAATTACGTATTTGCAAGAGGCAGTGGCAAGGAAATCATTTGCACACTTGAACAAAAAAAGTCCAGTCACATGAATTTAAGAATTTGGAAAAGAAGGATGAAAAGAACACGTGCGTTAAGTCAAGTGTGCAACACAGGGATTATCCTAGGGATATATAGTTCAAAAATATTTTCTCTGAAAAATTTCCACAACTGATTATTTTTACATCCAGATTTTTTTTTTAATGCATAAAGTGGTGATAAAATGATTTTACAAGAAAATGTACTCTTGTTGGAAATTTACATTTCTCAATTAAAAAAGCATTTTTTCTTATTTTAAACAGAAACTTGCATTTTTTAAAAATGGTTTCAAACTCACTCAGTCTGCCACGTAGCCAAAGCAAAGCTTACGACCTTCATTATTTTTTGATGACCAGACTATAAATTTGATGACACACGACCCATTCAGCAAGCAAAATAATTTCAAAACAAGAAATTGGAACAAGCACAATTTAGCTTAAACTTCTCTTTTTTTCAATTAATAGATGAATGCATCACATACATCCATAAACAATAAGGAAAAAAAAAGTAATTTATTTAATGTACACCTGGGAAAGAGAGCAGTAATCTCGAATTTGTGCAAAATGCATAATACAATCTAATTCTCAGACCTGCTTAAGGTCTCTCGAAGAGCAACAGCTGAGTTGGAAAAGTTGATTAACTGGAAGCTGTTTATTTGTCTGAATCGCTATTTTCCAGTTTTTATAGAAAATGGAAGCACAGAAATCAGCAGGGTTACTAGAAAAAATGGTAATATAGGAGACCGGATTTTTTTTTTTTCCTCTATTTTTTTTTTTTAAAAAAAAAAAACATTTTTCCGCACATAATATTCTGATGACACAGGATAGCCCAAGTCTTTCTAGGAAGGTGACACGAGTCTTTCAGAAGCCACATAATGCGTACACCTTGACTAGAAAAGCACTTAGCAAACAAATGGACACCCTGCCCTGCTTTCTTCTTCCAAGAAAGTAAGAAAAAAATACCTGAAAGCAATTAAAGGTCATGGATTTCTCTATCCTGTTGTCTGAGGTTTGAAAAATACAAGTATCAACCACTTTGTATTGTTTTCACCTTTTTTCTTTTTTTTTTCAAACAAGCTGAACACTTATTTTTTTTCTCCGTTAATATTACCAGATACGTGCTACAAGAATTTATGGCCAAAAAAAAAAAAAAAAAAAAAAAAAAAGCAGTTAATATATTGCTCTAAACGGAAGCATTTAAGTTTTCATATCTGTTAAATTTAAATTAATCAGATTGATCTAATGGGAAACACACGCTAACTTCTGCGGTTTACTTTCAGACCGGCTCTCGTCATCAGATTAATCTCAACGACGCCAACACCCCCCGCCAGTTGTTGGGTCATCGAGAACCGCTAAACCCGACCCCAACAGCACCAGCCTTCCTCCCAACGATCCACCCTCAGCAATGGCTTACTGTGAGCTAAAAAATACGGGAATTCATGTTTTAACAGACAGACAAAGGGACAAAAGCAGTCTCATCGTAACAAGTATTTTGACCAAAATTTATATAGAAAAGCGAAATGCACTGATGACCTGATACATGTCCTATCAACATGCAATTTAATGTCCTCATGTTAGTAGCCCAAATATTTTTAGCTTCACATTTCCATGGCAGCTTCCCAAGACAAACAGCCACAGAGGTGTTGAGGCATCAGGAAACCCACGAGACCCTGCACAGGTTTCAATCTTTGCCCAACCGCAGGCTCAGAGCACAATTAAAACACAGCTTACGCTGGGGATGGGCAGGGATGAAGTTTGAGAATTGATTTAGAAGAGATCTTGCGCTAAGACAGAACAAGCCTGTGAACAACCACTTCTATTTAAATGTTATTCCTGCATAAATCCACTTACCGCCATATAAGCATTTGTTCCAACATACGTCTTGGCTATAGAATTCACCAGCTATCAGACAAAACAGGCTGTTAGAACAATATAAAGATAATGTGGAAATAAAATGGGCAATTATTCCTCATTTAACCTACAATCATCATTCCTATAAATCAACTAAAAATTATGTAAAAGGGAAGAAATTTATCTGCGAAGGCATTAAAAATGATTAAATCTCTCTTTCGTCGGGAACGAGAGTTCCAATTTAAGCGAAGCGCTGCGTTACAGTTTATGGCAGATAACCTTAAACAATTCTGTTAAACACGATGCTTAGCGCTTTAGTACCCCAAACCCGTCTGATATAAAAAAGTCAATTTGAAGTCGGGATTGAACGCGCTCATTTTTCCGTCAGCTGGCTCAAGAGGCGAATAAAGCCACATTCATCCCTTGAATGCGACGAGCGCTAAATAGGCTGGAGGGACAACAGATTCTGACAACCCATAATACGAGGCTGACCTTCTCTTTGGTCCTGGTGTTTGGCTGAGAGTAAAGGTGCTGAAATTCAAATCAACAATCCCAGCAAGCTCATGGGTCACTCTCAGAGAAGTACTCCAGGGAGGCCCAAAATGGAAATTAATTAAAATTTGTGCTGCACATTGTAAAAGCCCACCACTATTGTTACATCCCAATATTAATTTTTATTGTGGGCCAGTTGGGCTCCCCAGGCGCAGCTCTCGCTCTGCCCTCCCTTTTGTCTGGCCAAAACGCTTTCATAGCCAAGCTGCATATCAATGAAGTTTGCTATTCGTAAGTAGTAATTACAATATCAGCAGTTTTTACTGTCATTAAACAATGAACAATCATATTGAGATGAAGAAAAGTCACCCGGAGATTCCAAATGAATGGGGCTGTCCCCGCAGTGGGGAGCGTGCCGGGGGGCTGCCTGCCTGGCAGCCAGGTGATTTGGACGTTCAAAGCCAACGGGTGGATATCGAAAAGGGGAATTACCTGCGTGCTGACCCCAAAGTCACACAGCTTCACCTGGCCTCGCGTGTTCACCAACATGTTGGACGGCTTCACGTCTGTTCGGGGAACAAAATTGGATTTAATCCATATTATCCTACCTATATTATTATTAGTTAATCTATATATTGGAACTCGATCTTTAAGGTCCTTTCCAACCCAAACCATTCTATGTTTCTATGTTATTATATCACGATATTATATTATTGTATAGACAGAGATCATTATGGATATTGGTACGACAGATTTTCACAGGGAACATTTCAAGGATACATTTCAAATGCAACTTCTGGTTTGTAACGGTCAGTATCCCAGATAACGTTATACCTGTACCTCTTAAATACTGATAACCCACGTTATTCCTGTACCTCTTAAATACCGACAACCCACGTTATACCTGCGATAACCCACGTTATTCAACCACAGAATCACTGAGGTTGGAAAAGACCCTTCACACCAAGCCCAAGTCTGCGGGTGACACCAGGCTGGGAGGGACAGCAAGGGCACCGAAGGATGGGACCTAGAATTCAGAGTGATTTTGACAAATTGGAAAATGAGACTGAAAAAATAAGATGAAACTCAACAGGGCCAAGTGGAAACACTACGTTGAGATGGGGATTAACCAACTGCATAAAGACAGGATTAAACAACTGCCTGGAGCATGGCTGGAGCACAAAGGGGAAATGGCAGAGAGAGAACAAACTCCACCACTGGACAATTTAGGAACAAGAAATCAGTGAACACCAACAGTGTTTTCGTACCGAGAGCTGGCTGGGCTGACCTTCTAGGGTTCACCCCAGCCCTGCCACTTTGTCCTCTACCACTGCAATGAACCCTGCCTCCCTCTACCAGCCCTTCCTCCACTCCACGTAGTGACAAAAGCAGAATTGAATATTTCACAGACGTTAACTGCCAGCGACGCCTTAAAACGATTACTAATCCCGCTCCAGCAAATAAAACATCAACGCGCATCGTAAAGCCAGATTGTCAGCGCAGAGATCTTAATGCTGCCCCCCTCCGATGTGGAAAGGAGTCGGTACAACTCTGCTGCCTACTGTAAAACCGACGTGTGAATAAACTGCTCAATATCCAGCTCGGGAAACATCGAGCATCCTTCTGCTCCAGGGATGCCAGTCGGAAAGCATAAGGTGCGCGTTATGGCCGGGCTTAAACTTGGGAAGATTAGAGCAGAGGGGCTTTGCCTAATCACTGCTTTCTTCTGTCAGAATGGATTAAAAGCAATAGCTTGGATCTTTGCCTTCTTTCAAAGTGAGCACTAGTTGGGTGCAGATGGATGAAACCCAACTAGAGAAGAACCTAATTTTGTTTATCATTAAGTTTGCCTTTCTTTAGCAGATGTTTTCCGGTACCACAGTAGCTCGTTTAATTCGTCTCCGTAATGCAGAAATGTATAACCTCAATTAACAAGCTGATTAAATGCTTTCCTATATTTGAGCTAAAAATCCAGTTTTACAAGCGGAGCATTCAATAGTACGTTCTGGAGTTCTGGGTCTGTACATTTCAGGTCAGGTATCAATACCGCCGGTACGTTTGGCAATTTCCCCCCAAAGCTAAGAGAAAAATGAGTCGCGAGCGTCTCCATCGCGTTGCAGCATCGCCAGACTCCCTCCGTGCATCCCGATTCCATTTCAGCTTTAGGAATTCAGTCCGTGTGCCGCATTTTGATGGATTTTCACCTACTCATTGGCCTCAGGTAAAGAGACAAAACACCGCCACAGAGCAACCCAGGCAGTCCCAAAATCTCCCATTTCAGGAATATGTTTTCTACCTCAAACTTCAAGAAGACTCAAATATTCGCTCGTGGCCACCTCCTCTCCGGAGCCGAGTGACTTTGCTAAATCGAAGCAGACACGGCACATCGGCCGGCTCTACCCTGAATCCCGAGAAGAGCAGCGAGTTGCACCGTAATCCTGTTTAACCTTCTTTCTAAAAATACAGCAGCCAGGAGAGCTGCCTCGTTACCAGGCTTGCGCTGAATTGTAACCAACTAAGATGCAAACACACATGCAGAAAGTACCGAGGCTCTGCACCGTGAATCCAGCTGTTCACAGCACTAATACTTCAAAAAAAACCCAACCCTGCAGTCTAGCAAGAGGCTCTTAACTGCAAAGGATGTAACAAAAAAATTAATTAATAACCAAATGGGCAAGAAGAACATTTTGGTGCAGTATGGGTGGAAATAGGCTGGTGGGATCAAGACTGGATCATCTGCATTATTTATTGAAAATGCAAAAAATCCGTTCCCTCGGTGTAGAGTGGAGGGTCCGGGAAGGCAGAAGACATCTCCAAGTGTGAAACACTACGACCTCATGGAAAATTATGAGGCAAGATGCTCATAAGCAAATTTTCCTTCTCTAAGGACTCAACGACGTCATGAGTCCAGAGGAAGAGGCAGGATGCTCTCCAAGTGCACCCCACAACTCCTTGTTCCCTTAACACGTCCCACCACAGGAAACAACCACATCACATTTGTCCCCTGGCCCAGCAGAGATGCTCAGCTCCCACCAAGGAAGAGCCAAGGCTCCATCCTCCCATCGCCTTGTGTCACCAGGGACCTGCAGAGCCCACCTGCCCTGTGACACGAAGGGATATGATTAAAAAGAAAAAAATCTGTCATTCATTAAGTGTTGCTTGAGATTGAAATCATTCCACAAACAGACATTAAAAAAATAATTCTAAAAGTAAAAAAATAATCGGTGATCAGCCCATGCAGGCTGGGGATTCTGCTGAACAACCTGCAGCCAAACAAACACGATCAGCCCTTGCAGCGGAATTTAAACGGCACTTCAAACGGGGGATTGAAGCAAATATTTGCCATGAATTCCAATGGTTGCATTAGTTTCCTTAAGAAAAAAAAAATGCAAGTGACAATCCTAGACAAAAACGTCACTTCATAAAATATCTCACACTGAAAGTGGGGAGAAAAATCACGCAATCGGTAAATAATTAGCCTTTCTGTTTCAGAAACCACTCCAGCTAAGGGGTTAACCATTTTTTTTGGGTTTTGGAAAACAAATGTGCATAAATAATGTTCTGCACCATCTGCTTGTGATTAATATTACTGTTTAGAAGTGAAAGAATTTAAACAAGAGCCAAAAGGGGTCATTATGCTCCCATTACCAGTGCTTGCCTAATACAAATGATTTCCACGAAGCGTCATTACAGAGGATGAACAAGTCCTCTGGATGATGCATCTGCCGAAGTCGTTTCACCTCTCTGCAAATAACCGGGACCTCCAAGCTCTTACTCACCAGCAAACACAACTGTCAGAGGTGCTGGTTTTTGAACATTTCACTCATCGAAACGCAAACTGACTAATAAGTGTGGGGAAAAAAAAAACCAATCCCAGATTTTTCAAAGCTGTCTCTTGACTTTCTCTGTCTTTTAAAAATACAAACCCACAATACTCTAAGTTCAAGGGAGCCACGAGCTACAAAAGCACAGTTCTAGCTGCAGCCGGCTCGCAGAAGAGTTGGAAGAACGAAAATATTTTCTTGCCACAACGACCTCATCAGCATGTTTTTTGCAGAGGCTAGGAATTTATTTTTTTTTAAATAAGCCTGAGCAGTCCGTGAGTGTGCACGGATGCATTTAGCTCTACATACACACACGTAAGGATGCATATGTGTACATACACACGCCCTCATGTCTTTGTTTGTGGTTCGTTATGTGTGACACTAACGCCGATTATTTCTCACCAAGCTAAAACGAGGGAGGGGGCAGCCAAGCAGGCTGCTGGGGACATCTTTGGTGAGCTCCTCAGCAACCCACAGTTCCTGCCGGGAAGACGGGAACGCTCAGCATCCCACCGTGCCTGTCCCTACCAACCAGCTCCTCAGCTCAAACACAGAGGATGTGAATCTCCTCCTAAGGGAATATTCCGGGGGGGGAAGAGATGGTCGGAGTGATGGACAAACCTCCCTTCTGCCACAGACAGCCACGCAACCAACAGTCCAGGAAGATCTCCAGATCCTCCACTCCGCCCAGCCTCGCCCATCACCAACCAATTCCGACACAAATACAAAACCTGTCAGGAACGAAGGTGCCCAAACCGTGGCCCCCAGTACATGCGGTGCCACACACACCCACGGAGGTCGGTACAACTCACCACAAGCGGGTAACACTGATTTCATACATTTCTTTCACTAAGGAGGAGAAGTTCAAGAAACATGTGGATGTGGTGCTTGGGGACAGGGGTTAGTGGGTTGGGTGGTGTTGGGTTGGACTTGATGATCCTTGCGGTCTTTTCCAACCTGGATGATTATCTGATTCTCTGAACGTGCCGGATAAAACGCACACGGTCTATAGTTATTCTTGAACTTAACAGATTTCGGTTTGTCTTTATACAAACTTTGACTTTGTACATGACGAGACTCGTTTAATTGCTAATTCTGTTTTAAATCGAAGTTAATTTCTCATTACCCTTCCATTTCTACTTCTTATCCTCTGGGGAAAAGAGCACACTTATCATTGGGACATTCTCACATCTTCCAAAGAAGTGGGCTAGGTGTTAATCTTGTGTTCATGTTTGATGTGGGTGTGATGACGACGACTCCAGCTTTGGGTTTATTAACATGCACGGCTATCACCTCATTAGTTGCAAGGTTTGTTTTGAAGTTAAGCTGTAATA
>WKFP01014991.1:254975-269663 GCA_011057875.1 Pterocles orientalis | reverse complement strand
GGGGTGAAACGGGAGGACTGGGGTGAAACGGGAGGACTGGGGTGAAACGGGAGGACTGGGGTGAAACGGGAGGACTGGGGTTGTAATGGGAGGACTGGGGTGGAGCAAGACGCCGCCAGCAACCGATAGAGAGATAAAGCGTGATTTACTGGCTCCAATAAAGATGCCAAAAAACATGCGGTGATTTATTTATTTTACTGGGAAAAGGGGATTCTCAATCATAAAACGATAACATAATAACAAGGGACTCGACAGGATGGGCTGGAATATTAAACCTGCAAACCCGAGTCCGATTGGATGCCAATATCACCAGAATTAATGAAAAAGTGAAAGATTTCAATTACGGATCAGCAAACAAAACATCCCTTGCTTATACCCGCTGTTTTGGAAAGAAATCAGCATCTACCTCTTGTAAATCATTAAAACCAAAATGCTCAATTAATCCTTATTTTATATATGGAGGTCTGGCAGAGGCAAAGTCCTACAGCCACAGCGCGGCTTTCCGAATCGAAGCAATAACGGTTTCAGAAAGCGGTCACACTCTATGAGCAGACAATTGAAGAGATTTAGTAAATCCCACTTTATAGAGCAGAGACTAATCGGAAAACACAAGCCAGTCAAATGTTTCTTATGAACTGTTGACACTATATCAATGCCGAATCAATCGGTGGCATTTACTCTGAGTGACAGAAAAGAAATAAATATTTATATCGCATCACCTATATCAATGAACCTCGGCAGAAAGCTATTTCTAACCTGTCAATATTTGATTATCTTGAAGAATCGTGTCCCCTTCTTGTAATGATTAATATGAATTCCTTATTAAACCTAAATGGAAACTACTAGAGGAATATCACTAGGAATGCCTGAAAGCATCAACTGCCAAAAAAAGAATAAAAAATAATAACCCAGCCCCTATTTAAGTAATGATAAGTGTGACTGAATCCCCCGAAAGGGGGAAAAAAGTTACAACTAGAAACCTATTTCCAGCTCTGGATCTGTGACCAAATTTCGCAGAACACACCGCCGCAGCACAACTCCTATCACAGCAGGGTGAAAAAAACAGTATTAAAAATTATTTTGAATTTTTTTTTTAAAGTGGGTTCAAGTAACATTTTTTTTAATATCATTGGAAGAGTTTTGGTTCCTTTATATCTTTCTAAAATGCAGCTATGCAGGAAAGAAAACTGTAACAGTCTATCACAGGGTACACAAAATAGTGATTTTTTTATTCCTTAGAATAAATAAAATGCCAAATCCAGCTTATGGCCTCGGTCACGTTCAGCAATTCCACTTCAAAAAAAATTAGTAATATTGGAGTAATTGGAGTAATTCAATTTAGAAGTTCAGAAGCATGCTGCTGGCACTTATATAATTTTAAGAACTCTATTTTTCAGCCAGAATTTTGAAGCATTAACACAGCCGCCTGGGAGGAATCTGCCCATAGGAAACTCTGCACGTAGGGCACGCTGACAAGCTTAAGAAGACATTATTTCCAAGCTGTATTCAAAGGATTCAGTGCCAAACAGGCAAGGTTGCAATCCCGGGCTGTTCAACTCGCATTTTCGAGGGGCACCCTCATCTATTAGAGCGCAACGTTACAGGTGATACCGAAGGACAAGCGCGAAGACCAGCCTTTATCTTCTTGACACGCTCAACTACAACTACTTGATTCATGAAATGCCAATGAGGCTTGGAGAGGTCATTGTGTGAAGGCACTGAATACGCATCTGAGATAATTAAGATTTCAGCCTTCGGAACACGGAGGGGAAGTGAACAGCAGTTAAGAAAATCAATAAGAGTCTTTTATTTGCAGTGACACAGATGTCTCAGTCAATAGAGCCTAATAGGCAAGCTTGATCGCAACGGACAGGCGCCTGCCTCCAAGGCTGTCAGAGGGCTCTCGCTATGACAAACATTAAAACATTTTTATGTTGCTGCTGAAGAAGCTGGGATTCTTTTAGGGCAGTCTCATTTAACGGTGTATATTTAATGTCATTACGCTACCGCGAGCCCGCCCATACGTTCAGCTCAAAAGCGGTACGAAACGATTGTTCTGTTCGTCCAGAACATCCTCTTGCCCATCAATTGCTCCATTAAACCTTTCACTTCTGGGTGCCTGAATCTGAATGCCTGGAGCAGGAGGAGAAAGTAACACGACAGCTTTCTGGGGATTTTTTTTTTTTAAATTTTAGTTTGTCCTTTTTTTAAAAAAAAAATAAAATCTACAACGTAACGTGATTCCAAATAGTACAGAGCAATTCCTTGCAAGAACCTGCTAAATATTTAAGTACCTATCGCCCTAAAAAATCCGAAGGTCACTCTAACCGAGCAGTTGACTTAGTTATTCAAAATTGATTAACTTTCTTCCCTGAAATGGTGGCAGCAGAGCAACACGTGTGAGGTACTTCAATCTATTTGGAGCTAGACCTGATTAGCACGTTCTGAGAAATGGGCAGCAAATTGCTCTGCCAATCAAAGGAAATCGGGACACCCAGCTCGTTCATATCAGGGAGGTTTTCGTGGTCCCTCCAGGTCTGTATTAAAAGAACACATTACAGCCAAGCCAGCAGCAAGCATCTCCCCACCTAGCTGTGGCATGCCAGCCAGGGCTGAACGAGGCAGGAACATGCATGTAGCCAGGACTCAATCCAGCGCACCTACCTGCCCGTTTGCCAGTATTTTCTTCAGCTCTGCAGAGGACTTTTTTAAGCTGAAAAAAAAAAAAAAAAAAAAAAAGGAAACACTCATACACCAGGTGTTTCAAAAAAAAAAATAAGGTTCACATCGAGCTTTCAGGTGCTTCATCTTGTTGTAAAACTCCTTAAAGGCAGCTCCCTGCCGCTGTCCCTGCGCTTGTCCAAGATAAACTACTCCTGGGGCAGTAGTCTTACAAAATAACCCATAATTTTTTTTTCTAGTAAAAGAATTTCATCAAACCACGACTATCAGCTTGGAGTGTTTTGTAAAACGATTAACGGCATAAAAATACTTCCACCCGCTTGCAAAATCCCGTTTCACCTCCTTTCCCGACAAACTCTGCTCCTTGTACACATCGCCTGGGTAGATGGGTGTCTGCAAAACTTAATCTCAGAGAGATATTCTGCTCTTATTACTGAAGTTAAAAAAAAAAAAAAAAGTACAAAATAATATATTCTTGAAAGGCACGTGCACGTGTCTTGATCACAGATCATTATTAACAAGAGCAGTGACAGCACAGATTTCATATTTGGAGCCTTTGTTCTTTAATAGGCCTCTTGTTCCCACGACTACTTTAAAGAAAAAATGAAGTTTTCCAAGGAAACATAAGTTGATCTTGTCATCTTTCGTGACTAACAATTTGTGAACATGAAACAAAGAGAGACTTTCAATTACTTCAAAAACAAAACTCATAGTGCAGAAGGTTTCGGAAAAGGAACGGCAATTAACCACCAAATAAGGTGACAAGAATCTTCTAGAAGCCTCATTTTCAAGGCACTTGAAGAACGAGCTCAAAGTACAGGAAGTGCTGAAAGCCAAAGCACAACAGCAACAGAAAACTGCTTTATTTAGTTCAGCGGTACGACAGATCGGGAGGAGGACTGAAATCCAGATTTATTTATTTTTTTTCTTTGAAGAATCTTGGACAGGATATTCCCCATCACAATACCCAGCAAATCTTCCCCAAGGGATGGGGACAAAATCCGCCAGAGGAGATTGACACAGAATATTGACTTTCTTTTATCTCTACAATTAGCAAAGGCACTAACGGCAGCTTCAAAACTGGTTTTAGTGGTATTTGAACGGGGTTACCCACCGGAGCACAACTGCTGCCCGCCACGCACGGCGGCATCCTCCCCGTCCAGGGGTAACCACATCCCACTGCTCAAGTCCATCTCTGCCAATTTTTTTCAAAATGCTCTCAGAGAGCTGACGCACGGATAAATGGAATATTATATCCCTATTAGAATAATAGAATAATTTAGGTTGGAAGGGGCCTCCGGAGATTTCTATTCCCACGTTTCCAATATGCTCTTATACAAAGAAGAAGCAGCCAGATTTTTCTTATTTCCTTTTAAGAACACACATTTTTTTGTGGGTTGGTTTAACATCAGTATTGAGTACAACGCTTTCCTGCAACACTTCATGTAATAAAAGGGACTTTACTCTCCAGTATTTAAAAACAGATCTCTGGGAAAAAGGGAGAGCGCGATCCCATTCTAGGATCTTAACGCAGGGTTTGAAATCACGACTGGAAGCCAAAAAAAACCCAAGAGAGGTGGACTCCAAAACTTTCATGAAACTGGGTGAAACAAGGCACCTGAGCCATTCAGATAAACCTACTGAATCAAGTATTAAATTTTAAAATCAAAGAATCCTGGAAGGAGATAAGCAACAAAGACCTAAACACACAGACCTAGCCATAGACGGTGATCATCACACCAACTAAAACAAAGGAGCTCCCCCCTACGCTGTATTTCAACGCTTCCTAAAGGACAAAGCCACCTGAAGCACCCAGCAAAGAATTCTTTCTCGTGGCAGAAAACACTCCTCCTCAACAACCAGCAGCCTAACAAGACCCGTGACTCAAGGTAATTCCATCCTCCCCACTCCGCTCCCTTCGTGCCCAGTAGTTGAAGAAGTTATCCAACACCAAGCCTATCGTTGGTTCCATTTTATTTTAATAAAAGAAAACAAACCAAAACATCCGCTCCCGGTCTTGACTCTTACCTATTGCTTGGAAGGGAATCCGAGACTGCCGAACTGCTATTATTAGCAGCCCCCGCTCGCGTATTTACCTGCAGGCAGGGAAAGGATCTTTATCAGTCGTTTGTGATCAGAGGACACTATTCTAATTAACCTGTAATTTGCCATGAATTTCTCATTTCACTAGGAAGGTTAATTAGCTTGTTGCTAGGCATGCCGATGGTTGAGGTCTTGCCTGTATGTAGGTTAGCAGGCTATATATTCCCGGACTACAACATCTTTACATCTTAAATGCTTCGTTAAATAATAAAGAAAAAGAGATATCCACCATTTATTCTCATTTTAGAAACTAAACAAGCATTTAATATATTTGTGGTCTTCTGCAGGTATGATTACAGAAGCCAAACCTGAACGAATCCGACCACCTAGAATGTCATCGCGGTGCCCCCACGCTTCGGTAAATTACGGAAATCCGATGAGCATGGTGGGGTTTTTTTTAAACTTGTTGGATTAATAGCAGACATTAGTTGATAAACGGAATATTAAAATTTAGGAACCTTATTAACAGAGGTTAAAAACAAAAAGGCAATTCCATTTTTAATAAAACTGTGCATTTAGACACCGCAGCCAACACCCAGCAGATGAATCCTCCTCCCACCCTCATAAAAAAAAAAAAAATTAAAAACCGATCTGCTTGTCAGAGCTCAAGAAAGTGCAGTTTTATTTGACATTTCAATAAGTGGAACACAGCATTACAAATCCATCTAACTTTACTGAAACAATTATTGAAATTCGTACCTTCAGGCCATGTATGTTCCGTTTCCCAGGAGGCTTGCAGGCTGAAACAGTAATTGACTAAATTGTAGAACACATCAGGGCCATTTACAAATTTGCTCAAAATGAATCTTTTAAAAAGAAATGAGGGTGACACCAAAATTAGCAGAGAGAAATGATTGAAAAGTGCCTCACAAGACCCAGAGTGGGAATTACGAGCCAGGATTTTTAACTTGCAGGAGTGAGCATTTATAAATGCTGAGAGCTTTCTGACACCACGTAATAAAAATTCTAATTTCTGCTTAAACCACATCAAAACCAAGAGAACCGTTGGCTTAAATGATCAGATTCTTTTGGTAATTCCAATTAAAATCCTCTGTCACTATATTTTCACACGCTGTATTTTTTTTTCCCGGCATTTAACAGGAATATTTGCGAGATGGAAAGGAACCAGCTGCCGCGCGCCGTGAATTAGTCACATTGTCAAACGCAGAGCTTTGGTTTTAAACCTGGAAAAAACATCTCGGGGGCAACGGCAGCGAAGTCAAACAGTGGATAACCGCAGCATTCGGACAGAAATGTCCAAACGTGGCATCTTAGGATGATGTCCACTTTACAGAGGGACACGCTGCTCAAGGAGAAAATATTTTCCTCCAGCCTCTGGAACCAGACCTTGCCTTGTTCTTCCAGGGGGTGGACGTGCTTTGGGCAAATGTCAAAGCCACAAAGGCTTCCAGGTACACGTCCCCGACCGTTCCCATTTTAAGAGTACCGTGCCCCACAAAGGGTGTGTTAAAGGGCCCGTCACCGGTGATGGATTGTCTGAGGAGGGATGAATTTGATTTTTCTCTGATGCACGCGCCTTGCACTTCCATTTTTGACGGGAAGGAAACAAAACTATTTATTAGTCAGGAGGACACAGATGATAGTTATTAAACACCTCAGCTAGGGCCAGGTCACGCGCCTTTAAACGACATCAGAACGTGGATCTTAAAGAAGAAAAATATTATGATACCGTGGGCGTTAAAAAAAAAACCCAGAAAAACAATAAACTATTCTAAACTACATAGAAGCATATTGTATTTTTTCCAGTAAAATCAACATTTTGCACAAGATACAAAAAGAATAATTTTTAAAATTTTAAAATAATTTTAATTTAAGGATAATTTTAAATTATATATATTTGAATGGTATACTGCATACCACAGACGGGATATATATACCATAGGCAGGAGATGTATATATGTGTATGAAGAAGGCAATTTGGAAAGATGAAACAGCAGCTCAGGGGTGAGCCACCCATGAGGAAACACCCAGCAGACATGGGCATAGTTGAGCCCATGGTGAAAAAGTGGAGATAATAAATGGGGACTGGATCCTCAGCAGCACGGGGATGAATTCTGAACCTGTACAGTCCAATATTGGCTGCAAAGCACATAGAGAAGGAGCCAGCAGCAGGAATCCACTTGGCTGGTTCTTCAGGAATGACCCAAAAGGAGAATCTCGAAGGAGGTTAAACCTGATTCATAACCACAAAACATCCCTTTAAGCACTCCAGTTCCAAGAGTTTGCTGAAAGGAAAAGACACCTGACGGCTCTGCATTCCCAAGATGGATTTCCCACCTATCGCATCACCCAACGCATGGGTTTCCCCAAGCCCAGCCTTTCATTTCTAGCAAGCGGTGGTCGGTGTTTTCAGACAGAGTGTCCATCAGTACACTTCCACAGCCACAAACGGCTCCAGGAGAAAGGCTGGGACCCCCACGCGTCAGCCCGGGAGGAGGCAAGGGGGCAGAAGGCACCTTCCCCCATCACAGCACTCGTCCCACGAGAACGCATCTCGGCGGCTGATCGCTCTGGAGTGCTGCAGCTCGAATTAAAAAAAAAATAAAAATAATCTCCATATTCCCCTTGAATTCAAGTCTCTTTTCCATAGGAGGGCAGGAAGCTACCAGGAAACCCTCTTCTCGAGCTCTGATTAGCATGTGCTGGAGCAGGCTGTTGGTTAATTGCCCAATTCCAACTTCAGAGAGTTGTAAGTAACGGAAGCCTAGAATGTGTAATTGGGAAGCTCAGAGTATGATTATTTGTATAATATCAGTTAAGTGAAAAGAGTTTAATTTTTAATTATTCCAATTAATTTATTGCTGGGAGATTTACTTGGAGAATTTAAACCTTATCCATTTCGTCAATTAAGAAGCAGAGATTCAACGACCGGATACTGAGAGCATCCGAATGAATTACAAGCGTCTTCATCTTTTTTTAACCATTATTTTTGTTCAGAGAGAGCCGTGCACTCCCGAAAACCTAAATAGCTGCCTACAGATTTTTTTTTTTTTTTCAGGATGTAGATGACCTATTTTTTAATCGCCTCAGCCCACAGAACTGACGACATCTTTCCCTGTTCAGGAGAACGATTGGAGTACCGGCGATCATTTTGAGTGCCCAAGTCTGAAATAAAATACATCACAGAGCTTCTGTGATGGGCACGTTTTCAAAATGAACAATGACAGTCCCATTCCCCACGTCTGTTAGACTGATTAATGATATTAAAAGATGTGAACAAAACCCAATTTTCCTAAGCATCCAAAATTTAAGTTCTTCATCTGCTTTGGTTCGAATACACGCAGAACCATCCCCAATGAGGTTTTTAAATGTACATAAACACGTCCTACGCAAACTGAACCTTGTTAGCCGAATTTATTCCAGTAAATTAGCTATTTTAGATGCAATAAATGTAGTTTTCACTACACTCCCCCCAAGAATGAATTCTTCTTTCCAAATTAAAGAGGTAAACGTCATGTTACGTTCATTTAAACCTCCCGAAAACATAACTGTTGATGAAGCAGTTCACTGATATCATCGTTGTTGATTAGAATTTGTTAAGCATTACCTCTCGGATATATCTGCAGAGGCTCTATTAACTGTCCATTTACTTGCTGTTCCATTATCGTGGAGTAATACTGCAAAGAGATTAAAGAAAGAGATTAAAGAAGGAAATTACTCAGGAATATACGAACAGTAGTAAGGGCACTTATGGATTGTTTAATCCAATGTTTTTTGGGTTTTTTTGGTTTTTTTTTTTTTTAATTGCTATAGTACGTATCAGCCGCCTTAGCATTTCCAACGTTCACGCAATAACGTGTCGCAGAGGAACAGAAGCGATGGGCTGCGGATGCCCAGCACAGGGATGTGCCATCGGCTCAGCTAAGCAACTTTCAAACCCACCTGAAACCTGGGAATGCTTCAGAAGAGTGAGAAAATGCAACATTTACAGCAAACGCAGCAGTTGCCACACCTGGAGGAGCCGGGAAAAGCAGCCAAACGTGGAAACGAAGCAACACCGTCAATCGAGTCCAAAACCCGCGCAATTAGGAAAACTCCAAGGGAGAAAAGAATCCGGAAACCATCCAAGGATGCGCAACGCTGAAGCGCATCAGGGCGGTCGGGGCCACGTCCCACCCGAGTGGAGATGTCGTGCGTTCCCCCAGCGTTCAGATGTAATGCACGGAGGCAGGGAAAACTGCAGACATCCCGAGACCTTGGGATCTACAGGGACTGCCAGGAGCGACCAGGGCAAAGCTTATTGCTAAAAAAAAAAAGGCTAAGAATGGACAAAAAGGAATGTAAAAGGATCTGAGCACACCAAGACCCAAGAAGATGTAAAATACGTAATGTGGTGAGGAAGCCGGAGAAGCAGCATGAGGATGAGGAGCGGCATTAAATGAAGAAATAAAAATTTGGATTCAATAAATCCAAATTGTTACTGGCCCCTCACCGCTCCTGAGGAGGGGTGAACGCTCACCCAGACAATCCTGGGGCAGGAGATAGACCTCGCTATAAGTTTACCATCTGTAACCCACACATCTCTCATCGCGACGCGTTAAATACCGAGAGAACATCACAAAGCACGTTTCTTTTCGCAACCGCCGAGCATCTTTGAAGCGAAGGCGCTGGCTGTTGGCCAGCTCTCCGTGGCATAAATCCGTTGACTTTCATGCTAATTCTCACCAGCCGAGTGTGGTCTAAGACTTGAGCGTGTCACTGTTACCAGCGCTCTGTGATACTATTATTCAAACTGGATGTCAACGAGAAAAAAAAAAATTTCGAAGTCTCTATGGAATCAAACACACGTATTTCGCTCACACCAATGGTTTCCCAGAACGCAATCATTTTTTACTTCCACAGCTTAAAAAAGACAAAAGTTCATTAACTACCCAATGGTACCAATATCTTCCGTTCCTCTTACGATGGGATTAAACGCGTGAACCACAGAAAGCAAAGGTTGGCTGGACACCAAAGTCAATTTACGTGCAGGAGTTTTTCAGTGCTTCTGTTTTTCACGTTCACGGAACAGGAAGAAATTTCCCTTTTTTGTGGAAAAAAAAAAGTTACAAAGAAAATAGCTGGGGGTTTAAGGATCCCATCCAGATTAGCCTATAAATATAAATCCACACCTTAAATAAACGTGTGAGCCAGGATTTCGCCGTGCTTACACCGAGCAAAGCTATTCCTTACAAAAGCCCCCGCTTCCGAAACGATGGAGAGGTTTTCCAGGAGTCAGGAGGATCCCGTAGACTTGTTTTGTACCAGGGGTAATGAATATTATGCCGCATCCTCCCCCATATCCCTTCCTAAAAATATGTCACCAGTACATCACCAGTATGTCACCAGTACCTAATAGTTACGGAGCTGTGAAAGAATCTCCTGCTCCACTGGGGGCCAAAATTGCTTAAGAAAAACAAACTTTTTAATTAGCATTTTACTATTGGCATTCTATGACCTAAAGACATATATACACACAATATAAATATATATCACAGACTCTCCAGAATAATAAACTAAAATAAACATGCATGAGACTATATCCTATCCCCCCCCAAAAAAAAAAATAGAGAGAGAAAAACCCACGGTCCTCTCCATTACTCAAACAGCGATGACAAGGAAATGAAAGATCAATCATGTAAGCTGTCAACCTTTTGGGACGGCAATAACTGTTAACAAGTAGGCTGGAAAAAATTGTCTGAAAATGACTTGTCCTCCACACACGAGCATTTGAGGTTTCCGTGGAAAATTAAGATGCCAGTGGCTATTTGGAACATTGCGCAGGTATTCTTTTTAATGGGAAATTTGCCAGTTATTGATCCAGAGCATGTACCCCTTGCTTTCAGAAAGCTGCAAGCAACTTTCCAATCAGGGGCTGTCAAAAAAAATTCCTGCCTTTTTATAGTGACACCAGACAACAGCCAAAGTGCGACCCCACTGCTGCTCAATGTCTGTCTTTAATTAACTCCAACACACAACAGGAAAATCATTTTATTTACCAGTCCACAACATGTTGCATAGGCATTAAAAATAGTATCTAACTCCACAACTGCCTGAACCACCTTACTGTCAAGTTCAGAAACCAAAAAAACCAAAAAAATAAGAAGTCGTGTGCATGATCCAAAGATAGCGTCATACCTGCACGAAAGAGATCTATATTCACAGGGAAATATTTTTTTCTTATAATAAAGAAAATCCTTGCAAACTGTAGGGTGTGTCAAAATTTTGTGTGTTAAAATTCCTAGAAATATTTTAGCAGCTGTTCAGTCCTCCAAATATTTGTTACAGGCACCAAAAATACTCGAAAACGAGCACTTTTCTCCCCCAATATACTCTTCATGATTACAGTAGCTTCATTCCTTTTCTTGAAGGCTAAGAATATTTTTCTTACGAACACACCCCAAAATGACACCTACAGGATGGTAGAAAGTCAAATCAGCAATGCAACACACATCGAAAACAAGTCGAAAACCGAAGGGGAAAATTTTCAGAGAAGAAAAGCTGCTGAAGCGGAAAGAAGTCATTTACAGACATCCCATAATTTTTAAGGGAAAGCAGAGAGTTGAGCAATCACAACTCTAATGTACTGAAACTTTAACAGTAAGCTTGGAAGCATGGCAAAAAGATGACCCTACAAAGGCATGATTCATCTTAAAACCGTGCCAGGAAAATTCAACTTTGCTAGTTTCACGGCAGAAATGGCAAATATTTCCCAAGAAACACAAGGAATTCCAGTGGGGAAGCATCCCCAGTCATCTAGTGACGTAAAACAAAACAAAACAAAAAACCTAAACAAGCACAAAACCCCCTTGAGTGCAATAAGATTTTTTTTTCCCTTTTTTTCCACGCAACTGTCTCATGCTCGTTAATATCAAACTTAAGACAATGGTTTCACCTCCTCGTGCACGTGAAAGGGGTTTATTTAATCAATCCCTCGAGCTCCACAGAGATCAATCACCATGGAACCGGCATTTCTTTCACCCCAGAATTAAGTCACGGGCAATGACTGAGGTCTCTTTGAACCAGGCTCTACTGAGAGATTTCCAGTCGACGAACGTCCACGCCAGTCTTTGGGAAGCAAGAAACAGCACAATCTCTGGAGATATTAAATGGGTCAGAATTTCACCGAGAAAACCTTCCTGGAGCCCTGAAAACACAAGCGTCCTTCATCGGAAACATCGATCAGTGGATGTGCTAAACTCACAACTACGTCCTTTTGCCAAACTCTAGAGAATATGTGCCCAAGAGCGTTCCATGAATAGAATCCCAGGATGGTTTGGGTTGGAAAGATCAGCTCGTTCCAACCCCCCTGCCATGGGCAGGGACACCTCCCACCAGCCCAGGTTGCTCAAAGCCTCATCCAGCCTGAGGAGGAGGATGAAACTGAACCAAGCCATCATTGACAGGACAAGAGGAAACGGCCTCAAGTTGCACCAGGGAAGGTTTAGGCTGGATAATAGAAAAAAAAATTTCATGGAAAGAGTGATCAGGGATTGGAACAGGCTGCCCAGGGAAGCGGTGGAGTCACCATTCCTGGAGGGGCTCAAGAAGCGTGTTGATGTGGTGCTTGGGGACATGGGTTAGTGGGTTGGGTGCTGTTGGGTTGACGGTTGGACTTGATGATCCTTGAGGTCTTTCCAACCTTAATGATTCTCTGATCAAGTCCCACCAAAGCACCTCCCACTGGCACCACCCAGGGCTTGGTTCTGGTCAGTTCCCAGTTCAGACCATTAGCGTAGGGCCAAGTGCAATCTATAAGGAACTAGCATTCCACCTGGCTAAGACAGAAAACCCCCATTTGTTATTTTTTTGCTCACCAATTTCATTTGAAAGGAAATATTAAATGATTTTTTTTCACTTACATCTGCAACATGAAAGATACACTGAAAATATATTTCAAATTATTTTATTTCTGCTTTATTCCTGCAGACAGATTTTATATTTGTAGGTATCTAGACAAGAGATTTTACACACATCTGTGTATATCAAGGCACACACAGACACACATAGATCTCATATTAAAAACCAGAAAATACGTCTTTAAATCCTCTATGAATATCGAGCCTGAAGCTACAATGAAACTCTTCTGTTAGGAGGGGTGAAACAGTCTCCAGATGAAAGTAGATTTTGAAAAATTTTTAGAGCCCAGGGGTTCATTTTTAATGAGCCGTTACTTTAAGTACTGCATAAAAAATACAAGAAATTGATAGTCCATTTAGCCTGCACCATACCTAATGCAAAAGTCATTAAGAGGCATTATTCTTAATGTTTATGATATGATCAGTAAGTGTACAAGTCTTTTTTTTTTTTTTAAAGTCAAGCATGTCCATCTATCTCATGCGAGAGAGTTTTTAAACACCTACGCTGAATACAGGAATATTATTTTGACCTTAACACGGGAATATTGTCTTGTGAACACCGCAGCTTGGGTTAACGCTTTGACACAAGAAAAAAATACACAAAGAGAAACCGAAAAACACGGAAAACACCCCCATTTGTTATACTGTACCTACATAGGATAGCATGGCTTTCATTTCTTCATCGCTTCTAACAGTAATCCGATCACCATCCTCATCTTCATCTAGAAGAGAAAGGTATTGTCTTCATGAACGATGGAAGAAGGACAGCTGTCATTTTAACACGAAAGGTTTTCACCTGGACTTTTAGAAGACGAAGAATGTACAAGCCAACCATAGATGTAACCAGGTACTCTGAAATAATGACGTAGAATGACTCCAAACATTAATTAACAAAGACTACAGTCCCATCTAAAAAGGGGGCACGAACCAAGCGCTCAACGCTTTGGTCTCAACAGCTCTCTTACTGCCAGAACCTCTGCAGAAGCCCAGCACCTCACACACCCCACAGTACCCCCGCCGACACCCATCACGTCATCCTCTTGACTCAGAAAACAGAGTAAAGCTTCCGAGTGTGCTCCATCCTCCCAGACAGAGTTATGTTCCGGCAGTTTCTTTCATCAGAACTTAATTACTACAAATTCATAAAAAAATTTTGTTTTCCTTTCACTGAAACCTTCTGGTCTCACTGCCAACCCTACCCCAACCCATCTGTCCTACGCCAAGTTCCCCCCCATCCCTGCCGCAGACGCACCGGCATCTCTGCTTCTTCATCACTGTTTTTTTGGGGTTTTTTTTGGTAAAAAAGTGACTTACGAGCAGACACAAACCCACACCAAAAAACAGAGAGATTGAGAGGAAGACAGAAGTTTGCGAACAAGCAAAAGCAGCCTGGGTTTCTGTTCGTAGTATTAAAATAGGAAGATCCGAAGGAGGAGCAGACTTCCCAAAGACACACGGCGGGACTCATCAGGTGCAGCTCTACCGGGGGCTCAGTCCCCGCCATCGGCACCAGCCGGTGCCACAACGTGCTCCAGTGCCACACGCCAGCGTTGTTCCTCCGCTCCAACGGGAGCAGTGGCCACCCTGTCCTCGTCTCCTGCCCCGGTCCTGGGGAAGAGCTCGGACACTCCCACTGGTGGGAGAGCAGCGCCAGGTGAAGGGAACAGACCCCTTCCCTCTGAACCCGTCACTAAATGTTCATTTCTTTCTATTGCTCCAGCTTTGGGGAAGGAAGGAAGGAGGGGTTAATGATCTGTCTCCAATTTTTGCATGCTGCAATTTAAATATCTTCCTTAGATACTTGTCAAAAATCCCAAAAACACCAACAAAAAAACCCCCAAACAAACAACAAAAAAAAAACCCCAAACCACAAAGCACACTGGTGTACACCCCAGCTTTAGATTTATTTTTTTTTCTTCCTTTTTGGGAGCTCTTTGAAAAGAAAACAATAACAAAATACCAACTGACACCAACACTGCCTTTTTTAGGGGGGCAGTATCATTGTCAACAGGCCAAGCCTTTTTTTTTCGGGGGGGGGGGGGAA
>WKFP01014991.1:202068-243463 GCA_011057875.1 Pterocles orientalis | reverse complement strand
TTTTTTTTTTTTTTTCTTCTCCATGCTGCTTTCTAAGAGGAGAGCCGCTGCTGAGCCAGCAATCCAGCGTGAATTAAAAAGGGGGGAAGACCCCAGTTTTCCAACAGCGAGGAGGAATTGAGGTGTTGAGCCGGCGCTTGCAGCCCAGGAACCAACCGTGTGCTGGGCTGCATCAAAAGCAGCATTAGCAGGAGGTCAAAGGAGATGATCCTCCCCCTCTACTCTGCTCTCCTGAGACCCCACCTGGAGTACTGTGTTCAGATGTGGGGCCCCCAACATCAAAAAGACATGGACCTGTTGGAGAGAGTCCAGAGGAGAGCCACAAAATTAATCAGAGGGCTGGAGAAGCTCCCCTGTGAGGACAGGCTGAGAGAGTTGGGGTTGTTCAGCCTGGAGAAGAGAAGGCTCCGAGGAGACCTAATAGCAGCCTTCCAGTACCTGGAGGGGGCTACAGGAGAGATGGGGAGGCACTCTATCAGGGAGTGTAGTGAGAGGACAAGGAGTAATGGGTATAAGCTAAAAGAGGGTAAATTTAGGTTAGACATTAGGAAGAAATTTTTCACTATGAGGGTGGTGAGACGCTGGAACAGGTTGCCCAGGGAAGTTGTGGATGCCCCATCCCTGGAGGGGTTCAAGGCCAGGCTGGATGAGGCTTTGGGCAACCTGGGCTAGTGGGAGGTGTCCCTGCCCATGGCAGGGGGGTTGGAACTTGATGATCTTTAAGGTCCCTTCCAACCCTAATCATTCTATGATTCTATGATTCTTCTCCAGCAGCAGCTTCTCCTTAGGAGCTCCTGGGGCTTCTGGCCGCGGTGGCCAGCTGGGCCAGTCCCTCTGTCGCCTCGGTGACCGGCCTCTGGCCCCTGGGACCGGGGTACAGGGCAAAGCAGTGAGCGGGGGCACAGGGAGGGGGACCGCTCTGCTCGCTGCCATCGCACCCCAACATCTGTATTAACCTGCTCCAAGCAGTTCTGCCAACAGCTGTCGCGTGCTTCGCGCTGTCCCCAAATTCCAAAAGAATCGGTGAAATATCTCCCCATGCTGCTGCCCGGGTAAAATTCTTTTATGTGTTCAGGGGTGCAGCCTGTTTGAAAGCACCTCTGACAAAAGAAAATCCCCCTTGAAAGCTTCCATCCAGCATGAAAGTCTCCCTACCTCAATCACAAACCATGATTTTTTAAAAAAACCTTTCTGCCTGAGCGAAGTTTCTTCCCCCCGTACAGCTCTGCAGCACAAAACTTTCCGGCTGTTTTTAGTGGGAGAAGGGCATTAATCTCAACCGTAGGCTACTGATCTGTACATTTTATCTCATACATGACAAACTGGACTGTTTGAGTTGTATTATCAGTTCAGAGGGGGGAAATTGGAAGGTGTATTTAATTCCTGAAATATCTTCAAGCTTCCTCATATTCAAATTCTACCTTGGTTGATCTTTCAATGGCCATTAGCAGAGATAAAGTCTCTCTCTGTTCAATAACTTCATAATTTAGTTCCGACACGAGAAATTAATAGAGCCCCAACTCCTAAGTATCTAAGGGATCGGTGCTGCCCACACAGACGTCTTTCTGTTAAACGAACCTTTTACCTGCAGTCCCTGTGTACCTTTCAGTCAGGTTCATTTCAATCACATTCATTTTCTATTAAATTTTAAAGAATAAAATCACCAAATTTCTATAGAACCGCCATCTTCCTAAAATGTCTTTTTCATTTACAAGGCTATGGGGAAAACCAACTCAATTTGACAAATTTGCATAAATATTATGTCGATTTTCCAGGGCTAATCATTACCTTAATCCCCCGTTCTGATTTGTGTTGATGCAGCTGTAATCAAACTTCAGCAGGTTTTATATTTTAAGAAATACCCCTTCTTGATACAGGTTTGGTTTTGCCACATATTTCTTTAAAGCCCACATTGCATAAGAAATGTTCATTCTAACGACACCAACACTTGAAACAAATAGTTAATATTTATTTTATCATCTCTGCTATGAGAACAGAACTTCACCAAAATCTATTTTTGTATTTCTTCTCCACGTTGGGGGAAAACTTGCACAGCAAGAAAGCATTTATTTTATAATATGTATCATAAAATATTTTTAAATTCAATATTTGACTGTCCCAAGAATCTTGCCTTAAAAAGTTTCCGACACAGGAAGTTCAAGAATTCCAGAAAATGACAGGAAAAAAAAAATATATATATATAAGCAGTCTTGATTTTCTTCACTAAATCGAAATGACACGCTGTCAGCAACAAATATGCGTGGATTTCCTATTTATAATTACGTATCCAAAGTTATTGTCTACCCACAATATTCAAAGGATTTAATTACAGGAGGATCATGAAGCCCATGATATAAATTCTATTTTTATTTGCACGGGGGAAATACCCTCTGCCAGTGCCACAGGCTTCCAGGCTGGTTTTACGCTGCAAGAGCAACTGTCTCAGTGCAGTGTGCTGCTGCTCTCTGCTGCTTTCCCCTGCCATCAGAGAGGACAGAGGAGATCTGGAGATGGCCAGGCAAAGAAAATAAATGGTTTTTTTCAAGGAAAAGCAGAACGCTGACACAGAAGAATGTTAAAATTATGAGGTTTGCCATGCCGTGGAGTCTCACAGGAGGATCGGTGAGTGGCGTGGAAAAGGCGCTGTGCCCCGCTGAGTGCCTGGAACACGGTTATCATGGTAATTGGCAAGGCCTTCAAAAAATAACAAAATAAGTTATTACTCGTTTCCCTCTCTAATTCCCACTGCAAAGTTACCTCCCTAACATAAGTCATTTCTATCTTTTCACTACCACAGACATCATATAATGAAGTTTTGAGTCTTTACCAAAACCCATAAAAAGAAGAGAGAGGAAAGGAGCTGACTCCCCTGGCCCTGCTCTTGAATATTCCTGTGCCAGGACCTTACCTTGGAGGTTTTCCTTGCCTGGTGGAGGGATGCGTGAGCTCAGTCTTGGGAGTGAATCAGGCTGATGCAAGTGAAAAATGCAGGGCTTAGAACTTACAGCCCTCTTCACATGGCCTTTCTTGACACACATTTTAAAGGTTATTTTGATAATAACCTTTACAATACACCTGGTGTAAATACTCAGTGGAAACGAAATCAGGTAAACAGACTAAACCAGACTAAATAGTTAACATTTATTAACTAAGCATGCTGTTATTCAACATTTTAACCATTAAAACTGTTTTGGGATACTGCATTACCAGCACTGTACTGTATTACATGTATATAGAACAGACTCAGAGGAAGCAGAATCCAAATGCCAGTCCTTGGTTCACTAAATTCAATTTATCATCTCTGCTTCCTCCCTGTACCCCTTTCTAGATCAGTATTATAAAAAACAAAGGATAAGCTCTTCATTTCCTAGAGAAAATGGCACCTGATCATTGCTTTAGCAGCGTACATTTTATTTTTTTTAGGAGGTTCATATATAACTTTCTATGTCAATAAAATAACATCATGGTGAAATTTATCTTTTTTTTTTCCTTCCTGCATCTTCAGCTCGTCAGTGAGTGCAGCAAACAGAATTCCCTTAGGCTTATGAAAAAACTAGGTCACAGTGTCCAGACTTTCTAAACATATTCTTCTCTAAAATGCATTTCCCAGGAAAGAATCACCCAAGTGTACCAGCTTGATCAATACACGTATAGATTAGGATCCCTTCAAACCTGCATTAAAACTTGCAGAAACTTGTGTTCCTTCCGTGCCTTTCCACTACCCCTTGCACTCTGCACAGGCTCTCTGGAAGAAGCAGCAAAGGACTGCTTGTGAACCAAATATTTGGAAATAAATTGATCTTACTTTCAATTCACTGAGAGCAGAATCTGGCCTCAAATAGATCTTTTAAAACTCCTTCTCTTAGTTAACTCATCTTGAACTGGAAAAAAAGAAACCCAATAGTCAACTTGCTTTAGGCTGTATTAAATTTTTTAAAAAAATTATTAAAGGTTTCATTCTTGCTTTAAATTATGAACATATTTTGAAATAAAGCAGATTACAAGCACATCTTATGTATATTTTAAAGGCTAGATATGATGCACAATTACTACAAAACTACAATGTAAACTATACCGTAGGAGTGAGCAAAAATGGCTGCACGTCGTTAATTATGTTACTGTACCCCATCAGACCAGCTTCAGGGGCTGCATAATTGTTCTTCTGTCAACCTATAAATTCTTGAGTAACAACAAAATTATTCTGATTTTTCTTACTCAATAATTCATATATCATAAAGCACGTATATAACCAGGCCCATGAGTCACTAAGCATGTAACAATCGTATCTTCAATCTTGTTCAAAAATCTGAAGTGTTCTTGAAAAGTGGTTTATTTTGAAATTCACATTTTAAGCTTGAAAGTTGCCTTGGTAGGACTTTTTGTCTGAAGGATTGCTTTTAATCATGTTTTACAGTTGTAATTCCATGAGGATTATTAATATCACAGAAAGTAATAAATTGGTTGTATACTGAACTAAAACAGGGCTCCTAAACTGTGCTTGAAGTGATGCAATTGCCGTTAAAATCACTCTAAGCCATATGTGTTCCACCTTACCAAGCACACAGCAACCATAACGCATCCAAACCAGCGCAGTGAGAACACAGAGTATTCCATCATTTCAAACCTTAGGGGCTTCCTCCGTATTTTTTTTAAATGCTGAGCAGATATATACTTAAGTTTTCTGTCTCCTCACTGAAAATGTTAATAATCGGGATCGTTCATAACCTGAACTCAGACAGAATCATCATCTCTCACAGCCTGCTGCAGAAAGCTCTCGTACTACGTGGACATTGTAACTTTCTCAATATGTATCACGGAGCGTTCACTAGAACACTATGATGTATTAGCATAAATAATGAAGGTTAAACGCCACTCATCTATGAGTAATACATATTTTGTGATACATTACCCCTCTTTATTTCAGCTGCATTTGTTCGCTTGCTAACTCACAAAGGTCAGTAATTGACACTGAGTGTCCCAATCATTAATGCAAATGTTGCTGTTCCATTGCACACGTGCTTTATTTAAGACTTAAAGGCAAACACAGTAATAACATCTGTTTCTTTTCTAGAAATCAAAAAACCCTTTTAAATAAACTTGGAAAATACTAGCGACAATTTTTATTCTACGTTCCCCTTGCTGTAATGCCAAAGGCACCACTTTTTTTTAGGTGTATTTAAACTGAGCAGTACAGCCCAAGAAAGCGTAACATGACATCTACTGCCATACATACGTACATTTTGGGACTAAATCAAGAAAACTCCTAGAATTATTAACTTACTTTTCTGTAGTGATCATGATTAAGGAGTTACAGCAAAAGCCAATTTGAATTAAATGTCCAAAATAAATAATGTATGAAGCAAAATTTCCTTTGTTTCAGGCAAAGTTGGTCTACGCAAGAGGCCTGAGGGCATTCAACTATTAAGAAATACCCAAGTTTCATTCAAGAATAATGCGACATCTATAATTATGGTTTGCAAAGAGATTTAAGGATCAAGGATCTTTTTCCTGCCGTTAGATTCTCAAAGGTGACCATTGAGTCAAGCACACCCAGAAGCTCAGGCTTGCATACAAGCACAGGTACATGACTTTGTCACAGTTCTGTTGAGACACTGCTGTCATACTTCGCAGGAGTCTTGAGAAACTGAGGTCTGTTCATGCCTGCCAACTCTTGCATGCAAACACAAACACGCAAAGATCAAAGAAGAAAACCCAAAAGATTCTACCTAGTGCTGCTATGCACTCAGAATTACAGTAGATCAACCACACAAAGCAAGCTGAGGACGGATCTAACTTCTGCTTAAGTCAACGAGAGGTCAGTTGGCTCCAGGTTTCTCTGAAGACAAGCACTGGATGTCACTCCAGGGGAAGAAAGATCAAGAAGGGGAGATGGCAGCTCGTATTTGAGATGGTGTGAGAGTACTAATCACAAACAAATGGGAGTATCAGTCCTTACCAATACCTAAATCAAGTATCAGTCTACATTGGGAAAAAAGAACTTCACACTGAACCTGTGTCCACCTGAAGGTAAGCAAGTAGTACATCTTCTAGTGATAAAAGCAGCGCTTTTATATGTAAAAAATGATATTGAACTACAATGAGCTGCCTGGAACATGTTTGTATTACTAGTCCCAGAAGTTCATTAAAACAAACATAACGCTCGTGTGTTATCACAATTTGGAGGAGCGGACAGTAACAGAAAATGGTATTTCTTGGGGCACTATCATTAGTGCTATGCAGTCTCTAGTGAAACATTTGTCAAACATACAAAAAGGTATAAAAGTGAAATATAGTAATTAAGACCTGGGTTTTATCGATTGTGTGGCTTAAGTAATTTTTCACAACAAACATAAGATTTAATAAGTATAAGTAGTTAAAGATCCTGACTTGGCTGTAGTCATTAGCATGTAATTGAACTGGTAAAAAAGATCAGTTAAACCTATGTTGATTACCACCTTATCTTTGAAAGGCAATTAAGGACCTCAATCATTGCAACAAGATTTGATTGTGCAACCTTTATTGGACATTGATCTTTCAGCAAAGCGCAGTTACATTTTCCATTAATTTACAGTAACACAGTTTAACTCAGATACCTGAGACCATTGACCTCGGTAAGATGTAATGCTAAGCGCTCGTTTAGGTTTAGATGCCCCCAGTAGTCATTACTGTTTAAAAAGACTGCTACAAGAAGTAGCTACTCGATCCTCTGGGTTTAGACTAAGGTTTCATTTATCTGAAGTAGTTAAGTGAGGTGAAACAAAGCTCTCTGCCTTTTCATGTCATCTCTCACTCATTTAAACATCATTCTTGAATACAGTCAAGAGATAATTAAGGCAAGACTTACAAGATAAACTACACTGTATTTCAAATGGGAATGGTGCAGGGCAAATCCCTCAAAAGTTGGGTCATTTTGTAGTTCAATCATCTATTAAAAAATATGTATCAACACTGTGTGTTGCATACCCAACATGTGCACAATACATACAAAGAGGAAGCTTCTGCTTAAAACAATCACAAAGAAGTTATTCTGGACCAGAGGAAGTGACAAAGCCTGGCTCCCTACAAGCTTGTCTTTGGAAGCAACAGGGTCACAAGACAACCCGCAAAGACCTTACAGGCAACAGACAGCAGTTAGGTGTGACACATGCACACAATGTGATGCAGCAGAAGACTCTGCTCTCCTCATCCTGGAGCGTCCCTTTAGGAGCCGACTGCCACAAGGCAAGAGTTCATGGTGATGAGGATTAGCAAAAGCAGTAAAGGCTCAGCAGAGAACTACACGCTGCCTGCTCATCCTTGCTAGCCATTCCCGTGTTCCCCAGAGCCTCACAGAAATTTTTGAGACAAGACAGTAGGAATCTTCTTGGCCCTCAACATTCCCATCTTGCATTCAGGCCAAAACTTAAGTGATAAAAAAGATACTAAGAACTAGATATTTATAGCAAAAAGAGAGTGAAAGCCAGATGAAGTATTTACCTTTGGCTAAAGACAAGCAAGTAGATTTATATTCGTACTTGAAAATTATTTTTGTAATGATTTAGTAACTCGAGCATTATCCCTTATAAATAGCTTATTTTCCCTCTGCAGTACTAGAACAGGTCACACACAAGCCTTAATGAAACGAATGAATGATACTATATCTGCACTCTGCCCTCAGACATCTTCTAGTTCATCCTTTAGCATGATCAACTTTGTAAGAGCAAGAGGTCTATTGATTTTCATGTAATACAAGAAAATATTACATTTGCTTAATTGTTACACAGTGAGATCATTGAACAAGAAATCAAGCCTCTGTTTAATGCTGCAAGCAGCACAGAATTGCAGGAATCAATAGGGTAGTTTGTCAAAGATGTTCTCTAAGGAGGCTTGCCCATCACTGTATGGACAAGGAGTCACGTTGCCTGCATTTATTGAAAAACAGGTAAGCAAAGTCAGCAGTACACATTATCAGAAATCAAACGAGCTGCAGTGAGTGGAGGTGCAACTCCAATGAAGAGCTGTATTTATAGTCTGGTAATTAAAAACCATTTTATCAACCTTGCGTTGAGACTAAACCTTTACAGCGAGATATTGACAAGATCCGTGGCAATGAATGAGCAGTATTTGACTTTAAACTTATGAGCTGCAGTTATTTAACTTCATTCAATACAGTGAAAATCAGTTCTAGAAAAATGCTAAGTCATTTTTATTATTAATGAGGCTTCTTATAGTACTGTCTCTTCATCCTTGAGACCCATTTAACTTGTGTCAAGAATATTCTCCAAAATTAAACAGTGCAAGCGCTTCTCTGATTAAAGTGTTATTTAGTGTTGCTTTTAGAAAAACCACATGTATTGCTTCATTAAGTGGGAAACAGTTCCATTATCTAGAATTAAATAAAAAAGCATTTAAATGAAATTATACTGTAGTTATAGCTTGATAATGATTTATTTAGGAGTAGTGATTACCCTCCAAAAACAGGACCTACCCATTTTACATTTATCTTCCTACTTATGAACACTGGAATAATCAGCCTACGTCACCAGACGGGGGATTTGGAATAGACAGCATTGCTCGCTGGCACCAAAACTAAGCACCAGTAATCTAGCCTGTACGGGTGTTTCTGTTGTTTGAACTTACTATCTAATAATTCCATATTTCCATTATACAAGTAATTCCTTAAAAGCTTTTTCTTTGCCCAGGTTTCCAACTAAATTTAAGTCACTCCATCATTATATGTGCCTGTTACAGCTGTGCTCAGCTGGAGAAATCAGTTATTTTGCATCAAAAAATGGAGGGTAGTATTATTCTCCTGTTTTAATTAATATCAGCAATTTGTAACTTAGTGCAGGGGCTACATCTTCTAGATTACTTAAATTTTATTACTTACCTATAAAGCAACCAAAAAAAAAAAAAAGCAGATATCTGGACTTCAAGAATTGCAAAAAATACGAGCATAAACCAGATTTTAGATATTTTATTTAAATATCATTTGAATAAATGCAATACAGACATTTTTAACTTCTTGTTGTGGTATTTTTCCAATGAGTCCTCCAGGCAATTGCAAATAGTCAGTGCCATGGCCTCATTCAAATGTGCTTGCAACTATGACAATGAATGCACTGTGAAACATCTACTCAGAGTTTAAACCTAAGCAGCTTAACCTTTTTATTCTGAAAATGTCTAGGGTATTCATAGTTTCCTCGCCCACATGCTACAGTTCAGTTTTCTAAGTTGGCAGATGTATCTTTAAATTATCACGAGTTTGTTCAGCAGTACTAGTCACTGACTTTCATAAATTCTAATACCCTGAGAAATACTCATTCTTCTCCCAAAGCTTTTTCAGCTTTACTGACCTCTGCAAAAATAAATCTTTTATGACCAAAAAGTCCACGAAGCTTCCTGAAGACAGCATGTTAAGTAAAAGAACAGACTGTAAAAAACAAACAGTTGCCTTCAGTTCTTTTTAGGCAAAGGGAGTAGATATTTGTAGCAGATGTAACACAGAAACCCACCGAATGACCGGTACTTGAGGGCATGATTTCAGTACATTGCGCCTTCATCTTCTTTATTTAGAAAATAAATAGTAACTGGGCCATGACTTGTATGAACAGTCTCTGTGACACTGACAAAGAACCAGGAGCCAATTCCATACAGTAAAGTTGGGATGCCTAAGAAAAGACAAAACCACGTTACATACAAAGACAGCAAGCCAGGAAAATTAAAACTGCCTACTAATAGTAAAGAATAATGACTCCAAAACGAAATCAGTGGAAAAGCATTCCTGTAGAAGTTGCCTTATTAACATTTTACCTTTACTGAAATGCTTACAAGCAGCTATCAGTACATAATACCCTCCTGGTGTATCAAGCACACAAGAATCAGAAAGCAGCTTAAGCAAAGCAGCAATACACAGGAATTAATAGAAAATGAGGGGATAGGAGTATGAAAGAAAAAGCCGGTCGTGTATAGGGCCTGATTTCTACTGATTAAACAAAAAATAAAATCGGAACAGTAATACACAAACTCCCTGGACATCCACTCAGTCATCAGTTCAGAGTTGGTCTATGTGTCACAGTAGAGAGAGGAAGGAAAATAGGCAGTGACTTCATAGATCAACATGAAGCTGCTCTTGGGAAAACCAGAGCAGTAGTCAAGACCACCAACTCCAACAACACTGGAATGAGTATGAAGGTGTATGTATAAAAACTGCCATCATTTCAGCACTGCTGAGTTACCCGTCTATTACAGACAACAAGATTTTACTTAATATAGGGGAAAAAGATGGTGATGGATTTAGGCCCTGAAATCAGCAAGGTACAAACACACCAAATTTGATGTTTTTTTTAAAGTTACCCAAGTTCTTAAGCTAGATTCTCCAAAGGGGGAGATGAGTTGACCTTTTAGTCACACTTGCCAGTCATCTAAATATGAAACATGCAGGGTAGCTGCAGGAAGGATGGGGCAGATAAAATGTCTGTGTGGAGGAAAAATAAAAACAGATTTAAAATTATTATTAAGAAATCAGCCTTGGTGATTATATTTGCTTATGATGTCAATTGGAAAGATGAAAAAATGAAGACTAGCTAATGTGTTTTGTAAAAAGTCACAGAAGATTTGCAAAGCGAGTGAGATTTTTTAAATTAAATATGAAAACAATAAAGTGTTTTAGCTATGTGACTATCACCATTTAAATGTGTTATATCCCCATACCAAGTTTTGAATAATAATGGATTTCAAAACTCATCTATATCCATTTTTATATTGCTAAGGCACTGACAGAGCATTTTTATTTATGAGCATGTGTACGGCAGCAGCGCGTCAGGATGAAGAGTGGTCCAAGTCCTGCACTACAGCAGACACTGCCTGCACAAAGGATGCAAAAAATTATCCCAGGCACTCTGAAAGAAACTGGTTTGCTTCATCTAGTGCCTGTGGATTTGCTTAGAGGCCAGAATTCCATCCACGGTAACAGAACATAGATTTTTTTAGATGGAAAACGATCCCTATGATTTGAGAAGAGCCATTTAACAACCGCTCGCGGACTGAGAAACACGAACCGGGTAAAACCCCAAAGACTATCGATTTACAGCTCTGCTTTCTCACAGCTGCTGAATAAACGGGCAGTTTTTGGTTTTTTTTTCCTTACGCTGCCCGGTGCGACCCGGTGGGGGCGGAGGATGAGGCGCGGAGTCACTTACCTCAGGCGGTGAGGAGAGGGAGGAACAGGGGGCGAGGAGAGGAGCGGGAAGTGAGGCGCTGCCCGCGGCCAGCGGCGCCCGGCAGGTCCCCCCTCAGAACCCGTGTCCCGACTGCCAGGGACACGGCCTTTTCCCTCACTCCACCCCGCGTCCCCCCTTTCCCGCCGCCGTCCCTCTTGTGAGGGGCGCAGCCCGCCCGCCTCAGGACGGCCAGAGCCGAGGGGGAGCGCCTCTCCGCCCGCCTCACAGCCGGTGAGGTAGGCTGAGGAGAGGCCGCGGAGCCGGCCCAGGACACGACTCACCGGCGTTGAGGACTTTGAGGGCGGTGAAGAAGGTGTTCTGTAGCGCCAGGTCCTGCGGGGCGGCGCGGGAGCAGTGGTACTTGATGAAGGGGAAGCAGCCGGTGCGCAGGATGTGGTAGTTGGCGCCGTTCACCCGCCAGTTGAAGTGGGAGAGGCCGAACTGGTCGTTGCGCACGGCGCTGTACTTCACGCAGTAGGAGGTCCAGTGAGGCAGGCCGCGCTGCCGCAGGTGCTGGCTCAGCACCTCCGAAGCGGCGGGACGGGATGGCGCCGCCGTTCCCCGCCACAGCAGCAGCCCCACCGCCGCCTCATGCAGCCGCCTCAGCGCCCGCATCCCCCGGGGCCGCCCCCCCCCGCACCAAACCCTGTCACCACACCGCGCTCACGGCTCCGGCCGCCGCGCCTGCGCCACCGCGACGCGTGCGCCCGCCGGAGGGCGGGAAGGGGTGGTGGCGGCGCAGGGGTCACCTCAGCGGCGGGGGCGGTGGGACAGGGCCTTGGAGCGGGTCTGGGCCTTGTCCGGGGGTGCGGGGGAGGACAGGGCGGTGTGGTGTGAGGGGAAAGGGGGGAGACGCGGGAAAGCCCCCGGCGGCGCTCCTCCGCGCTGAGGTGAGGCGGCCGCGGCAGCCCCGCGGAGCGAGGGGACGGGGTCATGCGGGCGGCGAGGGAGAATATCGCAAAGAATCGAGCAATTGTCTGTTTAGAAGTGGTTTTGTTTACAGCCTGCGTGCTGGCGGGAGCACCCTGTGGTGTTGGTGTGTCTCAGCTGCAGCATCAGCCAGGTTAACGCGTGCTCAGGGAAAAATGTGTTAAATTGGCGAAATTTCACAACGATGTCAGGTTAAAAATAGTGCTTTGAAAGTGCTAGACCCCTTTGAAGAGAAATATTTTAAAATAATCATCCTGATATGATTTTCTAAAAATAAAAGCTAAGGTTTTGAACCATTAAACATTCTGTTCGAGAAGAGAAGACTACAGGAGAGGAAACTGAGAGCTGGGAGCGGATTTTTTCCTTTTAAGAGTTGTGAGCAATATCTCAAACTCAGCAACCTTAAACCAGTGAGCTATGCCGTATGAATGTGCTAATTAATCAATTACTACCCAACAATGTGCCCTGTTTATTTACCATAATGTACTACATGTGCACAGAACCAGTAATTATTAATCATAGTCAATGACAAATCTGACTCAAGTTCAACTTCCTATAATGAACAGAGCATATAGTTAGCTTTAATATCTTTCTTTTTTAGAGGCAGCAATGACTGAGGATAGAAGATAAGTTGGAATCTCATACTGTGGCTCACCATGGTGAAGGACTGAACCACTGTATTGCCCCTGAAGAGATTCTGCTGTTACGTTTCATGGTCAAAATTACCACCTATAAAGCGGCGAGATGACAATTACTTTGATTTTTTTTAAGTATTTATTTCAAGATATTTCATAGTTAAGTTTGTGTTGCTCTTATTGTGCCAGAAGAAGGGAGAAATCCTTCAGCCTCTGACAGCGTAACCTCACACGGGTTAAGAGAACATAGATGGACCTCTGCTTGCACAGTATGTCCTACAAAGGGAATGAAGTAGCATCTGTATTTACAAATGCCTCAAGGACACCATTGCATACTTCAAAAGTATGAAACAATCATGACCAAACACCTTAAAGATGATGCTGGAAGTACTGTGAAGCATTCCTCCCAATGTCTTCTGTTAATAAGATTTGGTTGCACAGTTCAAGTCCCTGTGTTCACTGAATTCTGGTATAGTCTGGTTGTTTTTACATCCAAAAAGTCTGCTGAAATGCACATCTTTGTGATGTAAACCAGTCTAACCATCCTTCAGTTGAGATGATATATTAAACTACATTCATGAAGGTTGTACAATGATGATGTAACTCATCTTTAGTGCCTGATTGCTGTAACAAAATCTGTAGTCCAAAGTGAAATACAGAGAATCCACATACCCTATGAGGGAGTGCGTCAGATCTAGGATGGGTGATTTGTTAAATGGGAAGCAATGTTAGATAATCACTGAAATGTTGAGGACTGAGTTAGTCTTAAAATTCCAGGGATTTGTCACCTTAACTTAGATGGAATGTGGTACTCCTGAACTGTTTGGATGGGGTATCAGAGATGTTCGAATAAATGGGCACAGTGAAGACTTTATTCCAGAAGACATCTGAAATGCTTTTTTGCTCTATGCCCAGAGTTGTCATTCTAAATGGGGAAACTTGAGCTGTATGTCCTTTTCTTTTTTTTTTCCAGGGCTTTAAACCTAAATATCTAAAATCAGTTTCCAGTATCAGCTCCAGGCAATGTTCTCTCAGGACAATGACCTGAAATGGGTAGCACCTGTGCTAAAGACAGTATGTCAATTTTTACAGAAACAAGATTCACAAAGTGCTGTCAGCTGAAAGCACATCTTCAGCTGCAGCTCTGGCCCAGCAGGAGCACAAAAACCTTTATTTTACTTGTCTGCAGCTTCTGCAGTTGATTCCAAACCCCACTGCCCCTGATCTCCTTCCAGAAGCATTCTGCTACACCTTGCAGCTGGGGATCCAGCTTGGGCTTTTGCTGTTGCTAGCTGCAGAATTCTGTGGCAATTTCTGATGAGCAGCAACACCTGGGCCACCTTTTATTTTTCCATTCCCACTTTCTCTGTTTTCTTCCCAGTCTAGATTGTGTTCCGAATAGTGCTAAAATTCAAGCTACAGTTCAAGACTCTATTATTTCTTCAGTGAGTGTGAATAAATAATCCAGTAGTGTGAACAGGAGAATCGTGACTATATTTCTGACTTTTTTTTTAAGATTATTATTTTATATCTGCTGTATTGCTAAAAAAAATTACATTTTTGGCACCAGCAGCATGGGAGTTTCAATGTGAGAGACTGTCAAGCAGTTTCAATCCTTCCATCAGCTCAACGCTTGGAAGTGTTAATAGTAATTAAAAACTTTTTTTCCTCAAAATACATTTCACACTTTGCACATACTGAGAAATCTCTCTCACCATGGGAACTTTCAGATCACTTGTTCCCTGCAAAAAAAAACAGGTACAGTTTTCTTTTGTCAGAATAGAACAAAGACATAAGGAAGTGCAGGTTTCATTTACTTCTAGGACACTGCAGTCTATTAAGTGCCAGTGAACTAATGAGCCTCTCAGACCTTATGTTGTTCTGGCTTGGATCAAGACTTAATTTTCCTTAACCCTTAAGAAACTAGCTGACTCCGAGGCTGATACTGCCATGCTCTCCTGTGCCTCCTTGTCCCCCAGGATATTGCTGCTGCTGACCAAACTGGGACATGATACATAGCTTGGAGAAGGAGCTAGGTGAGAAATCTACAAAGAGCTGCTTAGCAGTAAAATGGGAGGGAATGCATTATAAATGCGGTGAGGAAAAGTCAGAACAACATGTTCTACAGCCCTTCAAAGAAGAACAAAGAACAAATGTATCTCATCTTGATGGAAGAACTAATAAGCAATTATACTGTGTTTTTTGGCATCTGATTTCTTGGCAAGTGAGTGATCGTTGTACATACCACAGCCAAAAACACCTCTGTTACACAACAATTCAGACAAAAACAAGTCAGCGATATCTCAAATACAGAATGTATCTGATGCACTGATCTGCAAAGGCCATGGTATGCTGGGAATCGTCGTACGAATACTATTCTAATGGTCCTCTCAGAATCTATTGTTGAACCAGTGCCATTACTATTATTTCTGATAATTTCAAAGTGAACATAAAACAACTGCTGCAAAAATCTGTAGATAACAAAAGAAATGATAAAAACAAGGACAGTCAGTTCTGAAAAGGAATCTGCTGCTGGCCTTACTGATAAGATGGTATTTACATGTATTTATTTAGAGGCAGAACACTGGACCTACTTTCATGTTGGAAGCCTATATTTTAGAAGACAATAGGTTTGAAAGGGAATTTAGGGTCACAGGACTCTTACAATAGAGTATGATCCAGTCTGATTTAGTGACAAAGACAGTGTGATCCCTATTAATAAGATTTTAAAAACAGATACTGTACTTCAGGAACAACAGGATGAACATCGGGGGCATTTATCATAATCCTCTGCTTTTCAACGGCTTGTTTTTGTGAAAGAAGGGATATTCTAAACACCAGGAAAACTCTGGAAATGTACTGTCTCAATATTACTTCACATGGCAATGCAGAAGGAAAACCAAACCTGTTCTTACAGATGAGAAAGTGCTTCCAGAAGCATAAAGAATAAGGCACTTAAACATTTTCCGTTAACTATTCTTTCAGAGCATCTGCTTTCGAAGGTTGCTCCTTTTCCAATTTCAGTTTGTTTTCTGCTGTAATTCTTAGAATTGCTTCAATATCTTGAATTGCCATCTGTAACAGATTCAAGGAATACAATTTATTTAATGGGCATTATAATCAAATCTAGCAGCCCAAATGCACAGCTGGTAGTACTTGCCTTGAAAAGGTAACCGGAGTTACACAGGACATGAGGCACCCATTACATTTACTATTACTTTGGGGACAGTTGGGGGAATTATTAGTAAATATATACAAATCTCAGGTAAATAAAAAATACAATTTGTTGCAATTCGTACTTCTAATTAACTAACAAGTGTTCTATTTCACAAATGTGAATCAATGTTAACTCACTATGAGAAGCCTTCCTTTTTATATTTTTTTAATGGTCGCCTTTCACTCCCTTATATTGAAAAAAAGGTTTTTTAGTTTGTTTATTCTGTAACACATTGAAATTTGATTATATTTAAAACTGTCATTTCGCACTCCACTGGTTAGAGGAAAATACAGAGTTAACACTGGAAAGAATATGTAAGATACAAATCTGTAACACAGTGCTCCCCTTCACCTTTCTCCAAAACACTTACAGGCAGGATCTTAGAAACTTTTTAGAAAGTTAAAGGTGATACCGTTTAGCAAAAGAACTCCCTCTGGGAAGTGTAGCTATTCTCTGGAATCAAAAAGCAGCATTGTAATAAGTGCTTGTTTCAGGGCACGGGGTTGGATTCATTATTGCTCTACTGTCTCCTTTTGCCAGCGAGGTCGGCACAAAGGAGCTGCCGAGGAAAGGTGGGTACTCCTGGGGGAACGTTCCCGGTGTGACGAGGCCCTCGCGCTTTGTCCTGCCTCCCCCCGCACCACCCCAGAGCATCCCCTGGCACGCGGGGATGGGCGCTGGGGGCAGATTCAAAGAGCAGAGCAAATTGGGAACAAAATTGACTTATTGATAGCGGGGTGAAAGATGTGAACTACGGGATTAAAAGAAATCAGTGTTAAAAATCTAAGGAGCTATTATAAATTGAGAAGTTTGTTTCTAATTTAAGATTCCTACCTTGATGGTGTGCCTTTAAAATAAAACAGACAATTGTGACAGAACTGTCTGAAGCACTGCCAATAGCTCCTTTGCTCTTACAAAGGACAATCAGGAGCATTACATTACAAATAATTTCACACTAAAGTATGTCTCTTTTCAAAGAAAAAGTTTCAAACTTAAATTTAACTAACGGGTTCATTGGGAGACTTACTATATTGACCTAGACACTGTAAAATACATACCGCTAACAATAAAAAAGGAATGCTTTAGCACTTGTTTATGATACAGCATGAGGTATTTTCAGCCCTTGTACAGAAATTAACCAGGATCGTTAGTTAATTAACACCTCACCTTAAAATTGGTCTCGCCTTGCATATTAGGTGCTGATATTTCTTGATGGATGATGAAGAGATTGTGAGCAAAGGTCATGAGGACCCCCTGGAGATCCTCTCCGATTGTTCTGTTAATGATATCCAAACAAATGAGTTTACCAATGATTCCCTTCACATGCTTAAAAACAATCGCCCTCTCATTTGTGCCTGTCTGGTGATGGAATTTAATGAGTATTTTCAATCTCACAAGGTGGCAATCTTCAGGGAGATATGAAAGATGAGGCTCTATTTTAACTTGTCAACAGAAAGGATTTGTGTAATAAATAATTTTTATTAATCAACTTAGCAGAAGTAAGCAGGAAGGCTTCAGCTACTGCAAGTAAAAGGCTAGTACTGAGTTAGGACTGACAGCTGAACACGTCAAACACCTGGATTAGTTCAGAAGAACTGTTGCTGCTGCTTACAGTTTGTGAAAGGACATCTGAAAGAGAAATTGCAGCAGTATCAGCTTTTCTGAGATTGTTGTAGCTTTTGATTCTCAATACGTATGACCTTACGGAATGGGGTATTATGCTGAGGAAGAATGAACCTCACTTCCTAACAACAGATCTCCAGTGCAGTGAAACTGATGCTAGTTCACAGAGATGGTTCAGGTATTTCAGTGATTCTATAAGCTCCAACTGTTATAGTCTTGAAAATATTTCCAAATTAAGATAATGAAGTTGCACTGAAAAGCAGAATGTATGACAAATATATTTGAGAGTATTCTGGTAATATATTAATAACTGACAATTCAAGCGGAGATCCAAGAGGTATTGTTCTGTTTCTTACAGGGAGAGCAACTACCAATGTGTTGTTCCAAAGGAGTTAGCAAGAACGTAGGTAGGATGCAGTATCACTAACCCAAGGACTCCATTTTCCAAGGTACGTGACAAAGTGACATCACACAAACAGGGACAAGCCATAGCCCAGCAGTTCACCGACTCTGAGGAGGGCAGGTCCTTCTCTTCTCTTCAGTTCCTCCCATTACACAACTTTCATGCTCGCTATATACCCTGCTATGGACTGATTCTATCTTAGCCTCACAGAAGAACATTCCAATAAAAGAAAGCTTTCTGCTGGGTTACTGAGCTGAACCAACCAGAGAGGTGTTAAAGTATCAGAGACAACGCAAAGGGAGGGTCGGGAGGGAGGAGGGCTCCATGGCTGGGGTCAGGGAAGGAAAGAGCTCGCCTTTCAGCATCAGAGGGCTGTCAGGACTGAGTTCAGCTTATGAAACACTTTCAGATGCCTCCTAAACCACTTTTTAAATGGCTCCTGTAGATATTTTTTAAATACTTGTTTAGTGATTTTCTTTCAAAGGTATCTTAGAGATCAATCATGTAACCTGCCTGCACTGACTACAGGTGAGTGCAGTCCAGTGTAGGAATATCTAAGCCTTAAACACATCTGACTCACTTGTATGCCAGCAATGGCCTCAGCCACAAGGAGCTCAGTACAGGCCACAAGAATCATAGCCCTAGAAACAATCTTCAGGATTCATTTAGTCCATTCCCAGTGCTAGGGCAGGATCAATGCTACTTATATCATCCTGACAGAGCTTTGTCTAATTTGTTACTAAACAGTCAATGACAACTGCACCGAAGGATCTAATTAGTTCTTCACTTCCCTTACTATCAAAATTTTTTCTTATGCTAAACATGAATCTTTCTTGCTACAAGTTAAGTTCATTTCTTGTTCTACTAACAAAGACATGGAAATTACATTTTTCCTTCCCAGAGAAGCTTTTTATGTGCTTGAAGGTTGTTAGCAGATCTTACTGCTGCCTCCTCCCCTGCCCCCTTTACTCTTGGCCTTGTAGAGTCATGCTGTAGAACTCTATAAATATTTTCACTGCGTCTCCCAGGTTGTATTCTTTACCTTTTTCCATAAGCTCATGACATCACAACTTGCAGGCAGTTTGTAAGCCACTGTAACTCACAGATCCTTTTCTGCAAAGCTAGTTGTTCCTCATATTCATTACTGCTATCTGTCACTTCTTGCACCTGGTTCCAATTGAATATAATTCTGGTTTTCATATTGTTTTTTCAATTTGTTGAAATAATTTTGAATTCTATTCCTGTCCTTCAACGTACTTGCAGTCACATCCAGCACTTGTTTTCTTATCCAGGTCGTTCATGAAATAGCTCCAGCGTCAAAGGAATAGAAACAGACTGACAACAGACCATTTCAGCCTCCCACTCATTACGTTCCTATTTTGGCAGTAAACTTGATGTAAATTTTCTCCGAGGAGGAGAGGTTTTCAACCAGTGTATAGCAGATTTGTGCAGATCATGCTTTCTCAGACTTCTTTGGAGAAGTTCATATGTCTAAAGAATTACTGAACTCTCTGATCTGCTGCTGCCTGACTGCCATCAATCACTTTGTAAAGAACAAGATATGAAGGCATTAAACTTCAACCATCTTTGCGTCATGTATAGTTAGGTTTTTAATAACGCTGCCTGTAGAAGAAAGCCTGTGCTAATCCCTGTGCTCTCACAGCTATTGACAGGGAATCTGGGTCTTGTAAAGCTAATTGCAGCAGGTCTTTAGTCTGCAATGCAGTCAGGCTTTGATCTAAGCAGGTTTTTCATGACTAAAATGCTTAACGCCTCCCTAAAACTTTTCAAAAGGCCAATCTTACAAGAAGTCATTGTATTTTTCTGAGCAGTAAGTGACAGTGAACTTGAGTGCATGGTGGTCAGATTGTTCATTTCCTTCATGACGTCTGTCAGAGCCCAGGACAGCCTGCACTGTGGTGTCACCCGCTGCAGATCATGTTCCCAGCGGTGTATCAGACTGTGGAACTGTACTTACATCATTCCCAATCTGTATCGCTTCTGATCTTCATACAATAGAAAAACTGTTCCCTGTTTTTCCTGTTAAATAAAAAAAACCACAAAGTTGCTTTAATGATTTCTAAAATAGTGACAATGATAATAAATGTATTTTACAGGGACGGTAAGTACATCACCACATCTAAGAAAGGCTGGTTTGAATTGTGTGTAACAGATTACTGCTCGTGTAAGCAGATTATTGCTCTTATTGTAAAGAATACATTAAGTTTATGTGAAGAGAATACACATGGCAGAGGCTATTCATAGCAAATATTTTTGTTCCAAAGCAGTAAGAGATGGTCATAAGTACCTTAAAAGTTACCTCCTTTCGCAGTTATTTTTATCGAGAGACAAGTTGACCCTTAAAAGCTTTACACACACTTGAACTGAAAGACAGTGAAAATATGTTCAGTTTTTCCTGGTTTTAAAGTTTATACTTCGCCTTAGATATTACTTTCATTAACCTTCTGCTCTGGTTCATCACAGGCCTGATACTGGCGACAGTTTGGTCAGCAGCAAAACTCAGATTTTCAGATGCACTAAGCAACAGTTATCACACGTCACTGGGAGAGGTGCCATGAGCAGGTGCCATCCCTGCGGAGGGTTTCTGCTGAGAGAACACGTAAACCTCTGCATTTCCCGGGGAAGCCCTGTGCCTAGATGGAAATCTCTGTCTGCTGTTCTGTCTTGTGTAACATCTTCCAAACTCTTTTCCAGTTGGCTTTTACAAATCTGTTCATAAGCCCTAAGCGCTTCCTTTCCTAGCAAAGACTGCATTTTAATTTCTCCATTCCTCTTTCAGTTCTCCATTACCACCTCACCTCTTGGCCTCTGAAGGTATATCTTATGGGTCCAGCGGTGCGTAAGGGCCATACGATGGCTGAGTGCTCTCCTGAAAACTCCGTGCCAGGATGGCTGTAAACCTGAGCACAGCTCCTGCCTGACAGCTGTAATCCTTTTTTGCCCACAGAGCTGCACCAACAAACCCACTGACAGCGTTCTCTCTGTAGTCTCTGAGAGACACCATCTCACTCCCTGTTGTGTCACATAAACTTGTAATAATCTCCAACCTTCGCTGCTTCCGGTCTTAAGCCAAATCAGACACATATCTGCAGTTCTTCAAGACTTACCTGTCAGCTTACTTTAGCTGGGGTGTGTTATAATATTAGACTGATTTTTACAGGAACTACTGGAGACCTTTATGCAATTCCCAGTTCATTCATTAGCATCATGAAAACAATTCAAAATACAATCAATTCTGATTTATACCAAGTCCTCTTCAACAAAACCGTAGAGCAACACCTTGCTGTGTTTTTAACAGAACACTTCAACTTTACATTGTGCTAAGAGGTCTCACCATACTAGAATGTACGTACAAAAATGATGCAGAGTGAGTATCATATTTTCTCATCTTTCCCATCCATACCTGGAGGTCAAATCCAACACCACGAGCTTTACACATCTGGAGGAGAACGTTATAGTAGATCACTGAAAGGCTGGAGTGCCTCAGTTGACTGCTTGCTACTGCACAGCGGTTGCTTGTTGGAGCAGGCTAGAGAAAACAACACAGGAGTCTTTATTCTCATACCAGTTTAGATGAGAAACCAACAATTTACTAATTAAATAGCTTCTTCTCAGTACACTCATCTAAGTGTGGAGTAGGACTCCTTTTGGAGGAATTCCTGTTCATCACAATGTCTATGGAACACAGACATTTCCAGCTCCTGCTGTCCATAAAACCTTACATCATAGATCAGGTCCACAGAATCCCTCTTTATGAACCACATCTTCGTATTTTCACAGCTTCATGGGTAACTGAGCCCTCTGAAATCATTCCAGGTGGATCCTCTGAATCCATCCTGCCTTCTGGAAGCATACGTTGTTCCAGAGTCAGCTCTTCTCCTCAGCAGAAATTGCAGTGCAGACAGTCGGGAGGTTTTGAAACTGGGTTTCCCCAAGACTGAGCGTTCTGCTACACCATTAGTGTGAAGAATTTTTCCAGCAAGTCTTGGAGGAGGCGAGGCCCAGTGACTCCAAGGAGCTCTACAACTGATACCAGTGGAGTTCATGCTGTGATTAAAAATCAGGACTGCATTTGAGACTGAACTCTTATCAGCGCTTAGGACAAAGGAATAGAGATGCTGCAGTGAGTGGAACTGAACAGAGGTGTTCTCCTAAACCAGGGCTTCCCAGTGGTGGTATTTTTCATACTGGACTGTGTTCAGAGTGGGGATGCTGCACGTTGAAGTGCGTAATTTACAGTATTTTTTCTAAAATGATATTTGTTTTGACATTGACTCATTTAAGTTGACATAGTTGAAATCCTTATATAATACATCTCTGCCTGAAAATTAATCATGTTTATAATATTCTGAGAATTAATAACACCCATTGCTCAAGTCATTAACTTAAAAAAGGAGCTTCCAAAATCTGTTCTCTGCAGTAGGGGACCACAAATAAATGAATGCTTGATAAAATAATCCAAGTAGCAGTTTAACAAGCGTAAACTTGAATGTGGCTGCAATAACACAGAACTATTGTTTAAGGGTTGGCATCAGGTTGATGAGGTGCTTATTTCAGCTACAAAGCATGCATACACATGCATAATGAACTGCGGTATGAATTATTAATGTGTTGCTTATTTAGCCTCATCTGTCTAGAAGATAATGTATCCTAACTATAATGAGTGATTGGTTTTGTACATAATTACAGTAGCAGCAGTATCTAGGAAATTTGTTCTTTCAAAGAAGGATTTCTAAAAATAAAATCATCACACAAACTCAGTTGCTGCTCCATTTTATCAAAATCAAACCTACTAGGAGTGAGAATATATAATAAATTCAAAGGGACAGAATCATTATTAACATCATAATTTTACACAAAGTGTTTTACTTAATCATTCATTACAGATCATGTGCTGTAAAAGCATTTGTCTCTTGGTTTGTTTGTTTCTTTTTCTAAATATATTTTCCTGAGTGCGTTTTTGTAGTTAACTCTTAAGGAGATAAAAACCTCAGAAAAACAGAAAGAAGAAAAATAAAGGATATAATGACAATTTATGTTAATTCTGACAGAATTTTAATTAAAAAAAAAGTTGCTACTTGATTACTTTTCATTTCTAAAACTTGTACTACTGGGACTAATCATATCCAATTTACTTCTCTCCAACTAAAAGTGGTTGCTTGACAAGAACAATAGATCAAGAGCTCATTAACCTCTAAATTATAGCTCCATGACAGTTTTGGAATGGTGCTACATTCCTCCTCTATGGATGAAAAAAAGGGGAGTCGTGAATCTTCTGTCAAAATGGGTAAAACAGCATCTGTTTTATTTCTCTATGTATATCCATACGTAACCATACAGTTCTTATTCTCTGACTTTCCTAACGCCCTTTCTTCCTTTTTAGAAGGACAGTCTCGAGGTTCAGAGCCACAGTAAATCCTGCACCAAGGCTGATCTAATATAAAAAAATCAGCGTAATAAACAAGTCCTACGTTAACCATGTCTCTGTGACAGTGTGTTTTTAAGGATCTCATTTAAAATCGAATTCCTGGGAGGGACGGTTCTGGACGCAATTTTGGGAGTTTTCAGAGAGATTAAAGGTGAGATCCTCAAGGAGCAAGTGCCGCAGCACTCATCATTTCGGTACCTAAACCTGCGGTCCCGAGCACCTTGGCTTTGTGTGCAACACCCACGGAGAGCCAAGCACACGTGAATTCACAGCGCCTGACATCAAGTGTGGATGAACCTGACCTGGCAACAGAAAACGGAAAGACTGAGTGGGGGGACTTTGGGGCTCAGCTCTCGGGCTCGGTGTTGCAAACAGGTGCCTCTTCCCCTTGGGCTTGGTAACTCTGGTCCAGAGGGAGCGAGCAGGAGGGAGTACGATCGCATACTCCTGCTCAGGGAACTCGCCTCGGTCAGAGTGCTTGTTTAGTATCCCATTTACTTCGTTAACCTCGTCAAATCTAAAAGTAGCAGTGTAAAATCTGAAAGGAGTGACTCAGCTTCTCTAGAACAGTGACCTAGGACAGATTTTAACTTTCTGGTAATTTACATTAATAATTTTATTTGTAAACAAATCCCTGCTTACAGTTTTTGTCTCCTCGTGCCGAATACGTTGGCTTTTCATTTTGTTTGAACCCAGAGATACTTCAAAGTGGCTGGATCGACAATCCAGATGTCCGTCTGTCACGTACAACATGAGCTGAGTCAAGGCCAGCTGGTCGCTATAGCAGAGGTCAAGGTCTGTTGCCCATACCTATGCAAAACACAAAGAGGTACATTAAAATTAAAATTAAAAAAAAAAAGAGAACTAGAAGGGTGAAACTCGGAAATCATGTAAAGGAACATCTATGCCTTTATTTTCATGCATGTTTGTATACATACTTAGAGTTTCCTTGTGCTGGTACATCAGTGGCAGTGACAAACCACTTCCAAATGGGAACAATCAGAATTCTTACAGAACTTGATAAGTAAAGTTTTAAACCCGAAAGCCTGAGGACAAGCCAGCTGATGAGCTCACCAGCTGTAAAGCCTGGATCACATTAACTAGGTAATTATCTAAATACTAAATATCACACCTGGATTTCTCAGCTGAAGAATAATTAAGGTCAAACAAAGTCAACCCGGAGTTACAAACAGCTATTTTGAGACAGAAAAAAGGGAAGCTCCAGAAGGCAAAATAAACTGAGTAAAAGGATGAGGGAAGTGTGGAATCCGCGCGTAAGAACACGTATTGGTCATCACAGGGTTGAGCAAAGCCCGTCCCCATCGCAATACGTGTCCTTATCAAACTGGGGATAGCACACAGAAAACCCTACAGCTTGTGGCGTGGTTCTGCTTCCCCGCACACCACCGCTTCGTGGTGCTCATTCACGTGGTTTTACCCGTTTGTCCCCGTTTAAAAAAGTGCTTGTGCCCGCTACGTCAGCGAGAAATGTTAACGCGCACAAAGATCTGCCCTGCAGTGCACCCCTTTAAAACAAATCTCGCAGCGAATGACTTGAACAAGCCTTTGAATGGTAAATGGCATCATTATAAGGATATTAAGGGGTCAGGCAGTCAAGGCCTCTTGGTAAACTGGAGTTAATTTCTGAATCATATGCACATAGTAATGCCCTTTTTATAATGGTGAATAAATCACAGCAGTAACAGTTGTTAATATCTAACTGCCAAGTATCTGTTGCCGTATTAAATATCCTATTTGTCAACTTAAATATTTCTTGCTGCATGGTATAAAATGCAAATCGGATGCTAATGGCTGGCTTTACTTGGTAATAGGGGAATATTCCCCAATTAGAATGCTTAGTTTTCTTCAATAATTTATTCTTTATCATCACTTCTGCAAGACAGGAAGGAACTTTCATATCAATTTGTACTTTGCCAGTATGTGCCAGCCTTTTCAGTGGGCTGAACAGTAATTATAAACTATCCATGCTGTGGAAGCATTACATTAATTTCTGTAAATATTATCAACAAATCAGTAATGGCCCATGTGTCTCGAACCTTATTTGGGTTGGATTTTAGATGGATTTCAGTTAAAGCTTCATTGATGCACGAACAGAGGGGCAGGAGGCAAGTTTAAAGGTGTACCATAAACCGGCTGAGATGGAAAAACCACAGAAGTTACGCAAAGACGTCAACTGCGCCCGCAGCGCATCTGGGTGAGTACAAGGGCCGTGTTCTGGCAACCTGTAGAGAATGGGTCGAGCATCTAACAGCAGATAAAGCTTTAAAAAAAGCAGCCTGGCAACATAAAAAGCCGTTAGCACAAGACAAATTCATTACACTCTGGTAGAGATGCAGGAAAACCATACCAAGCATGGGATAGCACGTGTGTTCTGCAAGAGCTACTCAGCAAATCCCACATTAGTAACTAAAATTAAAATATGTGCAAGTGGCATTGTGGTGGAGCCGGGCGAAGACCACAGCTACGGAGCTGCTTACAGCGCTCCTGTTCTGGAAGCAGGCAGTGGAAACCTCTGCTGGCTCTGTCAGTCTGGCACCTCTCACCAATAATCTGTCAATAGATATTCCCAAACGGAAAGGGACAGCTCGTCGTATCAACGTGCGCGGCTGAAGAGCCTGCGCTTCATGGTAAAGACATCTCCGGTGAATGAAGTCACAATTATAGTGTAAGTCTTTACAGCTGCCATAAAAATGCTTCAGCTTTTATGTAAACTTGAGAAGGGAAGGAAACATAAATTCTTAAAGAGTTACTAAATGATAGCTTTTCTTTCTCTGGTTTAACTGTTTTATCTGCATCTAGTACTGATTGTGTTATTGTAAAGAGCACACCCGCTATTTGTAAAGAAGTGTTTGAATGACACTGTAAAAATGTCAGTTAGTAAAATATTAATGCAACCTGGGCATTGAAAAGAGAGCTTCTTTGATGACTTTAAAAATTCACAATAGAATTGGTTATTTCAGCAGCGATCGCAGACAGGATCTTATCCAGCTGCCATCTCGTGGCAGCTGCTGGGATGGACTGGTGCTGGCCTGAAAACTTACATCTCCGGGCTCTAGAACTGGCCCTAGCCTCTGTCCTGCTGAATATCAGATTGGAAGATGATGAATGAAAACACTGTGGCTCTTGTTTGAGAATAACACACAGAAAATGCTATGTTCACTCTGGAGAAATCTTAAGACACATATGTGAATACAGAAGAACACAGCCCACAGCATCCCTCGAAGCATTCACCAAACTGTAAGACCAGAGCTGACCAGTGGGCTGCAGAGACATGGGTGCTCTGCTCTTCCTAACCTGAGCTTAATCCAGTGTTCTCTCAGTACTGCTGCAAGAGGCACGGTGCTGCGTAAGCTATCCGACCGATGAGAAAGGTGGCTAATGACTCCTCTTCTCCAAATTATCTGTCCACGGATCTATGGATGGAATGAAGTTTATGCATTCAAGCGGTCCCACTCAATTACATGGACTTACTCAGGTGCAGCTCCTTGACAAGCTGGGATCTGAGCAGCATCCAGTCAATACTGTGCACGACTTTGCTCCGAAGGGTCAAGGTCTTGCTCTTAAAGATCAGTCTTGGAAAATAGAGTGGGAATCAGAAGTGATTCAGTCCAATCTACGCACCTAATTTTTCTCCTTTTTCCCCCAAGACACTGAAAACAGTGTGTCTCCATCTCCCTTTCCCTCGGGAACAAATCACAGATGCTTGTAACCAAGACAGAAATAGATTCCTGAGGCAAAGAGAGAACTGTGTCAGGTCCCCAGCCTCCTCTGCCCCTCAATCCCTGCCGGGCTGCTCACAGCCAGTGGCAGCCGATGCACAGCATTACGTGTTGGGAAAAAATATTTTCCTGTGCAGGGGTGAGGCAGTGGCCCAGGTTGCCCAGAGAAGCTGTGGATGCCCCATCCCTGGAGGGGTTCAAGGCCAGGCTGGATGAGGCTTTGGGCAACCTGGGCTGGTGGGAGGTGTCCCTGCCCATGGCAGGGGTGGAAGTGGATGATCTTTAAGGTCCCTTCCCACCCAAACCCTTCTGGGATTCTGTGATAATCCCCTGGGCACCCAGACAGGAGTGAGATTCTCCTACAGGCACTACCTTCAACACTGTTGGTTGCAAACTGCAACTTCCTCCAGATCTACCAGATTTTAAGGAAGAGCTACATGTAGATGGAGGACGATACACCTTGGAGATGCCTCTGAACTACTCACTGTACGTAGGAGCAGTGGCAAACAGGCCGGCTGGACTGCACACGCCGAGACAGACCGCAAAGCTCCTCTGGGAGGATGAGGGAAAGGGAGCTGGGAGAGACTTGGGTACCGAGTAGAAGCAAAGGGAAAATCCAGTGGAAATATGAGGCAGCATGTCATATCTGAAAGGTTACAGCATCATCCAGCTCCTCTGGGCCTGAGGACAGCATCCCCCTGGTCACCTTTTGGTCAGTGCAGACAGCAGGAACTGCAGGACAATAAAGATACTGCTGTGTCTGTGACAGGCACAAAGCTCTACAGTGATTTACTTTCCCCGGAGATTCACTTTCTCGTTCCTCCGTTCACCCCGGCTTCCCACGGACTCGTGTGCTGGACAGACGGGGTTTTCCTTACCCACCACGCAGAGTCTCTTCGCTACTAGTGCTCCAGAGGAACACAGCAATATGACAACAGCACGCTGAAGGAAAATACTTGTGAACAGTGATGATCTTGAAAAAGATAAGCAATACCCTGCTGTTCATATAAAAATTACATTATGCTTACGACAGAGATTTTTAAAGGCTTTCAGACTAGAGCCTGAAACTCAAAGTAAATGCATTTCTTTGCTCTGAAGTCCCCTGCATGAGTGCAAAGGCAGAAAGATGTTTTCACTTATTTGGCCCTTCACATTTCTTAAAGAGTTGTATTTATGTAGCATGTAGCTTTATGAACATTTCGGGGATTTTTAAGTATTTAAATACTCAGACTGTATTGGTAACAGATGTTCAATGATATATTTAATTTTTAGTTTTATTGAAAATATCATGTATCGGCTGATATTTTCTGTAAAATATAACTTTGAAAGGATGCCTAAGTGTACTGTACTTCCAGGAAATATATCTGAGCCTTTCAGCTACTGCATTAAAGTGAGCACTTCTGAAATTAGCGAGCAAATGTTCTGAGAGTCTAATAGGATTTCTTGTTTGCCAAAAAATAGTGCTTTCAGGAACACAATCTTTTGTGTAATCTCTCTCTCACAAGACAGATGGCATCATTAATTGCCTCTACATCTAGTTAAATTTTAAAACCTGTGCCTAAATAATGTTAAAGTTGTGGTGCATGCTGACAAACGTAGGAAATATTAAGGTAGAATCAACTGGAAACAAGGGAAGGAAACCAAGACAGAACAGACAGGAACAATAAGAGGCCACAAGAAACACGGACTGACTGACTATGTCCTTGTTCGTGCCAGGAAATGTCACCCCCTCGCTAATCCAGGAAGCATTTCTGCGTTTCGGTGAGCGCCTGGCTTGGGTGAAGCAATTGGCAAAACTCCCGTTGACTTCAGAGGGTGCAAATGTCATCCTTTAATCTTTTTAAAGCAACTTCACATGGAAGTTGTCCAATATGGCTTATCCGCGGTTCTAATTCCAATGCCTGTGTAAATACATTTTGGGAGTCAAGTGTAACCACTCTCTGTATTTCAAAGCTCAATTTATTCCGATTCTCTGGTTTACCAGAGCCACCCTACAGCAGTATCAGTTACCTAAAGGCTGATTTTAAGTTTTCTCTGATCTTAAAATGAAATATAATCCTCACAGCGCTGCCAAAGAGCCGACTTTTGCCAATAGATACCATATGCTTGTTGGTTTTAAACACCAACCCTGTGTTTAAAGCCTTTTCTCACACCATACAAGCTGTGATTTTTCCAACGCCAGTGAGAACGAGACACCGAAATGGTTTTGAGCGCGTACAGCCACGCCATCTTCTCCAAGTCCCCCATACTACATAGCCGATCTCGTTAAATACAGACGTGTTCCTCTTACAGGTAAGCACTTAACCAGTCAGGGTCCTAACCGAAGATTGTAGAAGAAAACGATGCCGAAAGAGTGAAAAACAAGGAGATGCACTGGAAATACAAGAAATCATTGAGACATGATGCTGCAATCCTGAATTAGCATCTGTATCCATATTCCAATTTTAAATCTGTATAGTTGTACCCAGTAAGCTTAGCAAGACTATTCATCACTAGGATTTTATGTTTTTTAAAAATTATCTCCTTTTCTTCAAACATAAGGGCACTACCAGAGCACTTGACAGCTTCCGTCTTTTCACCCGGGTTTTACTTTGTTTTATTTTAGTTGTTCATTGTGCTTTAGGTTTGTACACCTGTCATAATATTCAATCCTGTTGGCCAACGTTGGACAATTTGCAAGAAAGTAAAATCATCAAATATATTAAACTCCCATGAAGTCCCTAAAATACTTCAGAAAGGACAGAGGAGAGAGACCTTACTAGCAACATTATAATGTGAAGGTGAGTTCAGCTGGAGAACACACGGGAACTTAACTTCAAGGCACCAATCTATGGGAAGCCTGGCTTCATTGTTTTTAAAAATAAAAACACTTCCATAAGCTTAAACACAATACACTATCCATAATGTCCTTCATTTAGTTTTCAAAGTATCCAAATGGCGAAAGAATGACATTGTGACAAAGAAATCTGACCTTATAAATAAAACAAATAAGAGGAAAATAATCTTTAGAAGGAATTAAAACATTATTTTCTTCTCACTCAGCTTCGAAAGCAGCCCTACAGGCTTTGCTGGCTTGTTACTCTTCAGGCTAATGAGAAAGGTTCCTCGTGTCCACCTGGCAGATAATTCTATGCTATCGGTAGAATAACCGCGTGCTTTGCATCCCTCCACAGGCCTCTCCGCTTAGAAATAAAGTTTGGTTCAAAAGGGCAAAGCATTCTCCTGATATCTGTTGGAATCAAGTAGGAAACCAGACATTTCTGCATCTCAGGGGGACAGCGCGAAGTCACGTACCTTCCCTGCTCACCTGCTGTTCCATCGTTTGCGGATGGACGAAAGTCACAAAATCGACAGAGAAATAACCCAGCACTCCTTTAGATTTACAGGCTTCTCCAATTTTTAAGCAGAGTGAATTAAGAACCGCCGGATGGACAGAACGCTGTGGAATGGTAGTGCCAGATGATCGCAAAGGACCGTCAGCGTGGAGCTGGTCTCCAGATGACACTATTTTTATCTCGCCTGTTGGCTCTATCAGCACATCCGCCGTCAGGTTGGTGACGTTTTCTGCGAGTGGGAAGGCTTCTATCACACCACCTAGTAAGAAATGAATTCGCTGTTAAGCGAGTAATCAAATTCACATGCGATGCTCTTCAGAGTGCACAGAATGAAACCATCCAGCTCCTATTGTGCTCAGACATCGCCGGGAGGACTGCTACGGAGATGCAGCGAGTAAATAAATGTCATGTGAGCAGCAGAGCTAGAACCCATGAATCTCTTGGAAGAGAAAGAAGATGTCTCAACTAGTAGAGAACCATCCAGTTCAACTAGTGGTTTTTGAGCTGCAGAAGCTTTGCAAGGAGTTCCAATGACAGGAGAAATGTACTTTTGGTTAATATGACTGAATCTGGGGCTGTCCTACAACCCAGCTCTAAATGCCAGGCCCAGAACAGTGGCGAAATGCAGTGTTGGGACCTCAGGGGAGTGGGATCTCCTGCTGTGAACTCATCTTGGAGATTCCCATCCATATGATGGCCCGAGATAAGTAGTCTGCGTTTTGGTGGAGTGGAAGGGAAGGATTGTAGATGACAACTTCTAGCAAGGTTACCCATAAGAAAATCACAAAGAAAACTGGTTGGGATTCTGGATGTGTCTTCTTACCGCAGATAATGCCAGAACTCACTCAGGATAAACTAATACGTAATAAAAATTGGTACTGTATATGTTCACTGTTATTATTTTTCCAAAAAAATCCTTTCAAAGCTTTGAATAATCCTTGTCTCTTCCACAGGTAAAAAAATTTATGGAAATTTACTACCCAACCACAAACACTGCATCTTTTCTGTCCAAAATTTGGTATACAAATACAGGATTAACATGTCTGTGCAAAGCCCACTCGCAGATACACGGACCTGCAGTGATTAGACGAGGGTTTTATCTGCACTGCGTCTTTCAGACAAACCTGGGCTCACGCTGAGCTCCGGGCCAGCTTTGATCCAAAGGTGCCACGAGTGGGTTGAACGCGGGAAGCCCTGCTGAGGACTCGGCACCACGCGAACAAAACTATCCAGCTATCAGATTGGAACTTGTTCATATTCCTTTGGCTGGAGGGCAAGGAAGAGCACAGCTCCGGTCTGACCACGAGGCTGTGCCAAGTGCTGGGAGGGACAATGCAGCACGGTGTCACTGATCCTCAGCAGCAACACCACCTGCCTGGAAGGCAACAACCAGGAGGAACTCAGCTCCCCTCCAAGACAGTTAAAGGTCATGAGCACATCTGACTTGATGCAATGTACGTATGTAGCATCCAGAGTTTAGGTATAGCTCCCTTCCTGGTCCTACGGGAAGGAAAAGCAAGCCTTGCAGGTGTTTCCTCACCAACATGGAATGAAGATGAAATATTCTCACATTCACCTCCGTGCAAACTCACGTGCTAGCGTTCCCTAGAGCCCTTGTGCCAAACCCGACAGCCTCCAGTACAGCAAGCCAGGGTTAAGGAGTTGGTGCTTATTGATTGAGAATCATGTGAGAAAGTTAACCCGGGTTAAATCCTTGGATAGGACGGATGAATGATGGAATGGTTGCCTATAATTCATTTGGAAATGAACATTTGAAACATAATGGAGAAATAAAAGGAGATAAATATTTAAATGGGCCCAAGATGAACAAGAATATGGCATACAATATGGTATAATTACTCCTTATAACACTTAACAGCGACTTTGCAGTCTTATTTACCTTGACTAAGAAATGTTTGGAGGAATTTTTCCCATGTAGGGAATCGTTTCTCATTGACTGGCTGTACGTGCTGTGCTAAAAGGCCCGGGAGCTCCTGGGAGATCTTCACCAAAGCTGGCTCCTGCAGAAACAAATTAAATAGAACCGCAAGCAATTTTACTACAGAAATGAAAACTGCTTGTGGGGTGATTAAAAACCAGGCCTCCAACAGGCAAAAAAGAAAAAAAAAAATGTGGTTACTGTTTACCCACAGTCAGGAAGCCTTTTTTAATTTTTCTGCTTACTACTCTTCCCTTCTACTGAAAACTGTCCTTCTCTGAAAGACAATCCCCCCCCCCAGTATAGCATCTATTTCGTTATAATTTATATCAATAATTTGATCTGGCAACTGAAAATGCTAAGCACTTGGTAACTGCTTGGGGATCGATACCAGCAGTCAATAACTTCTACCTTGTTTATATTTGGAAACTGAGCATATTGAAATAGTCACATATGCCAGAAATAGTTTTACTGATTCTTTGTTTAAGCTGTTATATCAACCCAAACACCCTTCAGCTATATATAAAAAAAGGAGGAATAATTAACCAGAAGTGTTTCTGAAGCAGGAGATATCCTTTTACACTCTCCAATCTGTACCATAAATTCCCAAGTGCCTCTATCTTTGGCAGAATTTGATTAGCCATACTCCAGGAGATAAACCAGCTTTTTCCTAGTTTCTAATTCTTTCTGTATTACCAAACACACAAAACAACCCCATTAAATACAGAAACTAGCTGCCTTGCTTTAACTGTTCAAAAATGTCCCCGAAGTACACAAGCATATAAAGTGCAAGGACCCTGACTCTATTGCTTCAGGCTCCTTGTCTTGCTGCTCCATAAGCATTCGCCTGCTTCCCCTGGGTCTCTTTGCTTCTGTTTTACATCCTCTCTTCAGCATCCCGTGCTTCAGAAGATGACCAACCATCCTCTAATCCTGGCAATGTCCTAAGCCACAATTATATTATCTTGAGCTCTGGAGGAACATGATAAAACCTTACGGCCAACATCTAAGAATAGGAAAAGAAAAAAAAAAAATCTCTTTTTTCAGACCGGTGAGTTTGAAGAGATGGGCTTTGTCATGAAGTGCAGGATGTGACGTAACCAAAAACAGAAATTCTGAATCAGCTTACTGTGATTTATCTGGCAGAATGAGGAGGAGGAGGATGGGCCAATGATCTGGGCACCGACTTTGAGTGGAGGAGAGCTAATATATCTTGTTCCTGAATGCAGTCAGCCTGGGAGACTTTGGGAAAGTGACTCTCTGTCTGTGTCTCAGCTGTCCAGCCATGAAAGGGGGACAACTGCTGTCCCTGCCTCACACGGAATTGAGAAAAAAACCACCTTTACAATTGTTGAGGTGCTTAGATAACGATGCTGATCTGGGCTATGCGGGCTCCTATCATATACTAAGGAGAAAAGTATGTTGTTGACTTTAAACACCTCAGAAAAAATATTTAAAAATAGTTTTTGTCAGTATATCAATATACCAAGCAGCACAACCTTAACCTTACGGCAAGAACAAAGGACCACGTAAAAATCCAAGTTCCGAATTTACCCAGATTCAGGTCTTACGCTGCTCGTTTCCTTACAATCTGTAAGGAGGAATTTAGGTTTTTGATAGCTCAGCTGGCTAAAACAACAGCGCAGTGAGCAAATATCAGCTGGCCTTGGTTTGTATCCGTGCTGAAATATTGCTAAGCCAAGAAGTCAGAAGATCAGGTGGTTCCTTGCACAGGGAAAATAAACGCAGCTTTGGAAAGAGGAGCTGAGCCATGATGGATGTCAGGGAGCTGCTGACCTACAAATCAGTTTGCACCTGTCAGTGTGTTCAGCGGTACCTCTGGCACACTGAGTCTCCTCCCCGAGAACTAATGACTTTGGGTATTGTGCAATTTGAACAGAAATATAAAAACAAACAAAAGGAGAGGTATGCAATGGCTGCCTGAAAGCTTTTGGTAAATTACAGGGGGGAAAAAACCCAATAATCCCTGATGGATGTGTAGAAGCATTTGCGAGTGCTGTGACCAACCTTGTGCAAGTAAAAATTAAACTCTGAGGACATGAGCTGGGACACGATTTTCCATTGCAACAACTCCGACGGACACGAGGGCAGCCATGCCAGCTCCATGGAGAATAGTACTGGAACAGCTCTATCTCCTTTCAGAGTTGTTTTCGAGGATCAAACAGCATTTGAAGGGGACTTGACCGCAGGATGGACTCGGATGGCTGTTGGGGCAACGCGGATGCACAGCGCCCGGCTCCGGAGCATCCTGCAGTTCAGAGCACCCTCAGTACTGGCTGACTGGGGAGGATGTGTGCAGCAAAGGCAGTCGTCTTACAGAAAGCATCAGGGGTTTTTCAACACATAACTAATTGAAGAAAATCTGAAAAATGCTCTTGTGAGATCAAACCCAACGTAACTGCTTTTACCAAGCAATGGCTAGATAAGCAAGGTGTTCGCAGAAGGGAGTTGGCATCAGCACCTGGAATTCTAGTTGAAGGTTTTTTGCAGCTGTAAGCTCTGAAAGGCAATAATCCTGATTATAGGGAAATTTAGTAAGGCAAATTCAAGCCCGGATCCAACACTCACTCATGAAGTCAAACCTTTTAAAAGGATCAGTGCTTAGTGGGCTAATTTCATTTAAATCGGACGGTATCTCCAGCAGAGCTTACCAGTATTTTATCTCTTGCTATGGCCCAAAACTATTCAGAATCATAGGCTCAATGGAGACAGGGAGCATTTGTTCAAAACCCCAAAGCTGATGTTTCTTGGTACCAGTCAAAAAGGATCAGCCCAAATGCTGTTTACATTGGGTAGAAATCTTTAAATCTATCCAAATCTGTTTTGCACCTTTTTACAACAATGAATAAGCATTAAAAAAATTATACCTTTCCCCCCCTAAATATAAAATAATTTCTTACCCTTCTGCAAGCTGAATTTTGAAAGGCTTTCTTAGAATGGCGGTTGCAACAAAAAAATAGGACAAAACGTGGCATATGTTGAAGGCACTTGTAGGAAATCTACTCGAGACAGACCAGTCGCACAGAAAAGCCTGTTGAGAAGTAAATAAATAGAAAAAAGAAATAGAAATAGGAAGAAAGACCTGGGGACAGAAAGAGGCTGCAGAGCAGAATGCATGAGAAAGACCTAGGGCTTCTTGGCTAAAAATCAGATTGAAAAGAAATTATTTAGACCTTGCAAGCAAATAGAGAGAAGGAAGCAACTCCGAATAAGTAAAGCTGACTGGGCCAGAGAAGAATGAAATCAGCAGACAGAGCCGCAGCAATACAAACTGCCACATCCCTGCAGAAGCCAGTGAAGCTGTGGCAATTTACGCCACTTCAGTGGCACTATGACAATTCGTACCCTTTATACAGGATATCCTTTATACTGCGATCAGCAGAGCTGTGATGATAACTTATTCCAGCTGCCTCGGCGTGAACTGGTCCAGCCCAGTTTATTTTATGTTCTCAGTGACACCAGCAAACATGGTTATACTGGAAGAGGCCAGTGACTGCTGTCTGACTGTCCAAATAACTTTCCTTATTTCCTATTTTGCAAATTAAACTGATTTGACATTTTTTCTCATTCAGACGCTCTGGCCAGAACCACAATCTCCTGCACAATCCAACAAATCCATTTGAGAGGTTTATACAAATGGAAATGTTTTTGGAAGTGATACGCTGAATACCCTTATCTACTTAAAGTTTGCCATCTGATTTAAAGCCCAGGCAGTTAATTGTTAACTGCAAATTTTAAAATTAAAAAGCGCCAATGTTGCCTTTCACAAGCTGGAAAACTATGTTCTGAGAGAAGGTAGCATCATGTAAAACAGCTATCATTACCAAGCAACACGAATGTTTTTCGTATGTAAAATTGCTTTGTAAAATATTTGCTCCATCTGCTGAAAGTAGCAAAGACAATTTTCCCTGATAGCTAATGGCCCATTTCAGCTGTATGGCAAACGATTCACCGTGCCTGCGACTTGCATTAAGTAGAATGGTGAAAACAGCGCACAGAATTCTCCACTTAGGCAGTATTATCTACTCACTGCTTCCTGAGAGCCCGTCCCTCATTATCACGGCCTTCGCTTTGGATCAGCACACAGGACTAGGGTTGCTTTGACTCAAGAGGCTTTTTGTCAAACTGAGGCACATATGCTATGCTTCAATACAAAAGCACAAAACAGCCACTTTCCTTGACTACAAGAACAAGAAGGTTAGTTCTCTTTCAACTTCCCAGCACTTAAACTGCTGTTCCTTTTTTCACACCACATGGGGCCATGGTTTTCTCTTCTGGCTCATGCTGCCACTCTGCACGCTGAGGATTTCTATATATAAAGATCAAGCACTTCTTTGAATTCTAAATTCAACTACACACACAAACACACACACAAAAAAGCAAAAAAAAGCTCCACTGGCCTAGTCCACCCCCCCCCTCAATTGCCTGTTTCATTGTGTACTTTGCTATTTACCATACCTCCATTGAAAAGCACATGTTCACATTGTGCCCTGAACTACTTCAACATCTGCTAACAGACCGATAAAAAATAAATAAACCAGGATTGTTTAGAAAGAGAGATCCTTTCTATTTCCTCTGAACACTCCTAAACTGGCAACGGCAATATGCTGCGAGATCCCTTTTCGTAGATGACATCTCGGAAACCAATATATGCGGGGAAATTAAATATAAAATTGTTACTACAAAAATCAGACAGAGAGAGGATCCTGAAAGCTCTTTGAGCTTGTCAAATAATTCTGCATGTTTATGCACAGCATGTTAATTTGAGATTAGGACAATTTTATTACATAAATTGCTTTTTTTAATCCAAAAAAAATACTCCGTGCGCATTGCTATTTCATGCATAAAGGACATCTTTTGTGAGGTTGCAGCCTTCGTTTTTCAAGGTTCCCCACATCTACCTCCCAAGCAAAGAAAATGTAACATAGTTGTCATAATCTTCAAAATCTCTTTTTTTAAAAAAAAAATCACATATCTATTTCAAACGTAGCATTTGTAGGTTCAGGACACTGGGATGTTAGTTCTCATACAAAATGAGATAAGTAATATTTGAATCCATCTTTTCTGTATTTTCATGAGATCTCTGCAAATGCACAAATACTTCACATGCCCTCTGATTACTGATATTTTCCTAATTAAATGATTTTTCTCTATTTCAATCTCCACAAATTTTGTCCACTTGCCCTCCTTTCTGGCTTGTATCTCTAAAGAAAGGCTTCCAATGAATTCCAAAAATGTGATTTCAAAAAGAAAAAAGCCATCGTACAGATAATCCACAGCCACTTTATCTGAATTGCTGAGCTGTGACTCTAAAGGAATTGTCAGACAAAACCTGCATTGTGTTTCGCAAACAACACACAGTTAAACTTCTTTTATTCCTAGAGTTGCCTGTGTGTTACTTTGGGGATTTTAGCAAAATAAACATTTTTAAAATAATCCAAGCAGGCATTTTATTGGCTGCGATAACATTAACGGATTTCCGATTTCTTTAGTGCTCTTGCTTTATCCTCTCCTTCCACACTGTTATTGCTACAAACTGGCACTTAAATTCAATTGATTCAAAATATTCTGGATCCATATGGCCTCAAACCCTGGAGCTGAAGTTCTGATATTGCCTCACTGCTGTTTTCGAGCATTTGCCTCTACTCCAGTCCCCAGATGGTGGAAGTAACATTTAAACCTCCTTTCCTCTGCCTTGTACAATAGACCTTGGCACCATTTCAACTGTTTACTCCGGTAATTAACAGCACTGATACCACAACAATTACAACTCCTACAATCTTAACACAATAATGCTATGAATTAGTGAGAGCTAATGGCTGGAAGGTATAGTGGTTCCAGACTGCGAGATCTGTGCATTTTTCGAATAAAATAAAAGGTACAAACAGCACGCTTGCGGTAGACAATGATTACCTAGTAATTAGTTTACACAAAGCTTCCTATTTAATGGCAAAACGCTGTAATTAACGCGTGACAGAAAATCAAAGGGTACTTTGTAAGCATATGAAAAATTAACACTGCAGGCCTATAGCTTTATGTACTGATTAGGAGCATATTAAATCAATAGGACATAGAAACCACCAGCTCGCATATCTGATTATTGCCAGGCTTAGGAATGGATATCGTGGCTTTCATTTAACCAAGGGACACGATTATCGTGTTTTATTTTACTTAACATTTGAGAATTACCTGAAACACCACCATGGAAAATACACAGATATAGTAATAAACGGAATAAGAGCACTACGGGCTGCTGGCAGATACCACGACTATTTAAACTCTTTAGGATGTATCGCTGACAGAGCGCTGCCCGTACCGGGAAACCACCTGCAGCTCTATTGCTTTATATATCAATTCATTTCTTAAGACTTTGGGTTCTTTCTCTTTGCCTATTAAACATCATATCAGTTAGAAGAAATTTTAAAAGCCTGGAAAAATGCTGGAAATGCATCTTCTGTGGATCTGTCAAGAGTTTCTGGCCCTCTTCAGGCTGAAAAAAATACCACACCTGCAATTACATGTGTACAATAACGGCAGCAGCAAAGATCAGCCGCTTAAGAACCCCCTTGGTAGACTTTAGGTGTTACACTGAGATCAGCTCAATGGCTTGCAGTTTATTCCAGTTTCAGTAATATTTGTAGCGCTGCCCTAGAAAAAAGCTGGCGGTGTTACAAAAGGTGATGGGAAGGGTGAAAATGAGAATGGGTGGAAAGGGAAAAAGCAGCGTTAGGAAGCTATGCTGTGCTCAAAGACAGAAGCAGTCGTGTGCTGGCAATGCCATGCTTCCAAAATTATATCTTTGACAGTATTACAGTTGGTTTGATTCTGACCTGCTTAGAAACATATGCTCTTCACTCTGAATTCCTTACTTCAGTACAGAAACAAGACACGTATGTAAGCTTCAGGTTTCTTGGAGCGAATGCAATTCATTCAAGCAGTAAGCAGCTGCTCACCACTATTCCCGATTTTCAGCTAATCACAAAGTTTATCTAATTACTTATTATAGCACTTTTGGAAGTTGACCCACAAAAAAATAAATTTAAAAGAGCATTTTGCAGCATTTTATCTTGGCTTTCAAAACTGTGATTTTTCTAATAGCAATCCATGCAAAAACCTGCAACCCAGTGTCTGAACATTGCTTGATGCGACTCAGACCGAAAGTCGGATTTTCCAGATTTGTAACCTATTGAAAGGAGTTTTATTTCCTCTTACACATTTTAGAGAATTACCCAAGATATAGTCTATAATGAAAAGAACCAGTGGCAAAACGCTGTGACACAACTGGAGGCAAACACTCTAACATGGAGAACAGTAGGCTGCCCAAGCACATTAACCAGCTTTTTTCTTCTACAACAGACACGTAATGGATAGTTTCATAATGGTTGTGTAGCTATGGCCAATTATAATGGTTATTGAGAGAATACTTGTTGCTTGTTTTTCTGACTCTTGTTCTGTTCTTGTATTTTCAGCTCTTCTTTATCCCCACGTTTATCCCTTTTTTTCTTTTTTTTTTGTCTTCAGTCTGACCTTCGTTATCTTTAGGGTTGCCGATAAGTAAATTCACATCATGTTGCTGGTCCTGGTGGTTAATTAAGAGTCACAGTGTAATAAAAGTTAATTCTAAAATTAATTTGACTAGTAATTTAATCTAGTGATGTAGATACTAGTCAGAGTTCTATAGTTCTCTACAAGAGTGCAGGATCTCTGCATGCTCCTGTAAAAGGGGGACTGTTAAGAGAACAGAAAAGGCAACACCAACAGGAAGGTGATGTTATCCTTCCTCTAAAAGGGAAGAGGACTGCAAGTGTTGGGAGAGTTTGAGGTCCCAGGACTCCAAGTCAGAGACCAGGAGGCATCGCAGGCTTTGACAACTTGCTGTCTGTTCAGAAAGAAACAAAAGGCACTATATGTACCTCGTAGACCACTTCAGCCTGAATTCTGAGCGGGCACCTGAGCATCCTTCTTAAAGGTTATGAAAGGGTGGCTGTATAAGGTCTGCTTAGCCCCAAATCTTGCCTCTGACAGTGGATACCCAGGAAAATACGACTTTCAACAGGAGTGAGATACCCCACTTTGGAATATTAATAAGTACTATGGATATCTTTCTCTAGGTATTCCAAACATGCCCTCATGAAACTGTCCTATTGTTTTTTCTAGTAGTGAAATTTTTGCTATGCACAGACTAGCTGGAGCTTGAATTGATACAGAAAATAGGCTGGAAAATCACGATAGAATGACATCAGAGCATTTCACACAGCCTTACGTGCGTATGTTAAACAGTTAAAAATCTGTGAATTCATTTGCTCCCTACAACAGTAATTCACGTTGCAAAAGACAAACTGCTGAGGTGTCTCGGTACTTACTGATGTTTATACAAGTAACTGGGGCCAGATCCTGATGATCTTTTGCACACTGGAGAACGTCTCCAAAAATGTCCTCGTGATTGTCAAATGTGCACTTACGGAGGCAGCAGTTCTCTTGATATTGAATTTCATTAGAGAATCTGGGCCTCAGGATGAAATTTTTTATATGCTGACAGCCTTCAGCAGCGCACAGTAGGATGAAGGCCTTACAGAGCCACGCAGCGCCGTTTGTGAATTCTACCCTTTATGCAGTAGTGAAATAATTGTTCTGATAACTCAGAGGCTGCGTTAAGTCACCAAGGTAAAAATCCATCGATAATGCTGTCCTGCACTTTTATTTACCCAATGTTACGTTTGAAATGAGGAATCTAAAATCAGCCTCATTTTTAGCTGGAGTTGGTTCTTCCACCGTGCAAACTCACAAACTACATTATTTTTAAACTGTTGCCTACTACATACCAATGAGGAAAATCTGGGTATCGTGTCTTAAACTGCTATGCAAATGAAGCTATTTGTAAGTATTAACATAATTTAGTGCT
>WKFP01014991.1:183033-198685 GCA_011057875.1 Pterocles orientalis | reverse complement strand
AGGCTGAAAAAAATACCACACCTGCAATTACATGTGTACAATAACGGCAGCAGCAAAGATCAGCCGCTTAAGAACCCCCTTGGTAGACTTTAGGTGTTACACTGAGATCAGCTCAATGGCTTGCAGCTTATTCCAGTTTCAGTAATATTTGTAGCGCTGCCCTAGAAAAAAGCTGGCGGTGTTACAAAAGGTGATGGGAAGGGTGAAAATGAGAATGGGTGGAAAGGGAAAAAGCAGCGTTAGGAAGCTATGCTGTGCTCAAAGACAGAAGCAGTCATGTGCTGGCAATGCCACGCTTCCAAAATTATATTTTTGACAGTATTATGGTTGGTTTGATTCTGACCTGCTTAGAAACATATGCTCTTCACTCTGAATTCCTTACTTCAGTACAGAAACAAGACACGTATGTAAGCTTCAGGTTTCTTGGAGCGAATGCAATTCATTCAACCAGTAAGCAGCTGCTCGCCACTATTCCCGATTTTCAGCTAATCACAAAGTTTATCTCATTACTTATTATAGCACTTTTGGAAGTTGACCCACAAAAAAATAAATTTAAAAGAGCATTTTGCAGCATTTTATCTTGGCTTTCGAAACTGTGATTTTTCCAATAGCAATCCATGCAAAAACCTGCAACCCAATGTCTGAACATTGCTTGATGCAACTCGGACCGAAAGTCGGATTTTCCAGATTTGTGACCTATTGAAAAGAGTTTTATTTCCTCTTACACGTTTTAGAGAATTACCCAAGATATAGTCTATAATGAAAAGAAACAGTGGCAAAACGCTGTGACACAACTGGAGGCAAACACTCTAACATGGAGAACAGTAGGCTGCCCAAGCACATTAACCAGCTTTTTTCTTCTACAACAGACACCTAATGGATAGTTTCATAATGGTTGTGTAGCTATGGCCAATTATAATGGTTATTGAGAGAATATTTGTTGCTTGTTTTTCTATCTCTTGTTCTATTCTTGTATTTTCAGCTCTTCTTTATCCCCACGTTTATCCCTTTTTTCTTTTTTTTTGTCTTCATTCTGACCTTCGTTATCTTTAGGATTGCCGATAAGTAAATTCACATCATGTTGCTGGTCCTGGTGGTTAATTAAGAGTCACAGTGTAATAAAAGTTAATTCTAAAATTAATTTGACTAGTAATTTAATCTAGTGATTTAGATACTAGTCAGAGTTCTATAGTTACACAAGAGTGCAGGATCTTTGCATGCTCCTGTAAAAGGGGGACTGTTAAAAGAACAAAAAAGGCAACACCAACAGGAAGGTGATGTTATCCTTCCTCTAAAAGGGAAGAGGACTGCAAGTGTTGGGAGAGTTTGAGGTCCCAGGACTCCAAGTCAGAGACCAGGAGGCATCACAGACTTTTGACAGCCTGCTGTCTGTTCAGAAAGAAACAAAAGGCACTATATGTACCTCGTAGACCACTTCAGCCTGAATTCTGAGCGGGCACCTGAGGATCCTTCTTAAAGGTTGTGAAAGGGTGGCTGTATAAGGTCTGCTTAGCCCCAAATCTTGCCTCTGACAGTGGATGCCCAGGAAAATACGACTTTCAACAGGAGTGAGATACCCCACTTTGGAATATTCATAAGTATTATGGATATCTTTCTCTAGGTATTCCAAACATGCCCTCATGAAATTGTCCTGTTGTTTTTTCTAGTAGTGAAATTTTTGCTATGCACAGACTAGCTGGAGCTTGAATTGATACGGAAAATAGGCTGGAAAATCACGATAGAATGGCATCAGAGCATTTCACACAGCCTTACATGCGTATGTTAAACAGTTAAAAATCTGTGAATTTATTTGCTCCCTACAACAGTAATTCACGTTGCAAAAGACAAACTGCTGAGGTGTCTTGGTACTTACTGATGTTTATACAAGTAACCGGGGCCAGATCCTGATGATCTTTTGCACACTGGAGAACGTCTCCGAAAATGTCCTCGTGATTGTCAAATGTGCACTTACGGAGGCAGCGGTTCTCTTGATATTGAATTTCATTAGAATCTGGGCCTCAGGATGACATTTTTTATATGCTGACAGCCTTCAGCAGCGCACAGTAGGATGAAGGCCTTACAGAGCCACGCAGCGCCGTTTGTGAATTCTACCATTTATGCAGTAGTGAAATAATTGTTCAGATAACTCAGAGGCTGCGTTAAGTTACCAAGGTAAAATCCATCGATAATGCTGTCCTGCACTTTCGTTTACCCAATGTTACGTTTGAAATGAGGAATCTAAAATCAGCCTCATTTTTAGCTGGAGTTGGTTTTTCCACGGTACAAACTCACAAACTACATTATTTTTAAACTGTTGCCTACTACATACCAATGAGGAAAATCTGGGTATCGTGTCTTAAACTGCTATGCAAATGAAGCTATTTGTAAGTATTAACATAATTTAGTGCTTACAGTCATATTCTCATTCCTAATAATTCTACCAGAATGGAGAGTCTTTTCACTGTACTCTTAGCCTGCAGGATAGTCTTTCATCAAGAAGCTGAATTTTTTAATAACCTGCCAGCATACGTTTTGTACGTGGCAGCCTATGCCGATGACACAATGTCTTCATTATCAAAAGAAGCAGGTCTGTAATAGGACATTAAAGCATGCCTGTGCTCATAAACTAACGCTTTGATGTTTAAATGTGTATCATTACAATGGTATTCCTTAACAAAGGATGATTTTAATCCTCTGCTCTCCATGGTAATACTCAGTGGAGACTGCAATTCATTATATATAAAAAAGGTCTCCCGTTCTACAAAAGAGGGCTAAACTCAGAAGGCAGGAAAATTTGAACACACATATTCAAGCAAGACGTTCAAAATGGCAGCAAGCTTCCCACTTTGCCAAAGCCCACACTGGTTTGGACTGATGGCAGCTTTCCTGCTGACTCTAGGGAATGAGATCAAATACATTATTCTGTATATATTTTCCAACTTCCAACAAATGTTTATGTTTAAGGGTTTCTAACGGGTTGATTCCTGGCTGCATCAAAGCTCAATGCAAATGCAGTATAAAAGGGAAACCATGGAAAGCCAGTTATCATCATGTCCTTTATAAAGAGTCACTTTGCCATTAAAGAATTACAAAGGCACAGGAACACTCAGACTAACACTGGGTGATGCCACTTTATACCAGCAAAGAACTAGACTTGTTGAATCACGTCTTCTGCCCCAGCGGCTCAGACGGTGGGAGCAGGATGTGGATATATTCCGTTAGCTTTAGGTCCCACAGAGCTCAGAGGCTAACGCCTCCACCGGGGTGGCCCTCCAGCGCTCCACTTCATACTGCTTGGCTTGCGCAGAGCGAGGGATCTTCAGCAGATCAGCGAAACCAGCCCTTCAGCTTTATATAATAAGCTCTATTTTATAATGTGGAATTGTTTTGTAGTTGTCAAATGGAACAGAACTGTAATCAGCACAATTTCAAATTTTAATATACAATATAATTCAATCAAACAAAAATTTCAAAACAGTTTTGATTGAATTAAAAAAATCGAAAGAGCTATAATGAGTAGTTTATGTAAATTAAACAGTTCTTTCTGGATACATTCCTTCTGGCTTTAAAACCATTACATTAGGAATGAATTTGGCAGAATATACAGAAATATCAAATGCTTATTGAAATTAACACATTTAAATACCAATGAATATTTAAACTACAAATAGTTCTCTGAATGCCAGAGCTAATGAAGTCTAGTTTCATATGGATTTTTCTGCAATTGAAATGTATTATCTTACAGCCTCTCTCGATCACGTGGATTCTCAGGAATGTACTAGTGCAGGGGTTCGTGCTATACTGTTTCCCTCGGTTAAGTATTCATAGGATCTCTCTCCTTACCTAAACACCCGCCGCAATGAAACATGCAGGAGTCTAATGATCTCAGACTTCAAGTGTTCTGTCTTAAACAGCTGAAAATAGCTAACAGGTTTAAAAGTTGTTAGCGAGGAAAAATGTACAGAAAAAGCAATCCTTAGAAAACAACATTAGTAAGTAATCAGTTTGTATGTTGTTTGAAATTGATTAGTATTGGTTAGCTGTCTTAGTCCAACGTTTTGTTCAATAATTCCAAGTTTCTGTGTAGGTACCACCTACATACTTTCATTTATATATGTCCTCACTTTGGATAAAAACACTGCGTAAAATTTGCATATTATTGCCTATGAATGAAGTGTTATGACACTCAACTTATTCCAGTTAGATGCCAGGCATTCATTTATGTTTTGGAATATTTAACTGCTTTATTTGAATTACTCTTACCCATTTCTTTGTACAAGCTAGTCTGCACTCTGTAATATCAACTCTTAGCAAAGTCTTAAAATGAAAGCTCAGAGAAAAGCTTTACTGGGAAGAAGAACCCCAGTGGATGATTAAGAAGTCCAACAAACAAGACACCCCGCTCTCCTTACTTACGTGTGCCCACTTCTCACTCCAGATCTCAGGACTGTACCTCTGACGTTCCTTTTGAATCCAGGGGTAGCATTTCAAATGCGAGATCACGTCGCAATAGGCCGTGCCGTTTCCTCCACGTTCATCGTTCACTTTAAACAGCCAACGCCGGACTTCCATATGGTCAACGATCAGCTGGCTGAGAACACGAATCAGCTGTGGAGCAAGCAATGACACAAAGATACGCTGCATTATGACCATATCAAATTGTTCCTTGTTTTAACCTTCCAGTTTGCAAATATTTGGACTTGAAATTTATTTTCTAACTATGGTTGCTGTTTCTTAGAGCTGCTGGTGTTGTTACAACTATCTCAGATACTTAGCGAGAGCAACCCTGCACATTTTTTGATGAAGAATCTATGGCCTTCATCCCGTACTCAAGTCCGCTTGGGCATCCTACCAAACAGCAGCAGAGCGCCTTTGGCGGTCAACAGAGCCGTATTCTGCAGAGAGGAATTTGCCTGTCCAGGCTTTTTTGTCTGATCAAGATTTTAGATTTTGGCTAATCAGTACAGCTCAATAAACATTTGTGAAAGGGAATAACATGGGATGTTCTACACTATTTGCAAAATCAGAGAAACAACTGTGCCAGACCCTAATACCAGCCAAAACATCTGTGAAATTTTCCTACTGGAGAGTACATTATGTGGTTATAAATGTATGAAGGAGTTACCAGGCAGGCTTTATAAAAATGCTAATTATTTATTTGTGTATGTACACAGATTTAAATGGCTTTAAAATGCCTTTTGCCCAGCTGGCGTAGGATGCAATTAGCTTCTTACAAACTGCAAATGCCTTTAAACCTGGTAAAAGTATTATCAGATCTTGTTGCATTGGCTAAAGCATTCTACAGCTTTACATAGTAATTTTGGGGACTTTTGTTTATTTTTTTTAATGCTAACCTCGAATACAGTTACATGTGCAATCCAGATGCTATTATTTGTGGCTTTTGAGAATCGCAGAAATGTGTTTTTCTTGATGACTCCCTTGCAGTAATGAAAAGGATCAATAATAATGTAAGGACTGTACCAATCATAAAGAATTATGTGCTCTCTTTAAGTGCAAATTGAATTGTGCTTGAACACCTTGCTTTGATTATTTAACCTGAACTGTCTATATTTCATACAAGCAAACAACAGAATTTCCATAACACTGTAGTATGAATCAAAAGCATTAGATTCACATAAATTATTTAACAATAAATCAGACAGTTGTTTTTGAGATCATTGATCATATTTATTTTATCTGCTATAGATGTTGCAGTGTATTTGTGTAGCTTAGATTGTTTTCAGTGTTAAAGGTGATTAAGAAAAAGCCTCTCTAAGAACTACAAATACCTACAAACCATGGCACTGATTATGTTCCTGTATAAGATGTAGCACCACCATAAAAATATTTTTTTAAAAATCAGTACGGACCATACTGAGACACAGCACTGCAAATTGTAAAATCAGCTTATAGAACAGAATACTGAGGCACTGAATAAAAAATAAACGGACGTAAACTGAACACAGTACAGAAAAGTCTTGTGCCTTCTAATTTTAATTTAGTAATATTTTGTGCTTCTCTTACTGGTCATGCTAACAAGAGAGGTGAATTTAGCAACGATAAGCCAGAGTGAAGGTAAAACTCCAGTTGCAGATATGCTCAGCGAACCTCAATTTGAATAGGCTGACTTCCTAAGCGGAAGAAATTTTTCCTTCATCAAATACTTTCCCAGAAATCCCTGTTCTATTTTCAGTCACTGGTAAAACTCTACTAATCTCTCTGAGGCCATGACTTCATCCACGGAGCAGCAACACAGAGGGTTTGAAATAACTGGACCAAACGCCCTTATATATTCTCCAGAAGGACCAAGAAGAATTCCAGAACAGTTGTATTGCTTCCTTCAGATAGGGCCCAAAAGAACGCAACCTCACACAGGATTTAATCAAACCCGCTTAGAGTCTAACCAATACAGCCAGTGCAAGCGTACAAAGTTTGCATCCTACCAACTGAAAACAGGCACCTGCACGCTGACGCATCCCAGACCGCATCCCGCTTACCTGGTCGTTGCTGTAGATGTCAGACTCTCCAGGAGGGGTTGGCACACGAGCACTGGCAAAAATTTGTTTACTTCCAGACTTGGTACTATAGAGATGAGCCACTTCTGGCACGGAGCCTAATACAGGCACGTTTAGCATGTCAGCCACTGCTAAATCATCTTTGTGGGGAACCCCTCCGATAATGTAGGCATCTCTGCCCTGGATAAGATTTTTTATTCTTTTGATTGTCTTGGGACTGTATTTCAGCTGAGTGGCTAGGCACATGTGATGCTTCTGTATAAAGATAACATTATTCTTGTTAAAAGGTGTTCTTCTCTATTCCATGAACCTAATTTATAATGTTGCACACAATAAATACATTATTAATAGCAGGCTGGGTTATGACCTATCCTGTAGCTTAGCAGTTTAAATTGATAAAAGCTGTTGGGGTGAGGCTCCATAATCGTGCACATCTTTAGTGTGCTGGAAATGGGCTCACTGGGAATAGAACTAATTACTACACATCTGTATTTATTTGATCCACGCGGAATTATCCTTCTGTCAGCCGGCAGAGAGGCTGGTGGCCTTTGGATAATAGTGATTCATCTCAGCAACACTTCTGGCATGGTTTAACGCTAAAGCTCCTAAAAATCAATACAAAAATGAAGAAAAACCCCTATAGCAGAGAATGTATTTCACCATACAGTTCAGCAGTATTTTAAGCGATTCTCTGAGAATAAAACACTTTGATTTACCAAAGATTTCACTGATCACATTAAATTACTGGAGAGATACATTTCCATTACACAGTAGTTCTGATAGCTACTGTAAATGCAACTGCAGAGTACTCAGAGGGAGGGTAGTATTTTTTTGTTGTTTAAAATACCGGGGTTTCAACTTTTTGGAAGGAATTTTTCATTTCTTCTAAAAAAGATGATCCATTGCTGAACAAGCTGCTCCTGACAAATGCTCTAACTTCTACATTTAAACTAAGAGCATCAGTTGAAACCTCAAAAAATATTTTCTACAACATATCCTATGTGTGGCCTGCAGATAACCCCATTATCCTTCCAAAGATACAGAGGTTGAGACAGGGAGGGAAGGACATCATGCAGAAATAGTACAAGAGACATCCACTGCAATAGCTTGCCGTAAACAACTCATAAGTGTAACAAAAAGAAAATTCGTCTTTACATTGAGATTTCATTTAATTTAAGCCCTACTCAGGAAAGTATTTCTTTTCAGGATAGCACAAATACTGGGATTTCCAGGATTGGAGAACCCAGAATATTTTCTTTCAAAGTCCTGGATACTTCTTCACAGGGACTGCAGTATAAATCCTGATTCCACTACTGGGATGGGAACGACGGTGAAAAAGGAGATATGGGAGTCCCCGAAAGTGGACAGAAGGAATCCCCTTTTGTCAGTTCCTCGGTGCTTTCTCATACCAAACACACCACTCCACAAAGCACCTAAAACTCTCTGTACAGGAGTCAGACACACTGCAAGGAAAGTGAGGATGTAAGTCAGAGAAATGAGATACTCTTCAAAGTTTTAGCAGGAAAAAGGGAGCCACAGAAGTACAAGGGCAAAAAGAACATCAAACAAGTTTCCTGGAGAGTTTTTCCATCACTTTAAAAATTGAGACTCTTAACATTCCGACTCGTTTCCTCTCTCTTGAGCACTGGTATAAAAGCAGGGAGATGGCCCGTTCTGTTGGTCTCATGGCAGAGTTCTGCCACGTAGAGAACAGGATCAATTTCCAGCCCCGGTCACTTGCTCCCTGGGGCCACGAGTGGTGATGTAGGGACGAGATTTGCTTTGTGTCTCTCAATAATGGATTTTACAGTTAATTAAGGAGTGCAGGAAACAGGCTGTAAAATCTAGTTCATTCCTGCTTTGAGAGTGGTACAGCTGCCATGATATATAGGAGTGCGAGCAAAAGCAGGTAGAAGCAGGAGAATTGAGGAATCCTCAGGATTACAGTACGACTGCACAGAATACTGGTGAGTAGGTTAACGGCAAGGCTAGCTCCTGGTTCTCAAGCCTGTTGGTATTGTTTTGTTTTTAAACTTCTCAAGATCAGTGAAGCTGACCTTGGCATCAGCCTCACCGTGACGAGCAAAGTTACCACTACGCTGTTTTGATACGCTGCTAGCTGAGAATCAGGATGGTGTAATCCTTTGTTAGCAGTGTTTCGCATTGCACCTGGATGCACCGAGTCCCAAGAGGTCATTCTAACAGCCAGCAACCGCTTATATGGACAACAGGATACAGACAACAGGATACAGACATCCTTTTCTCACAGTCTCTCTCTGCCTCCTGTCTGCAGACACCAACCAGCCCAGGTCTGCTGCGTCTGGGTGTATTTTCCACAGATTCTCCTTCCATCTGGTTCCATCAAAACAGCTAGGAAACTCCCTACATCAGAGCATGGACCTTTTCCCAGGAAATCATAGCTGCATAGTCAATTTTCAGAAAGCTGTTTGTTCTTCTTTCCTTTCTGGAAAAGAAAGGGGTTTTTTGGAATAGTTCAAAAGTATTTGGAAGAGGGAAGGCTATACACAAGAGATGCACACTTGAGAACAACCTGCTTTTATATTAAAATTACTTCAGCCAAATCACTGTGACCAAAATGATCCATGAAAGACATTTTCCATTCTTGGACAGCCTGTCCATGTTTATCAGCACATCTTTTATCCAGGATATGATGTGTTTTAGGTGATACTTTTAGCATGATTTAGGTAGAAAGCTTCTTAAAGCTTCCAATATTTGGTAGTTAGTAGTGGAAAAATAACTCAGCATCCAAAGAAAAAACAAAGTGTCAAAGTGCAATTTACAAGGAAAAAAAAAACAACAAAACACAAACCACAAAACATATCGCTGGTATTTGTCAAGGATTTAGCATCCCAATAATTTTACTTTACAAGGTGAGGGCCCAGCACAGGCAGCTGTGATTCTTGCAGGTTTGCATCACTCAGATAAAAGGACAATAATAAAGAGCAGCCAGGTCCTACAAACACCAATATCATCTCCATGCTTTTTTCCAGCTTCAGGAAAACAGAACATTTTCATATTTCCAGAATTTGTTTTAACTATGGCAAAACTATCAGCCAGCTCTGACTCAGGGATCCCTCCCTAGACAGAAAAAGAGCTAAGCACTTTTTGCACGTCGGTGTTTTCAGACTATTTCAGCAGAAATGGATTCATACCTAAACACAAGGGTTTCCCTGAACAGCACGCTACTACAGAACTACATTTGAAAACCAACACCTTTACGAAATATAAAAAGCTTCTTTACCTTCTGAAGCCATCGGTTTCAATCATTATAAGGTGTAACAAATACTTGTTTAACAAAGAGGGTTATTAATTATATAAAAAGGAGGAGCAGGGCTTTAAGCACAGACCCTAGAGACACAAACGTACCACAAAGTTTCATAAAAATCAAATCTCAGCTGAGGCACTGTGGAGTTAATATTTCCAATATAAAATTATTCTCCAACTGAAAAGAGTCTTTGCTGCACCGCAGTATTTTCAGAAACACTGTGTCTAGTGTATGTTAATTAAGGTCTCTTTCTAGATCATGTTTTAGCACATGTATTTAAAACTGACTTGATAGGTTGGGAACCAATATTTCTCTATTACCTAACCCAAGCAGTTTTAAGTTCTGTTCTTTAACAAGTTCTGCACTGGATTTAATTGCAAGAAACATTACAAACACATGAATGATCGAATGCTGCGCTACCCAGAGATAAAGTTTGAGTAATAAGAATGGTTTATTGCTACGATTTGCTGAGAGAGATAAATCTATCAAGTTCCCAGTCCCAAGCACATAGTAAGAAGAGATAGTGGTCTGCAAATAGCCAATATAGGACTATCTCAACTAAGTCTATAAAGCTAAACCAGGATATTTATTTCCCATGCTCTAACTAGTAGTCTAATCAGTAAAGCCTTTAAACTTGCAATAATATTTCACTGATGGGTACCAGAGCGTTACAAGTTATAAAATTTCCAATTTAATTTTACTGCATCCCTCAAGCTGTAGTAATTAGAAGACAAACTCACAGGGAAGCTGTTTATAGCTTCAGGGGTGAGAATTTTGAACCTGTCCTGCAGGTCACCCATGTCCTCAGGGTTCCCAGATCTAACAGCTGCCTGCAGACCCAGGAGTTTATTGTAATACTGCAGTAACTCCTCACTCAGATGAAGGGGGCAGATGTAGATGACGTCCACGTTGGCATCTAAAACAAAGGGGCACAGTGTTCATTACTGGAAGAAAGGTAGACTCCATTCAGAACAGCAATCTGATAATTCCTGATCATTTGTTAACAAACAGCTTCTCCCTTCAAGAACACTGGAAATAAAAATGAGATCTGCAATTCCCAAATCTTTGTGGTTTAATTGCTTTTTCTCTGCTTCAGCATTTCTCTGAAGACAGGTCAGCAACCCAAAGAAATAGCTAGTTTCGGGATTCAATCTGCAGAACATATTTGGGGCAGAATTTTGAAAGTGTTGCGGGGGATTTATATGCGCAATTCACATTAACATCGATGAGAACTGCGCACTGCTTTAAAAATATATCCCATTAACTTCAGTAAATTATAAAACTGAGCTATTAAGCTTAGAAAGCTGATGAAATTGCAATTTCATACGCTGGCTGGATTTTGCATGGCTTGGTCCTATTCTTGTCCTGGCCCCATAAAAGCTCACGGTAGGATACCATTAATAACTATTGCTGAGCATGTGAGTGTGCAGATTAGCTAGTTAAATACCACAGGGTGAAAATCTGTTTTTCTGCATGTAAAACAACTTGGGCTGAAAGACAGTGTATACACAAACACTTCAGAGGTGAGAAAGTGAGAGTCTTTCATATATGCTGTTTTGGAGAATTTTAACTACTCTGCTCTTCAAAAATATTAATAGATGAGCTAATGAATTAATGGGCCTTGCAGCATCAAAAAGCATGCCTGGATTTTGATCCAAGTCCTGCTGCAATCAGTAGGAAGTCTTTCATTGTCTTTCCTGGGCACAGGAACAAGAGCCCCGAAAGTGCCAGGGACAACTGCCACTCCACATGAATGGATGAGAAGCAAAGCAAGTATTGGAGTAAAGGAAACCCTGAGCCTGAGGTTATAAAGGAATAAGACATCTCACTCTTTCGCTTTGGTTTGCCATCCTGCTACAGGCAGACAGCCCACATGAAAAACAGAAGGCCAGAATCTCAGCTGAAGCATTTTAGTAGCACAGCATCCAACAATCAGCCCTGTGTCTGAAGCCCCAACAGAGCCTTTATATAATACAGTTCATTACCATACAAGTTTTAAAAATAATTAAAAGAGCAGTTCATTAGAACTGTTAGTCAATACTCCATTGCTTTTAGGCTTTTACTCAGACTTGCAAAACGAGTCTGAAAATTTACCAGCTAGGGTACAAAAAGACTACTCGCCAAAGTCAGCTGTAACACTGAATGGACTGCGCTGTCAAAAATAGACAAGCTCAAGTGAATTTGTCGAATAAAATGCTGCAATACATTTTCCTACTCCTAGCACTGCCCTATAAACAGATATACAAGTCTGCTTTGGACACAGTGAGGCTCCAGAGACAGATTAGCTAATAGCAGGTCACAACGAGCAAGGAAATCCTCTGGTATTGTAAAGCAAAAGAAAACCAATACGGTAAATGTCAACCTTCTTCTTCCAGGCACAGGCAAAGCTTCTGATCTAGTTAATAAATTAGTTAATATTTAACTAGTTTGTGTCTTACTCGTGGTCTATTTTACAGTAGAACCAATTTTCATGTTCCCAGATTTTAAAGTGACAAAGAATGCCTGTATAATGTGTTGACTTTGTCCCTTTAAGTTTCTATCATTTTAGAGACAAAAAAAAAAAATTCCATGTTTAAAAATAAAAAAATAAAATTGTACTGTAGAAAAACAATATCAGTGTTGAGATAATATATAAGGCAATTACATTATTATTTTAGGCAACTGTAAATTTCTGAATCTAATATTTTTGTTACCAGCCTACTAAATGGCACTTATAAAATAATAATGATACTAAAATATACATGAATCATGTAAAATATGTCATTCCAGGGAGCCAATGAAGTTGGTCATTGACAAATAATATTCCTCACTGCTTTGCTTAAAAGCAGACTGTCATTCTAGGGTAAAACTTTCTAATGTATGCCTTTTCCTTGTTTGCCAATTAGTAAAAAAAATAAGGTTTAAATAAGGGCTTGCTCTTTTCTAGCAATAAGGGCTTGCTCTTTTCTCTCCGTATGAGCCTGAATGAACACTAGCAGAATTAGTTACCTAATTTTGTAGAACACTAAACACTTTTGATGGTTTGTGGTGCTCAGCATGCCACAGGATGGGGCTGCTTTACCTTATCACAGAGTCAGAAACAATCAGCATGTTCTTATTGAGAACACGGACAGGAGCAAATGCCATAGCAGAGAAATTACTTCTGAGTTTACATGCTCTCTATATTTAACATTAATACAAAAAGACGGTCCTCATTGGTCATTCTCTATTACTCACAACTATGGGGGGAAAAAAAAAGAAAAAAAAAAAAAGGCAGCAGCTCAGAACATACCCAGTATGTCACACAGCCTTCCCATCTGCATGTTCTGTTGCAGAGCAAGATCAGGAATACGCTCACGGGTGCACTGGGAATATCCTGGAAAACAAGTAAAGCCTTTTGCAAACTGTGTTCAGAAAACCCCTGGTACATATTTGAAAGAAATCAGAGCCCTGGACTACAAAAAGCTGTAATAAAAGTATTTCAAATCCCAAACTTGGTATAGCACTAATTGCATCATCTTTATGAATTTATTTTTATTAGTGAACTGATGTAACGTATGTTTTTGTGTCCTGAGATTTTAAATACAGACTTAAACATTACAGACCTATAGAGCTTTAGAATTTAAACATGCAGACTGAGTATTTTGTTTGAGTCTTCTCTGTTGCTGGATATTTTTTTTTTAAACACTGAAAAAAATGACACCATCATTAAGCAGGATTCCTGGTACATTTTGTCCTTCACACAGATAAAAGGCAACAAAATCACTTCATTAAGGAGTGTCTCAGTGATACCCCATCACTTTGTTGCAGAGGATGAATGAGTGGCAGCCTGTCTCAGCGTAGATTACTTATTTGGAGGTCAGACTTCCAACTGATTGCATACTCGCATTCAAAAAGACTTCAATAAATGACACGACCACTGTAACTATCATCTCTAATCCTGTAATTTTTAAATTCAGTTAATTCCGAGTTAATCAGTGTGTATACACAAACACACACAGCCACACAATGCGAGTTGCTAGTTGCAATAGCTGTGATTAAATCAATATCCTAATAGCCAGCGTTTGGCATGAAATCCTGACCGATCCAGTAACAAGATCCGTACGACATTTCCAGATATCTGCACATGACCAACCATCTGAAATTGATGAAAAGCTTAATTTGACTAAAATCTGCTCAGTATTTCAGTAATAGCGGACCATCCAGGCAAATTACAAGGACAATTATAAGTAATCAGCATTTCTAGGTGCTGTGGCGGTGACACTTTGCACACGCGAGAGCAGAACTAACAAAAGACAGAGGCAGGGAATCACCACTTTCATTTTCAGTAATTTCTTGTAAAGCTTACATATTGTAGTTAGCACCACGCACGTGCAGAACTACATCAACGTAAAAGATACTGGGGTTTTTTGCCACTCTAATATGAAGTTACAGGAGTTTGAAAAAGCTTGCTCTGATTACTTAAACTTCGTCTCAAGTCTTCATTTTGTTCTCTCAGGTGGGGACCAATTTTAAGCCACTAACAGTGCTGCCTAACAATCTCAAAACATCTAAATCTTAAACGTAGAAAGATGATTTCCCTGCGCTAAACTGGTTTGAAAACACATCTGTTTTTCAGAAGTAAATCTGGGCAGAAAAGCAACATGCAAATATCACTTGGAAAATCAGTAATTATTTGAAAGGAATAATAGTTAAAGTAGCAATCAAACAAAAGTTAAAACTTGCTTGTTGCTGCGGTTCTGCAGATACACTACAGTGTTATACCAACTACCACGTGTGCCACATTTTCTTAGGTATGGTAATAAAACATTAATTCTCAATATATTAGCTTGCATTGACATGACCCCATTATATGTAATGGGAGGAATATTCACTCCTTGTGAACCATTCCCCTTCCCATGGACATTATGAACCACATTAATGACACATTTTGAACACTCTGTACTTACATGGCTGGCCACCTGACAACGCTTATTAAAGGCAGAGGCTTAATATCCCTTTCCTTGCAGTTTGAACACAATTCAACCCTAATTAATTACATACACTGTGATCATAAGTCTACATGTTCCAGTACAACTGTACCCTGTGACACCATTTCCGTTTTGTTATGTACCGCTGGTTCATGCATCACTAATATTTTGTGCTACAGCATCTGGTCTCAAATGCATGAAATATTTCAGGTAAATTTGCATTTTCCAGATGGGAAAGCTCCTATTTTGATTCAAAGAACTGCTACTTAGTTGATCTATACCTTCAATGGGGGTCAGTTAAACTCCAAATAGTGTCCAAAAGGAATGGTGTTGACAAAAGTCAGCACTTGAGGGTGTGGCCGTTCGTTTGCACAAGGCATCAGTGCATCATGGCACCCCTCTGGTGGAGAGCTGGCCCCCGGGAGAGTCAACCTTGCCAAGCCAGAACTGAGGATTTTGATTCAGTGGCACTGAAAGAACACTGAGTGCCTTCCTCCTTCACCTAAGTTTTACGGTACTGTACACGCAATGACTTCAGTGGAATGCTCCCAGTTCACACGGAGGGAATCGTAGGGAGACTTACAGAAGTCCTAAAATAAGGGGTGTATGGATTGATGGCCTGCTGTCACCTCCCCTTTCAACCTCAGCCATGACCTGATGCCCTTTAACTGCCATTTCTTGATAAATTTTGCTCATCTCAAAGTGTCTTCTCTCAACAAAGAACCCACAACACACTTCAAACTTGCCTTTGAAAAAAGCAGTAGCAGTGCAGAGTGGGGGGGGGGGACATGACATGACAGTTTAAGTCACCACAGGGCGATGTCTGAAGGAGGAGGAGGAAAACAAGCTGTCCAGGATTCAGCCACGTTGTGCTTCCCAGTGCTTGGGACAGGTTTAATAAA
>WKFP01014991.1:173749-178865 GCA_011057875.1 Pterocles orientalis | reverse complement strand
TTGTGTCTTACTCGTGGTCTATTTTACAGTAGAACCAATTTTCATGTTCCCAGATTTTAAAGTGACAAAGAATGCCTGTATAATGTGTTGACTTTGTCCCTTTAAGTTTCTATCATTTTAGAGACACAAAAAAAATTCCATGTTTAAAAATAAAAAAATAAAATTGTACTGTGGAAAAACAATATCAGTGTTGAGATAATATATAAGGCAATTACTTTATTATTTTAGGCAACTGTAAATTTCTGGATCTAATATTTTTGTTACCAGCCTACTAAATGGCACTTATAAAATAATAATGATACTAAAATATACATGAATCATGTAAAATATGTCATTCCAGGGAGCCAATGAAGTTGGTCATTGACAAATAATATTCCTCACTGCTTTGTTTAAGAGCAGACTGTCTTTCTAGGATAAAACTTTCTAATGTATGCCTTTTGCCTTGTTTGCCAATTAGAAAAAAAAAAAGTTTAAATAAGGGCTTGCTCTTTTCTAGCACATCTTTCTCTCCGTATGAGCCTGAATGAACACTAGCAGAATTAGTTACCTAATTTTGTAGAACACTAAACACTTTTGATGGTTTGTGGTGCTCAGCATGCCACAGGATGGGGCTGCTTTACCTTATCACAGAGTCAGAAACAATCAGCATGTTCTTATTGAGAACACGGACAGGAGCAAATGCCATAGCAGAGAAATTACTTCTGAGTTTACATGTTCTCTATATTTAACATTAATACAAAAAGATGGTCCTCATTGGTCACTCTCTATTACTCACAACTATGGGGAAAAAAAAAAAAAAGAAAAAAAGAAAGGCAGCAGCTCAGAACATACCCAGTATGTCACACAGCCTTCCCATCTGCATGTTCTGTTGCAGAGCAAGATCAGGAATGCGCTCACGGGTGCACTGGGAATATCCTGGAAAACAAGTAAAGCCTTTTGCAAACTGTGTTCAGAAAACCCCTGGTACATATTTGAAAGAAATCAGAGCCCTGGACTACAAAAAGCTGTAATAAAAGTATTTCAAATCCCAAACTTGGTATAGCACTAATTGCATCATCTTTATGAATTTATTTTTATTAGTGAACTGATGTAACGTATGTTTTTGTGTCCTGAGATTTTAAATACAGACTTAAACATTACAGACCTATAGAGCTTTAGAATTTAAACATGCAGACTGAGTATTTTGTTTGAGTCTTCTCTGTTGCTGGATTTTATTTTTTTTTTAAACACTGAAAAAAAATGACACCATCATTAAGCAGGAATCCTGGTACATTTTGTCCTTCACACAGATAAAAGGCAACAAAATCACTTCATTAAGGAGTGTCTCAGTGATACCCCATCACTTTGTTGCAGAGGATGAATGAGTGGCAGCCTGTCTGAGCGTAGATTATTTATTTGGAGGTCAGACTTCCAACTGATTGCATACTCGCATTCAAAAAGACTTCAGTAAATGACATGACCACTGTAACTATCACCTCTAATCCTGTAATTTTTAAATTCAGTTAATTCTGAGTTAATCAGTGTGTATACACAAACACACACAGCCACACAATGCGAGTTGCTAGTTGCAATAGCTGTGATTAAATCAATATCCTAATAGCCAGCGTTTGGCATAAAATCCTGACCGATCCAGTAACAAGATCCTTACGACATTTCCAGATATCTGCACATGACCAACCATCTGAAATTGATGAAAAGCTTAATTTGACTAAAACCTGCTCAGTATTTCAGTAATAGCAGACCATCCAGGCAAATTACAAGGACAATTGTAAGTAATCAGCATCTCTAGGTGCTGTGGCAATGACACTTTGCACACGCGAGAGCAGAACTAACAAAACACAGAGACAGGGAATCACCACTTTCATTTTCAGTAATTTCTTGTAAAGCTTACCTATTGTAGTTAGCACCACGCACGTGCAGAACTACATTAACGTAAAAGATACTGGGTTTTTTTGCCACTCTAATATGAAGTTACAGGAGTTTGAAAAAGCTTGCTCTGATTACTTAAACTTCGTCTCAAGTCTTCATTTTGGACCAATTTTAAGCCACTAACAGTGCTGCCTAACAATCTCAAAACATCTAAATCTTAAACATAGAAAGCTGATTTCCCTGCGCTAAACTGGTTTGAAAACACATCTGTTTTTCAGAAGTAAATCTGGGCAGAAAAGCAAAACGCAAATATCACTTGGAAAATCAGTAACTATTTGAAAGGAATAATAGTTAAAGTAGCAATCAAATAGAAGTTAAAACTTGCTTGTTGCTGCGGTTCTGCAGATACACTACAGCGTTATACCAACTACCACGTGTGCCACCTTTTCTTAGGTATGGTAATAAAGCATTAATTCACAATATATCAGCTTGCATTGACATGACCCCATTATATGTAATGGGAGGAATATTCACTCCTTGTGAACCATTCCCCTTCCAATGGACATTATGAACCACACTAATGACACATTTTGAACACTCTGTACTTACATGGCTGGCCATCTGACAATGCTTATTAAAGGCAGAGGCTTAATATCCCTTTCCTTGCAGTTTGAACACAATTCAACCCTAATTAATTACATATACCGTGATCATAAGTCTACATGTTCCAGTACAACTGTACCCTGTGACACCATTTCCGTTTTGTTACGTACCACTGGTTCATGCATCACTAATATTTTGTGCTACAGCATCTGGTCTCAAATGCATGAAATATTTCAGGTAAATTTGCATTTTCCAGATGGGAAAGCTCCTATTTTGATTCAAAGAACTGCTACTTAGTTGATCTATACCTTCAATGGGGGTCAGTTAAACTCCAAATAGTGTCCAAAAGGAATGGTGTTGACAAAAGTCAGCACTTGAGGGTGTGGCCGTTCGTTTGCACAAGGCATCAGTGCATCATGGCACCCCTCTGGTGGAGAGCTGGCCCCCGGGAGAGTCAACCTTGCCAAGCCAGAACTGAGGATTTTGATTCAGTGGCACTGAAAGGACACCGAGTGCCTTCCTCCTTCACGTAAGTTTTACGGTACTGTACACGCAATGACTTCAGTGGAATGCTCCCAGTTCACACAGAGGGAATCGTAGGGAGACTTACAGAAGTCCTAAAATAATGGGTGTATGGATTGATGGCCTGCTGTCACCTCCCCTTTCAACCTCAGCCATGACCTGATGCCCTTTAACTGCCATTTCTTGATAAATTTTGCTCATGTCAAAGTGTCTTCTCTCAACAAAGAGCCCACAACACACTTCAAACTTGCCTTTGAAAAAAGCAGTAGCAGTGCAGTGGGGGGGGGGACATGACATGACAGTTTAAGTCACCACAGGGCGATGTCTGAAGGAGGAGGAGGAAAACAAGCTGTCCAGGATTCAGCCACGTTGTGCTTCCCAGTGCTTGGGACAGGTTTAATAAATAATACCCAGCTTTGCTCTCTGTATTTGGCACACCTACTGTTCAACTGAAAGTGTTTTTAAAAAGGGTTAATGCATCACACAAGAGGAAGCTTTGATAAATATACAGTAGGTTATTTATGGTGACAAATTTTATTTATTGTAAGTGCAACTATTCAGGTAGAAAGATTGATCAATCATTTAAAAATAGTTGAATGAAAAAAAAGAAACAGTATATGAATGCCAAATATTGCAGAAGTGTATTCATCCATTAGAGCGTGGGAGTAAATCTGATTAGAAAGTTCCAATTCATTTTTCCTTCCACTAGCTGACAAAAGGGCTAAACAATCTGCAAACAATGTAATCTACTTTCTTTTTTTTTAGCTATAGCAGAAATCCAAAGGTTTTGTTTTGGTGAAATAAATGAAAACATTTGTTCCTCACAGCAGTATAATTTAAGCCCTTCACTATCCCTTTTCCTGGATTATTTCCAGAAACTTGACATGAATCTGAGACTGTTGTGAAAATAAAGGCTGCTGAGAAATTCACAGTTATGACTCTATCTCCGTTTACTGGAATTCCACTTGCATGGGAAAAAAAAAATCAGACTCTGATTTGCCCTAAATGCTGAAGTCAAGGAAATGCAAGTAGAGAATTTCAGGCTCTATTTTGGATTTACAAAACCAAACAGAGAAACTACTAACTGTGTCAAACTTCTGTGTCTTGGTGTTTATCTGCTCTCTGTTCCAGCTCTTGTAATTTAGACACATTTTTATGATTACCCAGACTTGGGCCTTAAAAAAAAAATTCCTGCTGAAATCAGCTCTCATTTTGCATATTTAGTCCTCTTCGACTGAAATAAATGTTACTTGTTTCAATTGTCCAGCTTCCTACAAGTCTACTCAGACAGACTTCTTAATTGTAACATTCCATAAAGCTAAAGAAAAGAAGGCAGAATATTTCAGGGTATTTATCATTTGTTTTTCAAAACAAACATTACAAGACATGGCAGATCAAAAGCATAATTGGAAAAGGTCTGAGAACAAACTACACAATGTTACTAGCTGGAAGTGTTCTGGTAATGGGCCCAAAGTATTACAAATGGCTTTTAAAATGGCAAATGTGTAGGAGCAGAATAATTAAATATTTAAAACTATTTCTATTCTTACATTTTAAAGGTTTTTAGTGTACAGACTTTGCTTTCATCTTTTCAAATTTAAATTATAAGCTGTTCTTAAAATTATATAAAACCAAATTTGTCCAATTTCTGAAGTCATTTTATGTTGCTGTTTCTCAAAACCAGTTCGGTCTTAACATTTCAAAAAAAAAATCCACCATGTATGTACATTACATTTTAATAAGTTAAATGTTTATGATTATTTATATAGCTGACATATTTAATAAAAACAAGCATGAATAACTTCCTCAAATAGCATTTTCAAATCCCTTTTTTGGAGGGCATAATATATTTTTTCCATGCCCTACTTAAATAGGTTTCCTAATTTTCTAAGAAAACATCTGCACTCAAATTATCTTTACTACTCACTTTCTTCCTCATTAAGGGACAATTTCCACTCGAACACTGCAGCCTCCTGCACACACACACACAAATCCCTGTATTTACAGCAGAACCTTGTACAGAGCGTGCTACAGAATCAGGGCCTGGGCCTCCAGGTGAAGTGCTAAATGAAGTGGAATTTCCCTGGAGTTTTAGAATTTACTTAAGAGGTTGAAATAATTT
>WKFP01014991.1:123749-171249 GCA_011057875.1 Pterocles orientalis | reverse complement strand
CAATCAAAGCACGGATCCTGCAAGGACTGACATGGAGACATTTGTGGGGGCTGTGGGAAGAGAATAGCCACAGATGAGGAGTAATTGCCATTGATCATAAATGAGTGGTCCAGACACACAACTCTATTACTATTTGTGACTTCACTGTGGCAATTTATGCATCTGAAATACACTCGTACTGATTTGTAACCACAAAGTCTAGCCCAGCTTTACCATAAAACCTATTGCCACACAAAGACTTCGGAGGTCATGCAAGATGATAAATGTTTTTATGGAAATAAATTAATTGCACAGAGGAACTGTGCTTGATTTACCCAATATAAAAATTTAAGATCAACAATGATTCACTGGGTTACAATCAGAAAGGAATGGCAATAATATTCTTCTGCTGAGACTGCCTCCACCTAACCCAGGAGAATGGGTCACACCTTGCCATATAAATGCAAACAGAGTAAAATTTGGAATAGAAATGTTCCTGCCTCTTAACAGAACTCCATATTTACCCACAACTGTAGCCAGCAACTCATTAGCTCTGATTTTAAATCAAGGGCACTGTTTTCAAACTGGTTTTAGGCTCATTGATCTCGATTTCTCAAATTTGCTTTTTTTTTTTTCTAGATTTCCCGTTTCATTTTCAGATCTCAATGGCACAAAAGTCAAAAAGCCTGCAAAGATCAAGCAAAACTCCAGACAGTTTGCTATGGAACACAATAATTAGCCATAAAAAGAAAGAAATATCCCTTTTGCATGGGGACCAAGAACAATCAGCAAGCATTAAGCCGTCAAGGTCAAACTCCCCTATAGTCTTCTGTAAATATAAAGGGAAACACTACATTTGCTTAACTGCAGTGAGGGAGATTTAGATGAGACACTAAAAAACTCTTTTATAACAGTAAAGATAGTTAGTTAAGCATTGGAACAGATGGCCTAGGGAGACTGTGGAGTTGCTTATCACCGAAAGTTTTCAGAACAGGTTAGAAAAACATCTGTCTGCAATAGTACAGGTACAAGTCATTCTGCCTGGAGGTCTAGATAACCTCCTAACATCCTCTCTGAATTTATTTTCTAAGATTCTGTGAAAAAGTAGACAAATTTAGGTAGAAGACTTGAGAAAGTAGGAATTAGCAATATACAAAGTATTTCCTACTTGCTTCAATATTTACTATTTACTGGCTTTGGTTCAGACCCTCCTGGACCAACTCAGCGATTTACAGTCACTTCCTAAACCATTTCTAGTGAAGACAGTATTACAAATATGAATAAAAACCTCATTAGCCTCATTGTCTAAATACCTGTGTCCGAGAGGGAATCTGCAGCTCAGATTCCAACTGTTGAGCTGGGTATGTCCATGTCCTTGATTTCCTTGCTGAAACCACGGAGCTGCTGGATGGACATGGTGCAATGTCACCTTTACTAGAGGAACATGTGCCATAAATTGCTTCCTTTGAGTTTGGGAAGGTGATGGTGTCTGTATTCTCAGGGTCCACCCTATTACTAATCTCTCCTGTACCAAAGAAAAAAATTGATTGCAGGTTTCATCGTTAGAAGAAGTGCAACAATGGCATCGAATTGATACTCTACCACCCACCATTAGGTACTGGCACACTCCACTTTCTTCTCACATCCAAGTGGGTTGCAATTTTCAGTTTTAATCTATGAAGTTTGTAATATGCCCGCCAACAGTATACCCAGGATAACAATGTCAAAATATTAGCACTTATACTCCAGGTTATTTTGTACACAATTTTAGTTTTCAAACACCTCTTTTCATTAGAATGTTTCAAATTTATGGGATTGCTACTGAGATCACTGCTCATTTTACTTACATTCCTTTCCATCCTGATGTCACATGCCACAAGCAGCTGTAACAACAGGTTTGAGTACACTTTGTGACAGATCAGAATCCTATTGCCCAGACTATAATCACTTACTAGGAGTCATTCACTTAATCACATTGACAAAACAGATGTTTCATCAGCTGTTGTAAGTCATGTAAGTCATGACTTAGGGTAACACTGGCTTTACACCAACACCAACAGTCAGATCTTCAGATTCAGGTGCTTAGAATTTGAAACATGCAGGTAGGAACCTACCAGGATTTCAGGAATAAATAGGCACTATATCCTCACAGGGATTATAAAATCCGATTCCCATGCAGTTGCACGACACAGGATGCTCAAGTACACCTTTATGCACTTAGCATTCTTAAGAATTTGAGTGAGTGCTCATTAGACAGCTGTTCCCTTGTTAGGTTACAAAAGGGCCAGAAAGTGAAGTTGGAGATGCAGCTGATGGCTGTTCTCAATCCTTTGCACTCACCTACAGCTGACTTCTTGTGCTGCCTGGGAAATTCATGGAAAGGTGCTGCTTTGGATGCAACAGGACATGCCTGGAGAGTTGTCTTTGCTGCTGGAGGGATAAGCCTTTGTTCAGTTAGGCTGAGAATACCTACAAGAAGATGACGTTACTGAACAATTCATGTACACTCCAGCTATGAAAGAAAAAGAATTAGTAACAATGAAAAAGAATTAAACAAAGGCAGACTCAAGCTCTTCCAATTCCAAATTAAAACTAGAAAAGCAGCAGTTTTATTGAAAGATTTTTATCTCTCAATATTTACCTTCAAGGAAGGTGAACTTTGCCTGTAAAAATTGACAAATACATGAAACATATTGTAATGGTGCTGATTCTCAGAAGGAATTATGTGCTTGTAAGATGGCAATTTAATATGCAGAACAGATGAGAATTAACTCTTGTAAACCACAATGTAATCATGTAATCATGAATATGGACTGATTGCTCAAATAGTCCAAGTATAGATTTAGTTAAGACCAGACATCAATCATGACCATTTATTTTGGTCAAGTTATTTATCCATACAAGAACCCTCCATCACACATAATTCTTCTTTCCAATAGCAACTGAACTCCATGAATTCCAAGGTAACTGACTCAGGGAGCGTGATGCTAACATAACACGGGCTATGTCCTAAATTAGCTGCCACACAGAGTAAGTAGTCTGAAGTCGATCTCTACCCTTTGCAACATTTGAGATCACAGTTCTTACAAGTTTTGAGGTGCCAAAAAATTTGATTACTAGATACCTGCTGCAATCAGCAAACACCACTGCTTATGTAGCATACCACTGATTGGCAACAGTACCCAGGTGGGCTTCTGTAACTCACCTTTCGTTACATCGTCTTCTAACAGGGGTAAGGGAGAATCCATGTGGAAAGAAGCAGGCAAACCCCAAAGGCTGCTAACTGTATGACCTTCCACTATCTTCTGGCTACACATCTAGGAAGAGACAGAATCGTCTTCTAACAAAGAGAAGTCTGGGATTTGCAGAGACACAATTTTCTATTCCCACAATAATAAATAATAAATATAATTTTTTTCTATGAACAGTTTCATTAAGATTTAATAACATGCCAGTACAAGCACTGCTTTTACTACTTATAAACATGCTACAGTATTGTCTACTGTCATTACTGCAGTAATTTAAAATAAATTTAATTAAATCCAATTTATGTCTTGTGATTTCTGCTATGCAAAAATCAGTGTACTAGTTAATAAAGGAATTACATAGAAGTTTGCTCAGTTTTAATAAGTTTAGTGTAAACCTAATATTTCTTGACAGAACAGTCTTCAAATATATAAAATGCATACACAGGCAAGGTAACAGAAAGAAAAGGAAGTACCTTCACATATGTAAATAAATTTTCACTGGAAAGAATAACAATCAAATTAAAATATATAAAACTACTCACAAATCAGGGAAAAGTATGACAGACTTCTGAAGTTTCAGGGTGCCCCAAGGACAGCAGGGAATGGCCCAGCCTGATAATGTGATGCGGAAACTTGTGCCACCCTGGCTGTGCTAATGTGGGGATTAAAGCTCCCTTACTTTCCCAATTAACCTGCACTTGACTGAAAAAACAGAACCTGCTGGTTCTAAGTGCCAGGAATTCAAGCAGTGATACACATCACTTTGGGACAGTGATATCATGTGTCTTGTGCTTATTATCGTACAGCATTGCACAGGGAAAAGAACATATTCCCACCTTATACTTGGGTATACTAAATACCAAAAACTCTGTTATCATCTAACATTTTTTTCTGTCTTTGATATCCTAAGTACCTTTAGCTTCTTTCTGATTAGAAATACAGATGCGATTTCATTTGCAACGTGGGTTGTACTTGACTCCTAAAGAAACAGAGAGCTAGATATTCAGTGGGTTTAAAGCTTTACAGCACAAGTAACTTCAAGGCAAGTCGCATTATTGAGATCTCTCACTGGACAACAGCAAACCACCACCAGCAGAAGATTAAATTGTTTTCTCTTCCCTGGCTGATGCAATCAGGGGCAGACTGAGAAAGGAAGCAGACAGGTTTATATGCAACAGGGCACATCTCGCTCACAGTTTGGAGTGGATGTCAAGATTCCACACTCGCATCTTTAGTCAGCAAATAGCTGTGAAACCCACTAAAAAAAGCATCCCATGCTTTTGTGAGTGACAATCTGTTACCAAGTTACTCCATTAGTCTAATGGTTAGAAATTCTTACAATGGATAGAAATGTTTGAGCTCTACTGCTGAGCTATACAGAAGACCACCTAATGCTGTGTGCTAGAAATTTTTTTTATTTGCTTATTAAAAACTTATTTCATTATGAATGATGAACTACCTTAAATAATATTAAATACAGAAAATCATAAAGCTAGGATACATTGACAGATTTGCAAAATGAGAATAATAGTACTTATCTCTTTTATAGAGCACATCGGGACTTCCTGGTTTAAAATCCTAGATTTTAACAAATGCTTATTATGTTTATGTACAACTTTTACTACAACAACTGGGACCTTTTGGCACTATTGGGTCATAATTAGTGAATAACATCATCAACTTTCTAGAAAGGGATAGGCAATTCTAAAGAACTGCTTATAATCCTAATAGGGAAATGAGGTAACTCAAAATAAACTATTATATTTTTTCCTCCCAATTTGTATAATACCACTGTCCACAAGAGACATTAAAAAGATAGAAAATATATATGCTTTATCATAATAGAGAATCTTTCAGAGAAATCACAGGCACTCATTTCAGTTATGGCCATTATGAAGCACTACGCTTTAAGGGATGTAGATACATGAATCTTCATGTCCTTGTGTTCCAAGAAAATAGCAATAAGCATATAACAAAGATTAACTTTATACCAGCTGGCATATAAGTGGCTTGATACTGAGAAAAGGGAACAATAAACCACACTTTTCTACTCACTGTCAGTCCCAGCAGTTTGTTGAGGAAACAACAAAAATATAGAAAATGAAAGAAATTTAATTAAACAGTGACTCCTGTTTCAGGCTATTGCTATCAGTAGAGCAGCACTGATTTTATTATTAGTCAGTTTTATCCTAGTTTAAATCCCAGGAGTTTTATCATGATAAATAGCACTGTGAAACCAATGTATTTCATTTGTGTTCACAGAGATAGAATAAGCTACAAAGAAAAGCAATTCAGGTAAGAGTGTATGAGTTCAAAAGCAGCCTAGAGGTTTTTTGGATTTTTTTTTTTAACTGGAGGGTGATATTTAATTCTTCTTTGCTGTATCCTTTAATTTCTATAAAGTCCGTGGCAGATGTCGCATTAAAATAAGGACAGATGCAGCTGTAATGTAACTTAAGCTCTCATTCACACTTCACGGTGCCGCTATGATTCACTTCATTACATAGTCCAGACAAAATAGTGGAACTATGGAGCTGACCCAAAACAGTCAGCTGTGACAATTCCACCCAGCCTGTACACCCTTCTGTGTTCTTCCAGCATCCTACCTGCTGCATTAGCTGCCCTCTTGAAGACGTCGGTGATATATCAAAGCAAAATTTGACAAAATGCTTTCATCCTTCAGTTATTTCGACTAAAATTAAGCTAACTCAATTACAACCTTAAAAATAATAAAAATAATATTAACTACTGCAAGTCAAAGGTTTACTTTTAGCGCCATTATCATAGAACCATAGAATGGCTGGAGTTGGAATATAGTTTTATTACCATTATTCAGCAATTTAACTTTAAAATACATTTACAAGATTGCATCTTTGTAAAAGGTTTTCAATAGACTTCCATCTGCTTATGCCAGCGCAATTTAAAACCTTTACTCACACCTGCAGCTTTTATGGCGTAAACACAAAACCTAGTGAATGTAATATCACATATTCCAGAACTGGCAGTTTTGTTTGTAGTGTAAACAGACCCAAAAAAGCGCAGGATCACACCCTGTACAACACTACCCTGCACACACCTCGCCTGCCTCTGTGCTGGCAGAACCCAAGCAACCATTGCTGCTACGAGGTGATTGGAACCTCAGACATTTTCCTGCAGGAATAACGTCTTCAAATGAAGTTTGTTATGAAGATTATGATTCAGCCAAGTATGCTTTACTGAAGGCAGCACACAGCCTGCTTCATCATGGGTACTTTTAAAGTACAGTTTTATAGGGCTGGAAGGGAGCACTTAATTTGCAGTGCAGACTAAGGCTTACTTGCCTTAAAATATGCTTGGAGTGTGCTGAAAAACTATTTTTTCATTTCAAGTGCTTCTGAGTGTAATTAACCTGGGACATGAGAAAAACAATTCTATTACCCTTTCTAAAGTGTTTTTCTCCTGTGGAAAAACCTCTCCCATTTGATTTTTTTTTCTTTTTGCTTCATTTTAAATAGGGCATTTGTTGTAACACCACAGGGATTTTCTGATTAGTTCTCCATTTGTTTTCTTTTTACCTAGACAGCAATATTTAACTTGAACAACTTATTTTAAAATGTTTATAAACACGTTTTTCCTCCAGTAAAAGAATAGAGACCAGTATGAAATACAGAGAAAAGATTAGTATTATCATGTATCAAAACTACAGTTTATCAACCAGAAAGACTAGATAGATGAGATTTGTTAAGTAAATATCAGAAAACCACAGAGCTTGATAGCACCGGTAGAAAAGGTATGTAACAGAGACATCTGTCATGATTCTCTTCTCCAAATTACCATCTACCTTCATATTTTTTAAGAAGTTCTTATCAAGATTTGATGTACACCGTTGATAATCCCTATAAAAGGAAGGAGGAAGCATCGCAAAATACAATCAGTGGAACTAAGGTCAGTTTTCAATATGCCCAGGAAACTGGCAGGTCAGAGCTTGCAGAAGGCAAGTCTCAGGAACTGGAACTCTGCTGAATGGTCTGTTGCACAGACAAAATGTACTACAGAAACAAGCTCAAACTATTCCAGTTTGGGAAGCAGGATAGGAACTCGTCCTTCTCATTCCAACTTATACAGTCCAGCATTTTATCTACCAATGAATAATACAGTTTCCCTTAGATGTAATACTAAGATATTAATACATATTATTTCCATCAGATTTTATCTACAAAAAATTAAGTCCAATTTAAATGGAAAGCCCAACATTGAACCTTCAATTTGGAGCAACTAGGCATCTTTAATAGGTCTCATACATTATTCCCACCTACTTTAAGTTCTTAAGTAACCAGAGACGGCTCTGAGCTGTCAATTTTCCATGTACTTGGAAAAATCCAGCATTGCTCCTTTGATTGCCTACTGCTGCCTCTCCCAGAAATTTACCTCTATCAAAATTCTGCCATAACAGGTGCAAGAGAGAAGAGAGATGGGGAACTTTGGTGAATCCCACAGCTGCTTTTCGAAAAAGGCAACAGAAGCAGCACAGAAGGAAGTAAGAAAGATAACTGCTGGCTTGAGCTACAATACATTTTACTTGTGGGCAAAGGGCCAGCTTACACGAGGCAGAATATGCAGGACCAACTTATTGGAATTCAGGGGTGGGCCTCCATTCCTGTCCGGAGACAGCTGTAAACCAGCAGCCCATAGCATCACAATCAGGCACCGAGTTTTGTCAAGGAATGCTGATATGTACAGAAACAGCTTCAGCAGCCTCGGCTGCACCCCTACCTAGCAAAATGACAGTCAATCTCCAATTCCAGATGACAAGAACTGGATAAAAACTTAAAACAAATGGTGACCTTTCAAAAGATTAATTTGTTTACAAACAAAATGTTCTACGTTTGTCATCTGAGATGGGGGTGACCTTCACATTCCCATTTCTAGGCTGAAAGGATGCAGACTATAGTCATCTGTTAACTCTATCTCACCAATTATTTCCTTTTTATTTTTTAGTGACAAGAAGATTTTATTAATTCACTGTGCTGGTTACTATGATTACATACCATAATACAAAAGCAACAAGCTCATTTTGAATTATTGTAGTGTAACATCGATTTGTTTAAGTCTCATTCTGCTCCCACTGCTAAATTATGCTTTGACTGTAATTATAGCCATACACAAAGTTTAAAACATAACTAGGTTTTGAGGATGAAAAGACCTGTTTTTCTTCTACAGCTTCTTCAAGTCACTTGAAATGAAAAGAATTGCCCTGCTTTGCCTCACTTTATAATTTTGGAAATGAACAGACTTTCAGTGATAAGCATTAGTGATCAGCATGATGCAAATACTGGATAAAGAGTGAATAACTGAGGATGTGATTAGAATGGTTGTGCTCAAATAAGTTAGCTTAAAAAAAAACAACAAACAAACCCACAAACCACCACAACACAGTATCACTGCCATCACCATTAGAGCCACACTACATAAGATGCAACTCATAAAGGCTAGAAATCATCACCATATTAAATTCTACCTCATGAATAAATTAAAAGGTTCCTAAGTTTACAGTATAATATACATTTATAAAAAAATAAGGACCAAAAAGTGCCAGTATAATTCTATAAAAGAACAGCAGTCCTATGAAAAGGAAAGGTATAGCTGTGAATCTTTCCTACATTGCAGCAGTTCGTCAGAATTATTTTTGCTGCACTTCAGATTAGTGTTTGTTTTGTTAGATACTCCATAGGAAGTATACATATTTAATAATTATCTGCTCATCATTTTTCATTTGTTATTCAGATATAGGCCACAAAATAAAGTGATGCCCAGTCTGCCCATGGTGTTTCAAACAGAATTACAGTCCTCATTTTAAGATAACTACAGAACATTAAAGGATGAAGCATTAGTGCTTATCAAACCCAAAAAAGTACAAAAGGGCAATCGTTAACTGTTCTTAATTTCTGTCATAAAATCCAGTGTCAGCAACTTTATAATACCGAAAAAGCAAGGAAAGAAGACCTTTTTCATGAAACAATGAGATCCTTACTAATAATTTTTCAAACTACTCAAGTGACAGGATAATTAAAAGTCCATGTGGATTTGTGCTTGACCTATCTGGTCACCTCAAACCCAGTGTGTTTTTAATCTCACCACATTTTTAAATGCTCAGCTCTCCTCGAAAACTCAGATGCTGACAACTCTTGGAAAAAAACCTGATTGCAGTTAAACAAGCAATTAGTTTTTAATTTATTTCAATGAGAGTCCTTCTACCACTGATTTTTATTTTTTTGGAGATAGTCTTTGAACTTACGTACATATCTAGGGCATGTACACCGGTATACGTGTGTGTGTGCCCGCGTGTGTGCGTACAAATATTGCCCTCTAATGGCTGATTAGTAAAAACAGGTTAGGTAGCACCTAACTTAATTCCTGTAGCTACTTTAATTGATTTTTTTTTTTAAACTAAAGACCATATGATTTTAGACCTGCAACTACACATCCATTTATTTTAGCTGCTATTGCTGATCTATAATTCCTCTAAGTGCTAGTATAGATCACATTTAACAAAAACACCTTAATTCACAATCTCAGCAGTGGATTTTGCAAATCTAATTGCAAAATTTTACCCCCAGTAAAGCCAGAACATTTCAAAACACAGATTATGTAATGGGATTGGAAAACTTCTAAAAAGCATTTACTTCAGTAAATGCTGTAGAATAAATTAGAGATAGGAAATACCTACTTGTTTTCTCAGCCCATTTCCCCGTCATAAACATTTCCTTAGCAACTGTAAATATGTATCAGAGAGCTTGACTAATTTACACTAAATGCTTGTAATTTAAGTCAACATTAAGAAGTTTTTCTGATCAGTATGTTTCAGTGAGAGTAGCAAAACACATGGCTCTCTGCAGTAGTATAATATTCCTCTCTGCGAGTGTTTTAGAGTGGTTCTAAAAAGCTATTAGCCATGATGCTTTTTTCTAATTAACTCTATATCACAGGGTTAGACAAATCACCTCCTCGTCTGGGCAACAGCTTTCAAAAATCATTTTTTATAAGTGGCAGCTTACAACTGTGCCATTCACATATTCTGTTTATGTTGTTTAAAACCAAATACCCTAGAATGCCTCTTACAGCACTGGGCTTGCTGCATAATGCTTCTATTACATAAATTAAACTCTAGAAGAGCATCCTTGTGTGAGACCGTTGGGCATATTCTTTCATGTGGACCACAGTGCTGTGCTAAATTTGAGAACATAATTGATCTTTGGAGGGATGCTTGTGCCTATTAAATTTTTTAAAAGCGTATTTTGAAGAAAATGTCATCTTCACATTCATTTAAGAGGAGCAGCAGTTGCAGAACACACATTTGGAAGAATCAAATTTTAATCTTACACAACCTGAACGTTCTCAGACGAAAGAAAAGAACAGAGAAGGGTGATCTGATGGATACTAGCCAGGGTGCTCTGAGTGTTATGGAAGTGCTCAGTCTCAGCTTTGGTAGATAATTGTTTTGCACTATGGAAAACAGCTTGACTAGAAATAAAAGAAAGGCTGTGCTTCAGAATACCTTGCAGCTCGGCAGTGAGGGCACTTGGGATCTACAAGACATGGAAAGGAAGGATCTGAATCTGTCCCTCACATTCTAAAGTGCTCCCAGCATGGAGCTAAGAAGTAGAACCTGACATTCCCTCCAAAACCTTGTCAGAAAAGTTTGATGTAAACGAGACCTAAATTCAGGTAGCCACTCCAAGATTCTGATTGTCTTTCAGTATCACCCCTATTTTTTCGATTTGGTGACATTGATTTGTGGTCAGTGTCAGCAATCCTGTCAGGATTGCTTTTAAAAAAAACCCCAAAAACCAAAAAACAAAACAACAACAACTACAAAAAACACAATTTACAAAGTACAAGCATTTTTCACTCATTCCTAACAATCCTGTTACCGTTTGAAAACGGAATGTACTCGTCTCTTTAAGAATTGGCTAAAGAATGAACAACTGCAAGCCCATTCTTGTCAGCAAAACCCCCTTTACTTCTTCCTTGATCTTTGGGTCACATCCTAAACTCCACAAGCTCTGGTTTGCTTATCTTCACTCCCTGATTTTACTGAAATTACTTACCATGCACAGTCCCATGTATACTTATACTTTCACTGGACTGGGGTGTTGCTACCTAAACCTGTTATGCTGCAAGTTTGTTTTCCCCAATATTGTCACTCAAAACATTTTGATTGTTACGTATCAATGTCAAAAGGTAGGAGATTATGAGGTACTTTCACTTTTTTTTTTAATTTAGGTCTGATATGTATTAACTTTAATAGCAAAAAGTAAGGCACGTAATAAGTTACTTACAGGAGCAGATTTTTTCTTAGGTATACTTGGCAGCCTGGTCTCATGGTTCTGTTGTTTTAAAACAGCTTTATTATTGATGTGCTCTGGGTCAAGCATAATCTTCATATCCATTTCCAGCTGATGCTGAAATAGAGAATATGCATCATCTTAAGATCACTGCACTAGGACAGAAGTGTTTATAAGCAGTAATTGGCTAATGTTCATAAATTTGAAAAACAATGATAAAAAAATCACGTTATTTGACCATCTACACAGAAGTGGGCAAACAATGAAAAAGCCCCTTTTTGATTAGATGGATGACTTAGCAAGACATGCAACTACAGTCCACATACATGCTTTTGCAAAATTTGTTCAATTTAATTACAAGCTCTGAAATTTCCAAGTTTGCACACCTTTGAGTTAAACTTTAACATGGTATTTCCTTAATGTACTGTGTTATCTGCATGGAATGGATTCAACTATTTTGCTAATAAAACTTATTATGATTTAAATCCCAATGGAGAGAAAGACTTTTAAAGTTTCTTGTTACAAGAAGTATCTAAAGCACACACACCTTTTCTATAAAGCCAGAAGCGATGCCATGTATTTTTTAAAAAAGTTTCTTACGTTGAAGACATTTTGGTTCATCTTAATGCACATGCTTTAGTTTACACCTGGATCTGTATCAAGTGTAGTTATTTCTCCCAATATTTTTGTCACAATAACATTGCTAACTAGCGTCTGCATCCAACAGGGTTTATTTAACAACCAGTGCCGAATAAGGAAGGATCCTCAAACGGCAGGAACTAGTGTATCACCAGAGAAGTCAACAGAGCCAAGGTAATTCAGAGGAGCTGGGGGCCTGGCAGGTTATGTGCTTAATCCCTGTTACCTGGATATGGGAAAACAAAAAGCTCCCTTACATAGTAAGATCCAACTAAACACATTTATACACAAGAACTCTGCTGATACTTCTATTATGTAAACATAAAAAAAGAATTTATGATACTTCTGCTTTTTAAAAAAAACAACATATGCCATCAAAAGTGTAAGACTCATTAGTGGTACATTAGAACTATTAAACAATAGTATTGCTTTGTGAAAGCACTAAAAATGGTTTAATTTCTTTATCTGCACAATATATTCTCTTCTTTGATAGTAATTACAAGCCAATGTATGAGATGCTCATTTAGATTTGGGTTTGTAAGAACAAAAGTTATTATCTAAGCCAATTACTCTTTTACCCACATGGCTGCACAGAGACAGAAAGTTCAATTTTTACCTCATCAGTGATTTTGTTGTATTTATTTTATTACTACAACACACTGCTGTAGAGAAAGGAAACTGCTTGTGCTATTAAACAAGAACTGGGGGAAAACTGAGTACCTTCTCAATTAAAATAGGAGATGATTCACAATGCAGACTCCCCACTCAGACTGACAGTGAAATGATCAATGCTGGAGTGGCAGATTCCACACAGGATAACAAGAATTGAAATGCTTAATAAAAAAAATTGATGAAAGTTACTTTGTCAGCTTAGATGGATGGCAAGTGACAAGTCTACATTCGCAGGAGCTGGAGCAGATGGCATCATGGGTCTTTTCCATCTATATTATCCAAAGTCTTAAATTTAAGCTATCTTGAACCATCTTGATGCAGAGTAAGAAAAAGATGAGAATAGGAGGGCAAACATAATGCTCAATGAGAATTATTGTGCTCAATTATTAACATGGAGTACAGTGGGAGCATACAGAACAGGTTGACATGTTCAGTACAGTTAAATGGTTCAAATCTTGTTCCATGCCAACACAAAAGTCATTTCAGAGTGGAGGGCATTTTTATTGTGTAAGAATCAGAACAAATCTGATTCACTATGTAATTCTGTTTTGCAGATGCATGTGGTGCCTAGTTTCTAATAGAGTCCAATTCCTTTATGAATGGACTACCTATTAATCTTTGAAACAATATGTATTATCGGTAGCTAAACCACTTTTCATGTCTACCTATTTATGTTATTTGCATATCCTAGAGAGCCCTAGAAACATCTTTTCATTTATATCTTTAATTCTGTTAATGAGGAGAGAATATTAACTTCTACTGTGTATTCTGAAGGTCCCAGAAAGTATCAACTTTTAGGAAAAAAAACAAACAAACAAAACACAACAAAAAACCAACAAAATCCAAGCTGCACAAGCATCAGTTCAGGTGTTTTCAATTAAGCATTAAATATATATATATATTTGAACCTATACACTTAGCAGATATGGATAGCAATGTCTTTTCAGACACTGCTATACAGAGGCTTTACAATTACTGCACAAGGAAGACACCTCCTTATGGCTCTCAAGCTTTATTAGAAGAAGAAATCCAATTACAACACATAGAGGGGGGAATAAAAAGGGGGAGGACGACAGTGCTTTGCAATTCCCCCTGTGAGCTAGATTTGCAGAGTCTTCTCTGGCTGCTGCTATGACTCAGAAATACTGAATGTGTGAGTAAACAATAATTTGAAGCCTATTCTGACACCTGTGGGCAAGCTATTTCCCATATGACAAGTATTCTAGCAATGCATATGTGAAAGTAGCATCTGTGCTCATTTGACTCCAACCTTGTTTTACCTTAACTACTATAAATGCAATTTATGCTCCATTTCTACTCTTGTACGGCATACTATGGACTGCAAAGCACAAAAATATTACTACATGAATCAATAATTTCTCTCAGAACAACTATGAGTTGAAACATTTATTTTTTTCAAGCTTATGTACCTGGAAATACTGTCTGCAAGGGGAAAAAATATTCAGTTCACTAATATTTCTTTTCAGCGGAAAGGAATTTTGAACACCACCAAAGTACATTTAAAAAAAAAAACAAAACTGTTTATAGCTACAAGTAAGGAAAAGACAGGAAGTAAGGAACTGTAGGTGATAATTTCCCAGCTGGATTTCACATCTATTTAATAACAAAAGCTTTTTATGTTGGCATGCCTGGCATGTAGAACAGCTGGCAAAACAGCACTGTTTGCCATTTTCTTTATAATGGGAAATTAGAGCTAGCTTGTGTGTCACTGGATATGCATTTCTAAGCAGATGCCGTAGATATCAGAAATGAAAAGACAAAGAGAAAGTCAAGGCAGGACAGAGCATGTGCTCCACTGTAAATTAAGCTCATTGGTGCACATGAAGAGTTGAAAGACTACAGATAATACAGAATTTACAGAGTATCTGAACTCTGATAGGTTTTTTTTTTTCCCCACAGTGTAAGTGTATTCATATAGAACAGGGTTGGAATATGGCCTGGAAAAAAATCAGAGATCTCACTGCACCTTATCCATCATTGCAAGAGTAACTAATATTTTACTACTACTTTATACTAGGACTTCTTTTACAAAGCTAATCAGCAATATAAGTGTTAGGCTGCTCATTCTGATTACACCATGTCAAGCAGCTTCAATCCCCAGCTCCTGGTAATAGTCTTAGAACTCCAGAGAGCATCTTAAGGTTCTCTCTCACTCAAAGCTCCCTTGGATTTAAACAGCAATAACCCCAAACACCTATTTTTCAATTCAACTAATTATCTTAATTTGTTTTTAAAATATGTTTGAGGAAACCACCTTGAATGCATCAGTCAAAATTCATAGCCTAGAATAAAAAAGCAAAAATACCTGGTTTCAGAACTCTAACAATATACTTGGGGGGGGGGGGGGAAGAATGGAAGGCTTGTGGATATACTCACGATGACACTGATGTCCTTCCTAACTTAGATTTTATTGGGACTGTGAGGCTGGGAGAAGGCTCCTCTCTCAGCCCACGCATTCTACTACGAATTTTTTAACACTTTCAGTCACAGATGGTATATTATCAAAATCTGAATCCATGTGGAGTCAGAACACAATGTTATGGGATCAACAGGTAACCTACAAGACACCATCTAACATGGTCTCTAGCAGAATAAACAGTATGTTATTTCAGACCTGCGAACCTTGAGAAACACGTAGCGCTGATTTGCTGTATTCCTGGACAGTCATGGGCTCAACAGGTACCCGTGGTAAAATAAGCTGTTTCCGTGAAGCACCAAAATGAAGGCCCCTGATTTAGAAAGAAACAAACAGTGAGGTTTTTTACTTATTAAACCCATACTGCTTGCATCTGGTTGAATCTGAAAGACTATCTTTTTATTCAAATTCAAATTTAGAAAAAAGAAAAATCACAGAGGTTAGCAGAAGGTTGTTATAGCTGCTTAGAACTGCGTTTATTTTGGATTTTTTTTTTACTTAAACAAAATAAAACCAAGACAGCAAATGACCAAAATAACCTCATCTGAGCCAGTATTCCCATTTGCATGATGAGATTCGGATACCACAGTTTTTCTGTCTTGCTACCTGCATTGTCTCTGCAATAAAACAGCTGTTTCACTTACCCTTTAGGGAGCTCTTTTGAGTGTACTTTATTATCAGTAGAAGAAATAGTTAACACTTGTCTGTTTATAGCATTGAAATAATTTTCAGCATGTTTCTGTTAAAGGGAGAAAATGTTTAGATTATTACAAAGGTATGAGGGATGTTAAATTTATTTAACTCAGTTAATTAAGCAATGCAGATATTCACCTGACTGAGAAGTTGACAGGCTTCTGCCAGACTAAATCAGATTTTGGTTAACGGTATGGGCACAAGATCAGTTAATCCGACAGCCCAAAAAAGGAAGCCATCGTTCTGAACTGTAACATCTGATGAACCCCATCATTTCGTAGTTAGAAAGGGATCTTGCTGGATGACAAACACATGGCCCCACGTACTCCAAGTAAACTACTGAGAGAGATCTCAAAAACTGAATTGTCTTCTGGATCTGCTCCATTTTACTTACTCTCAGCCCAAATTCCGGTCTTTCAATTGCTGTTTCCAGGTAACTAATATCCACAGCTTCTACGTTTCCTTTCAAGCTGGTATTTTTCTCTTGGACTTTAAGCTTATGAAGATCTTCTTGAACCTGAAAAGCAAGTTATGAGAAAAATCATACCCATAACCAAACCCCATGGGATTACATAGCAGGGTTTAATCTGAATTAAATGCTTCCTAAATACAGAAAAGAAATATATGCAACTCCTATACCTCTGTACTTTTATTTATAAAAAATACAAAGCCACTGCCTTTAAAGCCATTGACTGTAGAACACCTGAAAAAGAGTTCATTTTAAAACAAATCTCACAAAGCAACGGCAATAAACTTCAGGACTGAGGCCCTTTGCCAAGGGACGACCTTTCCTTACGCATTTCAAACATCTCCCGGCACAGCTGTGAGGAATCTCACAAGTGTTAACGAGGAACTGAAAGGTATGAGGAAATAATGGCATTATATACCAAAAAAATGTATATTTACACCATGTCAACCAAAGTTCAAGGCCGCATTACGCTAAGAATAACAATTTACAGAGCTCAAGCCCTCAGCCAAAATCCCGCCACCTCAGGCGCTCCCTCAGGCGCTCCCTCAGGCGGGGGCCGAGCCCTCCCGCCCCCTCAGCGCCTCAGCAGAGCTGCCAGGCGGCCTCCCCGGCGAGGGGGGATCCCGCGGGGGCTCGGCGCCACGGCTGCCGGGGAAGGACGGGGCCGGTTGGGGCGCTGCCCGGACCCACCTGCCCCAGGCCGGTTCCCGCCTCCTGCCCCACGAAGCCGGCCATGGCGGCTGCCGCCCTCACGCCTAGCGACGGGACGCGCTGGCCGGACCGCACCACCTGCCTCACCGCGGGGGGGGACGGCACATCAAACAGGGGCCGAGCCCGCTTTGCGGCTCGCTCCTCCTTCTCCTCCTCCCCCGCTCCCCCCCCTGCAGCCGGGTGGTAGCGGCGGGGCCGGAAGCAGCGCGGTGGCGGGCGCCATGGCGGCGGCGGGGCCCTTCGCGCTGGTGACCAGCTGCGCCGCCGGCTTCGCGGCCGAGGAGCTCGTCAAACGTGAGTCGGCGCCGCGGTGCCGGGATGGGCTCAGCCGCGGGGCTCGCAGCTTGCCCACAGCTGCAGGCCTGGGCCTGACAGCTCCTCACCCCCGGCGCGGGTCCTCAGGGGGAGCCCGGCCTCCCCTCAGGCACCGTCCCCACAGCGGCCCAGCTCTGTCAGCGTCCCCTGGCCGCCCCCAGGCCTGTGGGGTCTTAACCCCCTGCCCTTGAGAGGCCTTTTTATGGCTTTGAGGAAAAAAGCTATTTAAGAGGGACGGGGTAGAACGGCGCATTGTGTGTTTTGTATCCGCTGACACCGAGGAGCAGGGAATATCGCCCCCATAACCGACAAAAAAAAAGAAAAAAAGCCCTACATCCCCCAGTGTGTTGTGACCCACTGGCCACTTGCCCTGCCTTGGGTGTGAATAAGCTGTCAGAAGTTATATTTGGATTAAATAAATTTAGAATTGTCTTGAGACTGAATAAAAATAATACTTTGTACAGTAACAAAGACCAGATTCATGAGGTTGTAGGCCGTTGGGGTCATTCACACATAAAATGCAAAAATGACCTTGTTTCACCAGGGCATGACAGTGGCCCAGATGGTCCCTGGAACATGAGGGGGACACCAGAGCAACCGGACTGCTGCAGGAGTGTAGGCATGGGAAAAACCCAAAGCAGATTAAATACCATCCCTTTGGTTTCATTTTTCTGTTTATGAAGTCAACAGACTATCTTGAGCCTTAAGAATGGTAGAATTTCTAAAATTCCTGGTGGGTCAGAACTCCTGCTTTAGTTAGGCTTGCTTTCAACCATTTGTTGTCCCAATGCAGAAGCATGAAAGAGGGAAAGCTAAAAAATTCTTGTTTCTGCAGTTGTCCCAATTGTACATCACACTTACTCCCTATCAAATGCATAAAATTAATTCTGTAGGAAAGGGTTTTCTTGGAACCCACTTCCCATTTTTAAGGATTGAAAAAGGGAACATGAGAAAACCTGATAGGAGAGAAAACTTAGGTGGAAATTTTAGTAATTCTAAAATCATGGAGTTTCTGCTGTTTTGATCTTGGTGGTTTTGCCATTACAGTTTGTTAGTACAGCATTGCTTTTTAGGGAACTGCCATGAACTGTTTGATGTGCATACTGACATATGTAACTTATAAACAGCCCTGACCCCTTTTCTGGATTTGTTTTTGTCTGAGTGAGATCTTACTTAGGAGCCTGATAAAGCACAGAGCTGCCCTCAGGGACCACCTCCCTCCATCTCATTAAACCACATTTTGAAACAAGAATGACAGTACAAGGTCAGCAGTCAAAGGCTACTTGTTAAAACAGCTCAGTTGACTTGGAGTTATCTAAGAGGATTCCATACCAAAGAATAAAGTTTTCTGTAAAATTTTATTCTTGGTTGCTTCTGAGGAAGGTATAACCAAATTGGAAGGAGTTGTTCAAGGCTCCTGTACATTTGATTATTTTTCATAGTGAATTAAAGTAAGAAAGGAAGGTGAGCAAAAAGCTTCATAAAAATGCTGTTTAATCTGAGAAAGTCTTAAAACTTAGCTTCAGAGTTTGGTTTTTTTTTTTTTTAAATAGTACTCATTTGAAATGTCTAAGCTTTCCACTGTTTTCCAGTACCCAAACTGGAGTCTTACAGTGTGTCCTCTGATTGGGTTGCTTCACAAAAGACATTAAAATAATCCTGAAAAAAACACGATAATTTACAAAAATAAATACCATGTGAATTTTAAGTTTAAGCTTTGTGTAACAAGTGAAATTACATCAGATCCAGGAGCATAAAGAGAACATTATAAAACATTCAGGGACACACTGATAAGGACAAAGCAGCTGGGCTGAAGGGTGTTGGGGGGTTGAAACAAAGTGCTGGTGCAGTTCTCAGAACTTGTCCTTTTACGGCATGAAAGTGTCACACCAGGTTAAAGACATTATTTGATAACGAGACCATTATATTAGCACCTCTGAGGCAGCACAGTGCTGGAGATACAATGCGTGGTTAGATATTCTGTTAAATATGGTGTGGGTTGGTAGGATCCATATAGCATTTTGAATATATAACATGAAACAAAGCCCCTCTCAGTATTATCACTGCTTTTGCCCCCGTGTTGCTGGATTTACCTGGTCTTTTAGGGAAACCTATTGTATAAGTAGAAAGAAGCCACTGTTAGGAGGTATATGAGAACCCATTTCCCCTGCTGCCTGCCAGAACTTTCCAGGCTCATTACAAGGCTTTTTCTAGTGTTTTCATCCTGTTAAGTAGGAAATAGCGTGAGGATGAGAAGATTATTATGGTACATTTGCTAGATATTTATTCTTTCAAGTTTCCATGGGATACCCTGAACACTTTATTTCGTTAGATACTGTGGCAAAACAAACCTATTTAAAATGCACAGAATAGGATTGGCTCTTCTCAGATATGTTTATCACAAATTAAAACATCAAATAAGATTGTTTCAGTTTTTAAAAATGATGGCCAACAGATAAATACTGTCAGTTGTGATTTTTTTTCTTTTTTGACTGTTTTCCCCTCCTCCCCACAGCAAAATACCTAAATGGAACACATATTTCTGACTTCTCTTTACTCCTGGTGTTATTTCCAGGAGTATTTTTAATGGTGTATTCCACCAGGTGGCTCTCAAGGCCCAGAATGTGAGAACTACTTGGTGTACCTACCAACTAAGAGGACTTGGGATCATTTAGGGCACTGTAGAAAACTGAAATCTGTTCTTACAGCATGTATCCAACCTGAAAAACACTAGGAAGAACGATCAATACCTTAATCCCTTTGGAACAAAAACCGCAAAGAGGAGTTGTAATGATTCTGAAAAAGTATTACTTTTAAACACACAACATAGTAGAAGTACTTCAGTATCAGGTGGGTGCTAGAGAACAGGGAACACTGCAGCAAGAGTCAGGAGATCTCCATCTGGTTCTTTGATTACTATTCAGCTCTCTTCTGAAAAGTTATTCCTGGTCTCCAGTTCTCCTTTTGAAAGAGCGTTCGCTGCCTTGCGCTTACAAAACCCTTACTAAACCTCTGTCCAGCTGTCCAGCATTAGTAGTTGCAGCTTTTCTTAGAGGACCTTGAACTTAATCAGGTTTTTGAATGACACTAGGCAATGTTCCTTTGTAGCATTACTTTTCCGTGCGCATTTTTAGTACTCTTTAATGGTGATGCATCTGGAGTCTGTTTGCATTCCTGTCATCCAGAGGAGCCACTTCTGCTCTAGGAAGAGGCAAGCTAATTAACTCAGCCCAGCAGGCCTGCCTACTGTTGTGGTCAAAGAGTGACTCAGTTGGTTTTCCAGGCTCTTTGGATGGCAAACCACTGACACTTTCAATGGCTGGGCAGTTTAAAATTAAAAATGAGTAACTCACTACAGATAAGTTTGACAAGCCACCTCCATATGCTGTATTAATTTTCTAGAAGTTTATTCTGTATCCAGATAAAAATGGGGTTTATTCTCATGCATATTTTAAAATTAGATCAGAACCTGTTCTGGCCAAATTTACTTGTTTTATTAACATATAGGCTGTCTTGGAAAGAAATTCCTGGAATGTGGAGGTGGCAAATGGAATCCTTAAAACCAGCTCCATCATGGATTATATTATTGAAAATTCAGTTTAAGCTGTAGTATATTTTTTGTGGTCTCTGCTTGTTTACTCTAAAGGCCAAAATCTAATTGGTCCAAGTGACTTGTGGAAGAGCAGAGGAGTATCACAAGATACCCAAACTGCGTTTAATTTCCTGCCATGAGCAATCAGGCTATTTTGCAGTAATTTGTTACAACCCTACATGCAGGCGGAGACATAGCAAGTCTGAATCCTTTCAGAAAGTTCCTGCAGTCCTTTGAGTTCAGTGTGCAACATCCAGTTTTAGGGGGAGAGAAATTTCACAGGGGATCGGCAAAACCTCTTTGGATGAACGGTGGGTAATCAGAAGCACAATGGGATGAAAGAAGACTGCTTAAAATACAGGAACAAGTAGGGTGTCATAGGAAATGGGACATGTCCTCATTCTTCCAGCAGTACTTTGAGGCCTAAATTTGTCCATGAACTCTTGTAAGAGGGGGGAAAAAAATCACTTAGAAAGCAAACGTGAAAGTTCTTTCATATCAGCTTTTGAAGGTCTAAGTTCTTTTGTATTCTTGCTGGGGTGGCTAACTTTACGGAGTGACTTTTGAACTGACTTTCTTTCCTCACCCTTTTTTCCTCCCTTTGGCCTTATTGCTGATTTTCTGTGTTTCAATAATTTCTATGGGCTCTTTTATTCTTAGCTTTTTCTTACATTGACTTGCAATTCTGTTAGTTTAGAACCGATTTTTATTTAGTTAATTTTTAACTGTCAAAACACTAGTGAAGGGAAATTTATAGCATATTTTATGTAGCATTCAAAGTCTCCAAACAAAACATCTCTGCTACTGACTATAATTCAGCTCCACCAGGTGGCTGTCATGCTGTGAGGGTGTTCTGTGAAGGTCGCTACCAGCACACGAAGGGCATCATTTAACATTGCGTCACCAGAACATTGCTTTGGATTTTAATTGTCAAACTCCTACATAGAATTTAATGGGAATTACAAGGGAACTGTAGTATCTTGGTTTGTTTTCTCCTTCAGGTTTCAGTCACAGTCAAACAGTTGTTTACATCTGAATGAACATGTGAGGTTTCTGCTGTACTAAAGTCTAGGGGTTCTCTCCATACATCCTGGTTACAGGTAGCAAGTTTGAGGCTAACACTTTAAAATGCTTGCTTTCTGAAGAGCTTCTGTACCATATTTTATTTTGAAAGCTAGAAAAATAAACTCTTTTGAAATTAAGCTCTTTTGAAAACTAAATAATAAAATCTAGGACAGAGTAACAAATTGAGTTTGAATTTTTAATGATCTTAAACATATACTGTTTTATTACAGTAAGTAAAGATGGCTCTGTATTGGCATTGTACCGAGGTTCTGTAAACACATTGTTTTCTTGGTGTTGGTTTTATCATCTGTCTCATTCATTTTCTTTTATACAGGTATCACAGGAAAAGATGACCTTACTGTGGGTGCTACTACAAATGGAGGAGTGAATTTTTACCCCTGGACAATAGATAATAAATATTACTCTGCAGATATTCACCTCTGTGTAGTACCAAACACATTTCTTGTCACTGGAGATATTGCTGAATCTGTGCAAGCGTTTGTTGTATACTTCGACAGCACAATAGTAAGACTCTTATGCTTCATTATATTGCTTTATCTGTATGACATCATTGCCTTATCACAGTGATAGCCACAAATTATCTTTTCTTCATCTTGTGCCATCCATTCCTTTTAGGCTGTTCTATTACTTCTCAGTAGATCAACATTAAATTCTGCCTGCTGTCAATGGAAGCAGTTTCCTTCCCTTTTCCTTTCATACTCTAGCTGTAAGAGTTTTTCAGCGTGCAAATATGCCACTAATTTAAGCAAATCCTCCTCCAGCTTTACTCCTAGCTGCTGCTAGTTCAGAAAGGCTGCTTTAGGATAGCCAAGAATGGGGGAGCTAAACATAAGATTCAGTGCTATCATTTTATCTGGAATTGTTTCTAAGCTGGCAGCAGTGAAAACAGTGCTGTAGCAAAAGCCAGAAGGATTCTGAGACCCAAAAAAGCAATCTAAATAAGGAGCTGTTTTTCACCACAGATGGGAAAGGATGCATGCCACACATTCTGCAGAGATACCTTTAACCAGACATCTCAGGGTTGTCTCAGAATAAACTGGAGCAATGGGAGTAGGTCACCAGCCCCCGTAACATCCGCTTCATTGTGGATGATGTGCATTAAACCCCAGATATGCTTAAAATGAAATTCTCATGATTAGCCTTAAGTAGCAATCTTTCCTAATCTACACAAGGACTGCATAATTAATATACCCATGAAAGTGAGGTCCGAGGCAGTAGGGTTAAGTCATCTGTAAGATAAGTCAAGAATCAGAAGGAGGTTTTGTTTAAGTCAATTTCTGATTAGAACACAAGTGTCTTAAACATTCTTCATACGCAGTCTAGCATATTTCCTTCATCTTATTCTCATACTATTGATGATTTACAACTGTTTTAAAAACTAAAGTATTTGATAATGTATTCCAAAGAAATTTTTTTCCCCCCCCTTTAGAAATCTGGACTTGATAGTGTCTCTGCATGGCTTCCCCTGACAGAAGAGTGGTTACCAGAAGTCATGATCCTGGTTTGTAACAGAGTATCTGAAAACGGTATGAAACCCAAACAAGTCCCAAACTGACTTAGATTTATTAACCTGCATAATAATTTATTTTCTAGTTAAATCAACACAATTGCTTCTTAAAACAGCTGTGTGAAACTGGGCTTGAGATTTGATTGAGAATAGCCAGGTTACTCTTGTGTCCAGGAACAGAAGTTTTAAGCCAGTTGTGGTTAAAACCGAATCAGAATTTTACAAGCTTGCTTAAAATGAGCTCTGTGTCCCATTCCTAGTGTAGCAGCACATACTGGAAGTTAACTAAACAGGCATTAATATTCCTGGATGTGCACAATCCCCTCTGGTGAGGAATGAGGATGACTCTTGGTTGCTTAACTACACTGGAAAGCACGTTCATCTTTTTTGACCATTTGAACATTAAACGTTTGCTTTGGTTTTGGATTAGTGTATGCAATACAGCAGCAAACTGTAAGGTGCAGATATGTCTATGTAACTTAATTCAGATTCAAACCTAGAGTTAATGGGATTCTTCATTCACTGTGACACTTCACTTACATTTCCCTTTGAGTACCCACTGCAAAGCCATTTGATTTTATGGTATATGAAAAAAAAATTCAGAGGAGGAGTTTTAACTCTGGAGATTTTGGAATCAAAGTGAATGGAGAACCCACACCAGCTACTATATACTTTTTCCCCATACAATCCAGAATAAGTAGACAACTTTGAGGGAATAAAATGTAGCTAAAGATTCAGCTGCTGATATTAGTCTCAACTGTGTATGTTCAGTATGCATTTTTATTTCCTAACTTTAGGTGTTAACAGACAGAAAGCTCAAGAATGGTGTATCAAGCATGGCTTTGAACTGGTAGAACTTAACCCCGAGGAACTGCCTGATGAAGATGGTAGGACTGCTACTTCTGTTTTAATTTTTAGAATTAAAAAAAGCACACAAATATCTTCTAAACAATGGCAAGGGGCATGACTGTGTGTGCTACGTGATTACAGCATAGAATGCTGCCAGTTGGTGAGGCTTAGTCTCAGCTATAAAAGGTCAGGAGGAGGAGGTGGTTATTTCCTCCAAGAAATTCCATTTGTCTCCTCCCAAATACAGCTGCTGTTTATGTAGTACCTACATAAAAATAATATCTACTTTTTCTGGCCCTAATCCTAGGACTGTATTGATTGATTAGAAGCATTTGTATTCCACTTTGGAAATAAATCTAAAAAACAAGAACCAGAGAGATGCACAAGGGCAGGAAAATTCTTTGTCTTAAAAAAAAAGACTTCAAAAACCATTGTACATAACAAGAAAAGATAGACATTATTCAAACAGTGACACAATAGGCTGAAAAGGGGAGATTTGTGAAAAACAATTCAGAATAGCATGCACTGCTACACAGGAAATAAACTAGTTTCAAAATCACTGTCTGACCATAAATTTATAACTTGAAAAACCCATCAAGCAAAGTCAGAGTGTGATGTTCCACTCTTGAAAAGTGACTGTGCACTTCCTGACAGCCTTATCTCCCCATGTCAGTGACACAAAAAAAAGTGTTTACATCTTACCTCTATAGAGGCAAAACGAGACAACTGACTCAATTTCCAGGCTTGAGTGGAATTAGTCACTAACATTTGCTCTATTTCAGGTTCACCAAGTACAGAGCTGTCACCAAAAGTAATTTGGTCTAAAGGCCTAAGCTAGATCTCAGGTCCCACCCCTTCCCTCCTTTAAAGGCCTAGATAAAAATTGTATCTTGAGTAGCTAACAGCCTCCCTCCTCCCCTAGCTATGTCTTTAAAGGTGTATTTCTTTTTGACACTTTTTTTAATCAGGGAGAGACACACATACTCCTGATTTATAGAAACCAGAAAAATTGGATACCTTTTAGACTGCAGTTTTCTTACTGAGTGCTTTGAAAGGAAATACTAGTAACATTACGTCAAGTTATTTTTCTATTGAATAATTGTTGTAAAGAACAAGCTATTTACCATTTAAATAATATAAGTAATGGGAATAATAACAACTCAGGATGTTAACCTTTGGAGTATTAAAATCTTTACTGGATTTTTAATATGGTCGTTGATTCACTGTGACTCGGGCATAGGAGGAAATATATTCCAGAGAGTAAGATAGTTACCCTGTAAACATGCTGTATGAATTACAAAGGATGCAGTGGATGCAGTAAACATACTGGGCCAATATCTGTTTACAAAGGATGACATCTCTGGCAGCTCATCACAAACGAACTGCAGCTCTTGCTATGAGTACACTGTCAGTCTGTTGTTTGTGCAGTAAGGACAAGAGCTCTCAACTGAGGCTCTTGATAATACAAAACCAAACAGCAATGTCAGAGGGCAAAACATTTGATCTCGGGGGTCACAGACAGCTTTAAATTAATTTTTAAAGGCAGTTTCAATTACTGCACCTGTCCCTGAGTCATCCTAGAAGAGTTTGATTTTTAAGCAATCACATTTCTGCATCCAAAGGGTTTTCCCCCCCACCCTGTTGTTTTGTGGACCTGCACAAACATGGGAAGCTGACTAAACTGAGGAAATGGGAAAACTGACTTTATACAAGGTGGTGTCAAATCTATTCAATAAATAAATTGAACTCCAAATAATGCTTCCCCTAGTCTTCCAAGTTACTGTAATTCACAGGATTACTGGAACATTTGGAGTTAGATGTTGTGGAGATAGCTTTACAATTCAAATTTTCATTTTTAACAAGCATTCCACCTTTTTTAAATGGTTGCCTGAAGTTCTCTTCTTTCTAAAGGAAGGAAGAGTAATGCCAGCACCTATTTTTGTGCCATACAGTATTCCAAAAGATCTTGTGGTAAAAGATGCTTTGAACAACAACTTAAAAATTGTCTATTACTATTAAATTTACTTGTATGTTATTTGACAGTGCTAAATACTTAGCAAAGCCCCACTTAGAATTTAGATCTCTCTACAACAGGCTGAGAGCACACAGTTCATAATACCTGGAAGCTAGACCAAGCAAGGCATTAATTGAGATTTGTTTGGTCTCTCAGAAAGCAAAGGCAAGAAATCTGTGTTTCCCAACAACAGTAGTGATGTATATCTATTGCAGTGAGGTAGGACAGACATTCAGACACACATCTTCTGATGTTCAGGCATGTAGTGGTTTTTTGGTCTAACTGTTAGGAGTGCAACGTCTCTGTCTTTTGGTTTAGATGACTTTCCAGAGTCCACCGGAGTGAAACGAATTGTACAAGCTTTGAATGCCAACGTCTGGTCCAACGTTGTCATGAAGAGTGGTACGTAACACGGGTTCCTGCTATATGAATTCTGGAGAATGTAAGGCCTGGTGGGCTTAGTATTTTTCCACAAAAGTTTAAACTGCTGTCACTGCATCAGTATACAGAGAGCTAGAGCACTCTGCAACATTTTACATGGTGTATAGTAGGATTCCAGGTATTGTTTTCATTTCCCTTGATGCTCAGAGAAACTTACAGGCAATGGGTAATATTTATCCTCATTTCATCGTTTGTTCCTGTTCCCTCTGTGCTTTGACTTGCTCTCTACCAACAATTTGAGTTGAATATTCCACCAACTCTTCAGATTCCAAAGAAAAATGAAAGCTTGTTCCACAAAAATCTAGAACAAATAGCTGGTCATTATCCGTTTGGTCTAAAAACTGATCCATGGTTTAGCATAGAAATAGTGTTAAATTCCAAATCCATCCTAGTTTTTTTGAAAAAAAAAAAATAGAAACAGGGATGAGAATAGCAAGTATGGAGATGAGATTTGGCAAAGAAATTATTTCAAATGTCTCTGGAAAGATATACTAAGTGCATTGCAAGGAGGACTGTCTTCCCTACAGAACACCTGATGTGAGGAGATGAAAACCACAGAATTTTTAGAGAACAGTTCAAAAGCCAGGCAACCCCAGATAATTTCCTGGAGATAATTGATTATCAGGTAGAGTGAGAGTTTCAGAGAAATCACTTTAGGATTAGAATCATTAGGAAGCTGTGGCTAGCCCAGAATTACTGCAGGTGTAGATACTTCCATTTACTTGAAAACCTTTAATTACCTTTCTAATAACACTAGCTGTTGCAGGAAATGGAGAAAGATTAAACTGTTGTGGAGTGCTTGGCCTTACATTTCTTGTTTCACGGAGTCTTATCCCACTAACAGCCTTCCAATGTTTGTCTGCTCCCTGCTGTACAATTTTCCACTGCTGTGGCTTCTTTCTTCCTACATCTTTTAACTGTGTAATGATTTCAAGTGCTGAGAGGCTTCTGCTAGTTCCTGTAATTGCAGGATGGTTACTGAGACTCAGTAGAAGTAGGACAAGAGCTACTAAACCAATAATCTTCTAAATTTTTTTTTTAAAGGTAGCTTTTTGAGTATTTCTTATACCACATCAGAATGAGATTAAGGTTGGTTCTAACTGAACATACCCATTGCAGAGAAGCAGGTAGCCATTTGAGATGGTGTGAAGTTCTCTCACTGGTGCTAAAGCAGTTTTCTTAACAGCGTATTTCCTGCATTTGGCAGATGCCACATTACAGAAGAACAGAACTTAGTCACATGTTCAGTTCTTTATGGAGGGAAATTCCTGCGCATCATTAGTGTGCTGTAAAGGTCAGACTCCTTGAAAATCCACATTTTCTATCTCCACAGTGCAGAAACCACACAGCATTCATACATGTTACTACAAACCCCTCAGGAAATGAACTATGTTTAGAATTTGTTGCAGCCAGACTGTGCCTTCAAAGGGAAATGGTTAAGCTCATTTTTCTTAAAATAAAACTTTTTACAACCTCTAACACATCTTTTGTTTTCAGCTTCCTCCCGATCCTGGAAACTGGCTGCCATGTAAATCAAACTTCAGCTTTCCCACTGAATTACCTGTAACTGCTGGCTATCTAGAAACCATGCAGTCATACTTCACAGGAGGATTTTTTCATAGAGTGTAAGATCTTTGTGTAATAGTAAATACTTATAGCATTTGGTATAGCCATCCAAAAAGCCGCTGTTACAGCCTTGCCTTACTTCAGCTATCTCTTCAGATGAAAATTTACATTTACATATAGAGTAGGAATGACTTTTTTTCAAATACAAGTATTAATCCCATTTTATTTTAAGGTATTTTGTCTGAAACCCAAACACAGTTCTTCTTAAGTCATGAAGGGTTTTTCCCACACACCTGTTAAGAAAATTCTTGACCTTTTGATTTTTTTGCTCAAACCAATACATTCATTCTCACACCAGTTCATAAAAATAGATATTAAGCATAGCACAGTTGAATTATAAACTTTTTTACATCAAGTAATACCACATACCGTGAGTACATAAAGCACTGTTGTCTCTACTACAAGAAAAGACCCGCAGCCTTCCCTGAGAGCCTTCAGAGGACAATTCCCTTTAGGAGCTGGTGGAAAGCTGTTGGTTCTCCAGGCCTCAGAGCACTCTGCAGTTTGAGAATCAGGCAGTTTCCTTCCCTTTATACAGAAGAACATAAGAAGTTCTTCAGCTAATATCTTCCTCTCACAGGGGTAGCACCCTGCTGTTGTCCTTGGCTGTCCCTCCAAGAGCAAAGCCAGTTGTCCTGAATGGCAAGAAAAGGAACAACTTCCTGTCCTTTGAGAGAAGGCAGTTGGGTACTTCCTGCTTTTAAATACTCGCTTTAGTGATCCCAGCTGAAGCTGGTTACCTAGGGTGGGGCCAGTAGTTAGCCTGGCTCTCTTCACAAAGAATTAGCCTAATTTAGGGGATCTGTTAAAGCTTAGTTATTTAGTCAAATAGGGACTTTTTAATGTTGTACAGAAGTCAGTATCACCAGATGCTAGATAGAGGCAGACTATGGAAAAATAGTCCATAAAGACAGTGAAAGAGATTTTATTGTGAAATGAACATGTAAGAATATATAAGTCATGCTCAGAGTACTAGAGCTCCACAACTATTGATGCGTGACACCTGTGAACCTACATAGACACCATCAAAACGGAGCCACCAACTGTTACAATAAGTTGAGTGAGATAATTTTTGGCTTTGATGCTGTAAGAACACTCTGTAAGGCATCACCCACTTCCTGAATTGCGCCCAGAAGTTGAAATAACGTTTACATCCAATAAAAAGAGTTTATAGGAAGGCTTTTTCAAGGGTGTGCCTGCAGCCAAGCGTTACGTCTGCCACCTCCCTAGCCACGGCCCCAGAAACAAATAGCTGCTCTGCAGAGAGCCCTGCTGTAGCTCCCAGTACTTTCTAACGGGGACAACTTTCGATAATTCCGCTGGCTGAGGTTTGCGTGCGTGGTGGGGGGGATGGAGCCACTGGCATTTTTCTGTACAGGATGAACTCCGATAGATGTGAAAGAGGTACACGGTTAGGTCACCGCATCCACCCCTCTGCCAGTGTGAGAGTGTTCTCTCTCTCAAGTACATTCTGGACTGCAGTGTCCAGACTGGCTTCAGATGACTCAGAAATTGGCTGAATGTTGAGCTTTGCAGTTTCTCTAAAGACAGCTCTTTGCCCAGCGTACTGAAGCTTGGGGAAGCTGCTTTGTTTAGGGTTGCAAATCCCAATCTTTTATCACTCAGTTGTCTGTTAATTTAGCTGGCGGTCTTCACGGGCTTTCACATCTCGTGCAAGTGAACATTTTTAAGGTGATTCATTTAGCTCAGCTGAATCACTTCTTGCCAGACCTTTGGCGAATGATCTGTTAGAGCAGGAAAGCTGTATAAAACAGAGCTAGTTCAAACCAGTGCCTGCTGGGGAGCGGGGTGAGCGCCAGGGGAGAAGAGGAATGGGACAGGACACGTTAGCTGAAGTACACAGTGAAGACTATTAAACAGGACAGGAGGTTTTAGTAGTTCTCTAATGGAGACGTGTTTACGTGTTTTCTAGATAGCTGAGGGTTTTAGTTACACATTCAACTCTTCAAAATGAAATTTTTGTATAAACGGCAAGTGCATTTGGACAGTGTATAAAAATGATGTCATCTGAACATTTGAGTCTAGAGCTTAGTCATTAGTGGGGTATTAATTTAAAACACATTTTTTTAAAAGAAGTAATCTTCTGGCACAAGGCATTGATGCTTGGCTATTTGTAGTACAAAACTTAATGTTATTTCTTTTTTAGTTGACTAAATACTAATATTTTGAGAAAAATCTCCAGAGTCCCCTGTGTAGCTGCAAGTACTCACTACTCAATGCAAGTGCTAGCAGAAAACATGGCTTAGAAAAAAAAAACCCCAACCCGTAATATCACCTATTATGATACATTTTTATTTTAAAATATAAAGTCTTGAAAATACAGTAAGTTTAATTTAAAAAAACTGTACTGCATCTATTATCCTAGATGAAAAAGATGATTGTTTAGTTTTAGGTTTGAATTTAGTGTTTTTATTAGGTTAGATTTTAAAATACCGTTGAAATACCCAGTGGGTTAGCCAATGCTGAAAGCCCAAAGCACCTTGCAGTGTGCAGAAACATTGGCTTTGATGGCTGGGTCCTTCCATGAGTTCTGAAGTAGATATCTTAAAATTGCCTTGGCCATTACTGGGGTGCTCAGTTTATTTAGACAACGTGTGCATAAGCAAAAGCACTTGTTGCATTTCCTGTATATAACCACAAACTCCGTGCTGCTTCCCATGGATGGTGAAACCCGGTCCACCGAGTGTCAGCAATAGCAAATGCTGCTTCTGTATGTTAAAAACTGCCTCGTTTGGAATCAGGAGACATCTGCCAGAACAAATCCTAACAGAGTGACTGCAAATAAGAAAAAAGAGCTCACATCTCTTGTGGCTTACAGAGCTATTCCCTGTTTGTAATATTTAGCAGTACGTATTGTTAATATAGTTTTAAAAAAGCTTAAAGAATACAAAAAATTTCTGCTTAAAATACATTTTCAGGTGCACTGTTTTACAGGTTGCTCTGTGTGTTTCTCTCCCCTGAAATATCCTCTATCCCATCTGTTCAGTTACAACTATTTGTAATAATATTGCATCTTCTGTCAAACTAACGGCTGTTTTGTTTCCAGACAGGACCCAGGGCTTCGGGCTTCTCAGTACACTAGCAGGTGCGAACTGTAGCATTGGGTCAGAAGAGAGCCAAGAGACAGAAGTAAACAGTAATTCCTATTTCTTGTTCTTTGCTCATGCTGTTCTTATGTTGCTCTTACTGTCACACTTGGTGTGGTGGTGGCTTGCTTTGGTTTTTTCCCCTCCTCAAGGGATTCTTCACAGCCTGCTGGAATGTATTTTAAAAGAATAATTTCTAAATCTGAAAAACTATCTGCATTTTTCTTACAAGTCCTCGTGAGGCAGTTGTTGCTAGCAGCTGTCACCTCATGGCTGTGAGCATGCTGGTTTTCAGGACATTGCCTCGGAACTCATCATTTTACCCGGAGATACCTGATTGTGTTGGGTGTTGATCACAGTGACGGCAGCACTGTGTCAGTGCTTTACCCCATACAGAGCGCTGGAGCCAAGGAATGATTGTATAAAGCTCCATTCAAGATGGTTTTTTTCCTTAATATCCAAGAGCAGTATTTTGTGTAAAACAAAAACTACCACTTTAGTGTTATTTAAAAAATAACAACAAGCCTACCATAGGAAACCTTGGTGTAGTACCTGTGTAGAGTGTTGCAAAAGTGGCTTTTTGTAATACAGGTGGTACAGGCTTTGCAGTAAAAAGCAGTTTCAGATAAAGAGTGTTTGAAGTTAAAACCTGATTTACAGCTGATGATGCTCTTTAGGTGCGTTACTGAACACTCTAATACCTTCGTGTTTCCTGACAGTCCAACCCATCACCAGCAGACAGAGAAGAATCGCACTTAGACAACAGAGAGGATGGAGCTAGCACAGACAACCTCCAGACTGACAGTGCTGTAGGTAAGCTCTTTCTCTGCTTGGTGGATAATTGTTTAGAGTTTAGGTGTTCTCCTTCTGGAAAAAACGGGCCCAGGTTTGGATAGGACAGTACTGCCAACTGGAGATGTTCAGATCTGGTTTTGTGAAATTTCCTGGTGTGAATGTTGTGTACACTGTGTATATCTAGAAACATCTTTGTAAGAGTGAAGCTTCAAGCTTTATGGTTGCAGAGAACCAGCGTGACCCAGCAGGAGATGAACGATGCACGCTCTGCTTGGGTCCGTCCTAAGAGGCTCAGGTGTTTTAAGCTCCAGGTCCTTGGCTAGTTGGACCATTCCAGGAGATGGGACTTTCTTACCAGTTGTACGTGGAGATCTTCTAAAGGTTGAGTGTTGTTAGCTGTGATCTAAGCACAGTCTCATTACGCTTTAATTTACTCATGGCTGTTCCTAGGCAGGTCATTTTATAATAAGCAAGAAACCTTAAATATTAGATGAACTCAAAAACATTATTGCACTGTAATGCATCAAAATTAATTACTGTAACGATGCCATGAGCTGCCTGTGTGAAATGGTTCTGTCCCTCCCGTGGGGCTGGAATTTGCAGACAGGATTTGCAGACGTTAAAATACTGTTTTTTATCAGAAAGACTTTCATACCTGCTGACAAAACAGAATAATTTACCCTAAAGCAACCTATCTGCATGTATTTCAGATCCCACGTTAGATACGGACATTCAGGAGTTAGCCAGCCTGACCACGAGAGACGGGGACCTGGAGAACTTTGAAAGGTTGTTCACAAAGCTGAAGGAGATGAAAGGTAACGGACCGGGGGGTGCGGAGCTGTGTCACCTATTCCAGTCCCTCAGAGGCCCGAAAGCCAGTCTGGGAGCTGGGAAGATTGTACAAATTCCTATTCTCCTGTCTGAGGTTTTTTTACAAAAAAAACTTTTCATTAATTTGCCCTTCATCTTGCTAGTGCTCTTGAAAGAAGTAGATACTGCTCAGCTGCCTGCTGTCACGCTGATTGTGTCCACCATGAACTAATCCTACACGGTTTCCTATAAACAAACCTTTTTTTTGAGCTTTACAACTGCATGTTTGTCTTGGAGTTTCAAGCTACAAATGTTTCAGATTAAATCCAGTGTGCTCAGCAGCATTGATTTCCTGGTGCTTTGGAATTACAATTGCTCTTACCAAAGAATACTCCTTTTTGATGATCTTCAACTAGTTTCTTGGAATTCCCCTAAAACCAGCTGCAACAGGTATTTCTCTCCCTGCTCGCTCCTGAGGTTGCCAACCTAAGTTGTGTTCTTTTCCGCAGATAAAGCTGCAACACTGCCTCACGAACAAAGAAAACTACACGCGGAAAAGGTGAGGTTTTGAAATTGGCATTGAAATTATTAAAAATAGGGTTTTCCTTTCTAAGCCACCGTTATTTCTCTTGTAGCGTTCCTACATTCAGAGTCGTAAGAACAAACCACACAGTCGTGGGAGGGCTGACTGGTGTCTCCCCAGAACTGAATGACAAATGTGGAATTCTGAAACGCCAGAAAAGGCCTTCTCCTTTCAGAATTTCCAGAATGAAGGCCCTGGCGGTGCTGAGGGTGTACGCCAGCTTCTGCTTAAGTCAATGGAAAAGCCTTGATCTGAAGGAAAATTTAATCATGCCTTAATTAGCACAGGTTTTGTATCCCATGTGCCTCCCACAAATTCTAAATTATTGCCTCTGTGTTGGTGAAATTTCTTAACGTCAGAGAAGATGAACATTGTACTTAAAAACACGGGTGCTGGATTTAGCTGCTGCTCAGTTTCTGGTTTTCGATGGTAAACGCAGAATCTTCAGTCATTTGAGGGGAACTTTTCTCCCTTTCCCATCTTTTTCCCACTGTTAGGTAGCCAAAGCGTTCTGGATGGCAATTGGCGGAGACAGAGATGAAATCGAAGGTCTCTCCTCGGATGAAGAGAACTAAGTTCTCCCGTGGCTGTAAGCACCAGAGCAATCCTGAAAGCAGGACCTTTTCCTGCAATGAGTGTTTATGGCGAAAAGCCCCATTTAGCTTTCGTTGCTTTCTTTGGTTGGAGGACTCCCGGCATCACTGTCGTGAGTGACACATTCCACACCACCTGATGGCTCGAGCGGTTTTGTCTGACTGGTCACTGATTCCCTCTCCGAGAATCTTGGAAGGTGACACGTGCAGTTAGAGGAAATAATAATTAGTTTACATTTTTCAAATTAACATTTTTATTCTTTCCTCTTTTGAGTTTAAATAAACAAATTTACTACCAGTTATCTTTCTACATATGGCTGGTGGTTGTTAAGTGACTATTTAATTCCAGACTCAACGTTTTAGATGTGGGCCTGTTTGATGGTTTTATGGAGCTTTATAGCCGACTTACCAGTTAAAACAAACCAGATTTATATGAGCCATGAAGAGAAAGTTGCTGAATTGCACCCTACTGGGGGATGCTATGCCAAGGCTGCGAGGTTAATCCTGCCGAGTGCCAAAGTTATTAAAAACGGCCCACAGGCTTGGAATTCGGTTTGCGTCTGCAAGCATGTGGTCCTTCCCTGGAAAGTCAGGTGTTGTGCCACACTCCCTGGGTTTCTATTAGAGACTAAATTTGGGATTAAATGCGAGACAGATTTTTGCTGCTGTTCCAGGGGTGAAGTTCCCTGCCCAAACCTTCTGCAGTGCTTGGCCTCCAAGGCCCGGCAGAATGCACGGACCTTCTGCTGGGGAATTCTGTCCTGAATGCCTACAGAGAAAAGCCGGGATTTCAAAACCCCACGTTGCCGCCTGGTGCACTTGTTACAGACTTCTTCTGTTCATCAGAAGGCACCGGAGTACGCGTCTGAAATTGCTGCTCCGTGGTACCAAGGGTTGGAAACAATCCCTTTGGCCTCAGATTTAGGATATCGGCGTCCCCTCCGCAGTCACGCTGGTGTTGACTCACTGGAGAGGACCAGGAAAACAAGAGGGAAGGCAAGGCTGGGGAGGGAGAGAGCGGAGGAGAGGTAAATGCCGTCCTGTCTCCTTTTCTACTCGAGTCAGCGGCTCAGCGGAGAGAGGTGACCAGCAGATGCCCTGCTGCAGAACCAGGGCTCGGCTGACGTACCCCAGGAAACAGGAGGTTTTCCCCAAGAGCATTTCCTTATCAGTCTGGAAATATGCCCTGTTAAGCAATCTTCTTTAGAAATTTTGAAATGAACTTTTTTCCAGTAGCTGTTTTTCATGTCAGTACATTTCGTGAGTCTCGAGACAGTGGCTTTCCATAAATTATTTGACAGCCGTTAATTCTGAAAGCGCTTTCACCGTGGTTCTTGACATTCCTTGCCTCTGCTTTTAAGATTAAGCAAAGCTAGAATAACAGGCTTCTTGGAACGCTGTAAATCACTGCCCGGGTTAAAACTAAGGAACAGAACTGAAGCCTTGGTAGTACTTTGAAAAGCATTTCTCCTGCGAAGGCTGAGCAGTGGCTCCCCACAGTACGATGCCCATTTTCAAGAAGAACCGTTCCTTCTCCAGGGTTACACGTACAGACATTCAAGGCACCGCACCGGCCAGGGCCGCCGCTTCCGAACGGAACAGGACAAACAGCTCCCGGGCCGTGCCGTGACTTCGCCATCTCCTCCCATCTCTCCTTGTCCCCCGCGCAGAGCGCTGTAATGAAGCACCGAAGGTGGCTCCTTCCAAGTAGGGAACAGTTTTCCATGTTTGCTTCCTGGTGGCTGAAGACTGGTTTTTTTCTTTTCTAAATATTTGTTGTGCAATAGCGATGAATGGCAAAAGTGCAGAGGAAATGTATTGAACGCAGTGAAGAAAATGCACTTGAATGCTTTGGAAAACCAGTTTATACACGTGATATCTTTATGCAGGTGATACACGTGTGCTGGTTTAGTTAATAACATCATACAAATTAACATCGGGTTCTTCTCTGCCTTTTTACAAGGCGGCAGCAGCTCAGTTCCTATAAATGATGCGTTACCCCAGGAATCAGAGTTACCAGGCAGGGAACACACTTCTCCCCCCGCTGCTACAAGGAGGAAATTTGTATTATGGGAAATAAATCCGGGAAAGAGGCAGAGCTCTTGGCGTAGCCAGTGACGAGAACAAGTCTCCGAAAGCACAGAGCAAGGACGGACAGGACAAGAGAGCGCGAGGGGAGGAGGAGGAGAAGGACCTGGCCCAGGGGGAGGCAGGGCTGATGGCACGGCCCCGCAGGGAGGCCCCCACAGTGCTCTGCCAAGATGAGCAAAATAACTTGTGGTGCAGATCTTGCTAATCTAGTAAGAAACTCTTTCAAACGTTTTTGTTGTGAGTCTTGTTCGTAGATGCAGTCAGTGTTTTGAAAAAGCACAATTCACCAAGGTAGGAGGTGTGGCGAGGAGATACTAGGAATTTGTTTTAATGATCCTTAAAGAGTATCGTATTGTATTTTTAAATCAGAGTTTTGCTGGCAGCATTTTGTGGGTCTTTTTTTTTTTTTTCTGAGGAGAGGCTTTGGTTTTGGCTACAGAATTTCCTTACAAAACAGCTGTTACGTAAATGAATAAAAGGGGCATTATGGAAAAGCAGACCTGAAACCTGTTGTCTTTTACTTAGTTTTTATGTACTGCAGCATTGTTTAACAACAAGGAAAGAACTCCCACCTTGGTTTTACATCCTTGGGGTTGTTAGCCTTCCCTGGCACTGGTGCTCCAGTGCTGAACTGGAACTGCCTGGAACAGTTGGATGGAGCGGCGTTGCCTAGGTTGAGATGGTCACAAGAGCACCTCGATAGACCGTAAATGAATTTTAAGACTTGGTTCTGAAGGAAAACAGGACGATGCTGCAGTGAAACCGGGAAGCACCAGTTTCTGGCTGTGGTCTTTGCAAGGCAGCTGAAAGGAAAGCGATTGCGTCTGTGTTAGCAAAGAGCGTCTGAAAGGGGTTCCAGCCAACACTCCACGGGCTGCAGAAACCTTTCGAACGAAACAGAACTGAAGGGATTGTCCTTCCACTGCTAGCTGTGGCACAACTGCCACTCAATCTCCCGAGAACATGCTGGAGCGAGTGAAACTTCAAAAGCTCCGTCAGGCCACACGCTTCCTGAGCGACTGCGGTGGCTGGTTCTCCCTGGGGACACACAGCGGCCGCAGGAGGGGCTGGTGGCAAGAAGTAACCGACGGGGACGTAACGAAGAACAGAAACGGAGCGTGTGAACGGCAGGGGAGAAATCAAAGGGTACTGAAACCTTGTCCTCCCATCGCTCCACGCTGGACGCAGCTGTTGACCTTACGCACAAGACCCTCAGAGGAGCAACGTGGTGCCTGCGCTCGTGGTGGCTCGGGCTGTGCTCCGGGGAAGGGTCGCAGATCGCCTGTGTCTACCCACCCTGGCGGTTGCAGCCCTCTGCTGCTGGTTTAACCCGGCGCCCTCAGAGCTGCTGTAGTGCCTCTCATTGTATCTCTGCTCTGAAAGTCGCCTCCCTCCTCCCACACCAGCAGAGGAGCTGCTCTGTTGGGAAGCCTCTTCTCCCCCTGCGCAGAGGAGAACGTGAATCCTCTGACTCCTCTCCACCAGCATTCACGAGCATTTGCAGCCATGAGTTCAGAGTTTGGGGGCCTCAGAGGGACACATTCCCCAGTCAGCTGCGGTTCTGTACCCAGTACAAACGGCTCAGTTGTCTTTTGCTTTCAGGTTGGGTATTCTCACTAATCCATCCTTAACCGCAGCCAAACTACGCTCGAGTTTTCCTGGGCTTAGAAGGTTTTTCATCGCAACACTGCTGCCCTTCTCTGTAGCCAGGTCAGTTTGCATTTCTTTTTGTGATTAAACTGCCAGGTCATTATAAATATATAAATAGAATTAAACTGACAGACTCCAAGTGTGCCACTGTTTGCTAGTGAACTTCCACCTCTGACTACAGGCTGCGGAAATGTTGCGCTCCATTATTAAAAGTAGAAAATACTACTTGTGTACAATAACATGCATCTCGGACAAAACGGGTTCCTGTGACAGGGTTTTGGACTTGTGGGAACTTTGTCCTAAACACCCACGGTGAGTAGATGAAACCAAACCAAACCACAAGTTCATATCCTCTGTAAGGGGGTGCTGTGGTGTCGCACTCCGATGCTGAAATCCAGGATATATTCAGGTGACAACCAGCAGAACGCGCAGCTCCGAGCGGATTTACATCACACTCGAGATTTGGCAACCCCAGCACAAAACCTGGATGAGACCCTTTTATTAGCACATTGTTGGAAAACCGAGTGGAAAAAGTATTCTCGTAAATCCTCTGCCAGGAAAAACAAAAAAAAACAAAACCCAAAAATCTGAATTTCAGTGAAACCCTCGGAGGCACATTAGTTCACAGAATTAGATCATCGTGTGCCTTGGCTCGGTAGGAACGCTGCTGGGAGAATGCCCTGAGGCCAGCTCCGTGTCGGCATCGATGGATTTTCTTCCCCCGGCACCGCACGGGACCCGACTACCTGCCTTCTCCTGGAACAGCCGCTTCGCTGGACATTTCGGACATTTCACGGCCCAGAGTCAGCTCTGGGCACGGTGCCGGTAAGGACAGGAGCAGCAGGGACACGTCCAGGGCAGCCCGTGTTTAATTTCTGACAGCGATTGCCTCCCTGAGTGGCAGGAGGAGCAGTGTCAGCACTGCAGAGAGATCAGAGGCTCGAGAAACCCACTGGAACAAGGGGCAACAGCCACAAATACAGCCTGGGAGAAAATAGAAAACTTTTCCGCTAGGAACATGATGCAGCCATGGAACAGCTTACCTGGGGCCGAGGTGTGCAGAATCTCTGTTCTTTAAGGTTTTTCTTCAAGATTTATCCGGACAAGTCTTGGCTCAGGCACGAGGCTGGACTAGAGACCTGGAGTCTCCTCCAACCATCGTTTCTCGGATTTGATGGAAGAGTGGGACACTCACGCCAGCTCCGAGAGGAGTCACATTTTTCAGGGAGGTCACACCCCGACTGGAGGGATGCTCCGGAGCTGGACCAGAACAGGGGCGGCTCCCAGAGCATGAACACCTCCTCCCCAGGGCACGAGGGACTGGAGACCAGTCTGCGCCCATCCACCAGCCCGCCTCCGTTCTGCGGAGGTGACCAGCTGCGAGGCCAAGCCCGTGACCTCAGTTCCTCAGCACAGACACCAGCGGTATCTCGGGGCCTGCCTCAGGACAAGCCGCTGAGGAGTAAATCCTCCACTGCTGCTCCTGCGCTTCTGATCCTGGAGTTTCCTAACCCACAGCCGTAAGGTGGAAACCCAGCAATTCCGGGCAGAGTGAGTGTTCAGCTACGTCTCGAGAATAAATCCTTCGAGCCACAGGGCTCCACTTCTACTCACCTTTGAATCCCGTTAGTTAAATAAACTAGCTGCAATTTTTTAAATTATTTTTTATACCTGGCTTTAAATTCTTGAACAAAACTGCCCAAACTGCAAAATGAATGAAAACCTTAACCTGTAACTGGGATCTCGGGTGAATTACTGGGCACAGCCACACATACCTAGAGATGCTGCTCCCTCTGAATGATCTGTGGTTTCCAAACCCCAAACGCTTTCGGTTCGCATCCTTAACTATATTTTTACAATATCCTTATTTTCTCAATAAGCCTCAAAGTTTTCAAATCAAAGTTTATTAAAATGTCAAAAATAGAACTTACAGTTTCACGTATGAAATAGGAGGGCATACATAGTACAGGCCTCTAGTAACAAAACAGGTGAGTAACGCTGGACAAGCTAAAGCGCGTAGGTGGCATCACCCGTCCGTAACATACAATCTCGGGTTAAGAAAACTCTAAACACTAATGCAAACATGCTCGTACATAGCTGGCAGAGGGGGAATAGCTCGACGGCTGCCTCCCTTGGGAGAGTGAACAAGATGCATCTCGGCAGCAGAGACTGGCGCAGACTCCTCCAGTATCCACGTACTGGAGGAAATGCAAGATGAACCAAAACGTTTATGGAATAATATGTTATTGTCTTTTTGAAGCCTCATAAATTTGAAAAAAAAAACCTGAAAAGCACAATTCAAGGGCCCATCTGGGAACCTGACTTGGTGCTGAAGGATGGAACAGCCGCTCGGGCGAAGGCTCCTGCTGGAGAAGTCCTTGGTGGGTTTTATTTGCCAGGGTCTGGGGCTCGGTTCTGAGGCGAGACTCTTGTTCTCACATCAGGAACCGCCTCATTTCTAGCCATCACCAGAAAGGAACATGGGAAGGATTTAATACTCTGAATCCTTAACTGCCCTTTCTGCTAAAAATTAAATATTTGATTCATCTGAATATTCAAGAAAGACAACATAAATACAAAAGCATGTACATAATAAACAACATATACTGGATTTAACCATGCCGCTCCATCAGCTACTGTATAGCGACTAATTATTCCTCACTCTAGCTTACCAGCTTCTCTGGGAAATTCCGTCCCTCCTCCCTATCCAGTACCTCACAGGAAAGCTCGCAGGTGTTTGTGATGTGCCTGAAGTCCTTCACCGAGCCCTGTCCTCGCTCCTGGGGCTTTTCCCGGCTAGGAAGCAGCACAAGGCACGGGGACGTCAGTACTTGCTGCTCGAGGTGGAGTCCTGAATATTCTTCCCCCTCTGCTTGGCTCAGAGCGTGGTGATCCTTCAGAGGAGAGGAAACTAATTTGTTTTAACGCTTTCTCAAAGGTTACCCCCATTTCACGGCATACCCAGGCAGCCAGAGCTTGGGGGAACATGTTGTGACGCGATTTCTCCATCTTTGTACGTACACACGCTGCTTCCTGGCAGTTCCATCAGATGGACAGCACTGGATTATTTCTAAGACAAGCTTAACACAAAATACAAACTGCAATTCAGTTCAATACATTAATAATAATAATAATAATTAAAAAAAAAAATCACCACAGTCATGTAAAACCACAAGGCCATCAGTGTCATCTGCCAGCAGCCAGGCCTGTGTGTAGGGCTACACCAATTAAAAAGAGTCAAAGTTCCTGCTAGTGACTCTCTACGAGTAACAAAACGTATGAAATCCTGGGAAAACTAGCCAAGCCGACCACGAGAGGAGGAGATATTCCAGTACAGAACGTAATCGAAGCTAGGGCACGGTGCCTGCACACATTTGTGCTACATACCAAAGCTACTTCGATAAAGTTTCAGACAAAAGGAAAAGCAAGAAGCAGCCACGTGCACCTCGGGGGCACCGCCGCCTGCAATGAAACACTCCCCGGCCCTTTCGTTAGTGTCCGCGGGAACTGCCGGGGGATGAGCCGTGGGCTGGACAGCCCCCTTCAACCCTGCACCGAAGGAAGCTCAGCCCCAACGTCCCCCGGACCGCAGCCTTCCCCAGCCTCTCGCCATGCCGGGCGCGGTGCAGGACTGTCCATTTGACTTTATGCGGCAACTTTAGCGACCGGAAAGCTTTTATGAATTAGTGAGAAGGGAAACAAAGGGGAGGAGAGGAAATTAATACCTTAGTGGAGATGATCTCCTCGGTTCTAGACCAGCTTACGGTTTCCACTTGGTCATTTTACTCAAGGGGTGATTAACTAAAGTTTTTAGGCATCATCTGAATCCTCTTTTTCCAAAAGCATCTGTTAATAACGGTTAGCAATTCATTATCCTTCAGCAGATGAATCTGGTTGGCAGGGGAAATCCAGGTCCAGTTCCCAGCTGGGCCGAGGAGGTTGCTCCGCGTGCAGACCTCGCACTGAAGCTGGAGTTTACCCCGGGCTCTCAGCCTCCACGCCAGGCGGGGTTCCCGCACACGCCGTCACGCGCAGTGAACTCTCCGACACTGGAATTTGTCATTTTTGTTGCTAATGCACAAGGCACAACAACAGAGTCCAACTTCCTGCACAATTCTGAGGACAATGCAAACACTTTGGGAGCTCGGGGAGGAAGCCTGGGGCCGCTCTACAGAGCAGGTGTCTTCCCCGCTCTCACTAAACCAGCAAGAAACTACTGCCACCAAAGTCAGGATAAATTTCTGATAGAAACCTCTATCTGGCCAAATCAATCCACAAAGACACACAGACCTGCTTCTCAAGGGGCTAGAAAATCCTCTTTTGTACGGCTGCTCTCCCTGCACAAGTCCGTGCAACCAGAGATTTAACTAAAATCAGACACATTGCAAAAACGAACATAAAATGTAAAAATCCTAGAAAACCTCCAGCGCCACGAGACAAGCCGTGTTGCACAGTGAAAGCTCCAGTCCAGATTCCGCAAGAGGATATTCAGAGGTGCCTGGATCATTCAGGAGCACGACCACCGCTGGAAGTCTTCTTCCCATTTAAATTTCCGATTTAAAAAATGTCATTTCTTGTTTCTGGAAGAAAACTCTCTAAATCATCCTTTCGTTTGCCAGCTCTTGGATCATCGGTTCCTGTGTCCGCTGAACAAGGGGCACCTCGTACCCTCTCCTGCCAGTGCCTCGGGTCCAGAAATGTTGGTTTTTTTTGCAAACCAGGCGGTGGGTTGATAAACAGAGTGGTCTTGAGGAAACAAGGACATGGGGAAAGCGTCTCTCTACAGACAGGCAGGTGCACGGAAATTCCTGATGAGCGTTTGAAATGCGGTTGCACGATGCTGTCACCCGTGCCGGGCTCGCTGAAGCTGCAGACCCCAGCCCGGCACGCAGGAAAACGTCCACTGGACTCAGCGGAGCCGCTCGCGTTCGCATCTGGGAGCGGGACTAAAGCTTGAACACAAACCGTCGTAAAGTCCATCCCAGGCTGTCCTTCCCAGAGCTTGTGTGTTCATCTTTTGTGTATGAAAAATTAAAAAATGCAAGATTTCCATAGGAAACTGATTATGGCTTTCTCCCCTCCCCTTCTGATATTTTGGCACAAATGCATGAGATACTCGACGCAGATATAAAGAAACAGATAACTGGAGAGCACTGACAAAGTTATGAGACTTTTTTGGCAAATTTGAACCATAAAAACAAGTGCTAAAGGTTTTTTCCAGTTGTGGAAGTTGTTTGCCACGACAGCTGCTGCAGGGAAAAAAAAAAAATATTAAACAGTCCGGAGCATGTATGTTTAAAAGGAACATTTTATAATACAAGTAAATACACACTCTCCCAATTTCTCCAGGCGAAACCGCACCTCAGAGCGGTTTGATCAGCTGGAATCAGTTTTAAACGGAGGGGGTTTGTGTCTGCGATGTCCCGGTCCATGCGCAGTCACACGTGACGGCACGGTACAGGCGATTAACCGGCAGCAAGGGCCCGTTCGCTGCCATCCCTGGGGCGGAGCTGGACACCGAACGCCCTGCGCCCCTGAACTTCACGAGTGGCAGATACCGTCCAACACACTGAGAAAACAGAACACAAACTTTCTGTAGTTAATGCAAACAGACCGCTCCACAACCAAGGCTTCGCTTCTCCAGCCAGAGCTCCCCAGGTGACAAATGTCTCTCTGGGAGCGGCTCGAGTCAAAAGTCGCTGCAGCAGGATCCCAAGGAGCCTGGATTTTGGCCTTTTGCTTCATGTCAGTCCAGTCTGAGACCATCCGCTGCATCCCTCGGGCACGAAGCAAGACTCTGCCTCCTTGTGAGTAGTCCAGCGTGGGAAATTAGTTCCTTTTGGGAACATTTCTGGGGGAATTAGTTCCTGCGTGTGCTTTCAATGCTTCCTTTCCCCCTGCTGCTGCAACCCCCGGGAGGACAGGTGCATGGAGGCAGGCATGCACGAGCAAGAGTCATCTCAAAGCCCCACGGTCTCTGGCTTTTCCGAGCTGCATGACACGAGCCTGGAGTCGTGTGAGGCAAATGGAAAGTTTCCTCCGAGCCGTGGGTGGCTCCTGCGTGCTCCCAGCAGCAGGGAGCGAGCGGCCGGGCAGGCACGACACGGCTGGAGGCAGCGCACTGGCTTCTCTCCGCCGAAACAAAGTCCAGTTTGTCATCACGATAAACTTCAGATTCGAACCGCAGCGGCCCATAGCGTTGGAACCAAAGTGCTAACAGTTTCAGTGGAAGTGGCTTACATGGGTATTGAAGAAACAAAACAAAGAAAAGCCAATTTTTTTTTTTTTTAGCAATTTTTTTTTCTCATCACTCCGATAGCTGGGAATTAGTTTACTCTGCACTCTGCTTTGTGCTAAGGGTTCAGCCAATTCCGTTTTCCAGAGTCTTGGTTCCCCCCACCCACCCCCAGGAGGTGTTTCCTTAGGAGACGCTGGAACAACGAATGCTGGGGGAGCCCATTTGTGTCAGGACCTTGTCTAACCACTGCAAAGGACCGTTGAGATGCAGTTCAATCCAGCAGGGAGTACTGGTCACAGTCTGCCGCCTGCAAGAAAGAAGGGGTTGGGGGGAAAAAAGAACATCAATGAGACTTACAAAACTTTACAAATGTGAAAAGGTTTTAACAGCTACTGAAGCATTCTTTCCTGCTTAGACAATAGTCTTGCATGTGGGGCCAAAGGAATGTCTCTCTCCTCTGTAACACGCTTTTGGCCTGTGCTGCCAACTTCTTTTGAAAACCCCACCACCTTTTCCCTTTACATGTGATCCCAAAGGAACAACTCACTCTGTAACCTATTTACCACTCCAATTCCTGAAGACGGGCAGCATCTGGCTCCTTGAAAAGAAAGGAAGGTGTTTAAGCAAAATTCTTCAGTTTTACTTTGCAGACCTTGCCTCTCCTAATTAGACAGCAATGTACATTTCTTTATGTGTAAGACCAGGATATTCTCTTTCCACCATTTCTTTAGGCTTCAGCAGAATGTGGAAGTGATGGAGAGAGATCAGCCGTTCAGCCTCCCTCCTGCAGCCCCGCGGAGCCCTCTCCTCCCTCGTGCGGCCGGAGCGTTTCGCCCAGCTTGGGAGGATGCTCCGGAGGTCTGAACCCTGCCCCACACACGTTGACGGGGCACTCCAACAGATCAGCTGTCTCAAAAGAAGCAGAAATGCTGCAGAATGTAAAAAGTTGCAAAAGCTATCAGTTTGTGGTATTAAACCGTGTGTTTGAAAATCCCTCAAGAGCTGAGGGCTGTGGCCAGAGTAGAGGGGGACCCCTCACTGGGTCAGCACGCACCGTGTCTCCTGCCACAAAGCGCCCTCCTCTCTGCCTCTCTCTTATTCTCCCTGGGGCCAGACCCCACGGAGTGTCTCCAGAGCGTAAAGCAGGAGGAGATGGGGAGGAAAGGAAGGGAAGGGAGGTGAGGCACAGGGCAAGAGGCTCTCCCTCCTCTGCCGAGGCCTGGCCGAAGCCTTGTTCCCGGCAGAGAGGCAGGGACAGCTGCTGTGGAGGAGGAGGATTACGAAGAGAGAGATCTAGCCTGGAAACAGCCTTGTTTTACACCCTCATTTCCCACAGAAGCTGTCCTTGGAATCTGGTGGTGGGAGGGAGAAGCCAACGTCTCAGGCCCCAGGGAGAAGCCGCTGCCGAAAAGGGGACCCTCTGCTCTGCGGGGCTGCCACCGCCATCCCTGCCCCTTCTCATCAGGATCAGGGCTCCGGGGACGGCTCTGCAAGGCTCTGGCCAAGGGCTGTGACCCGCTCCGTTGGTGAATCTGTGCCTCTCATCCTTTGAACTGGGAATGGAAGCGGCTTCCTGGAGGCACCCCACCCATTCCCAGCTCAGGCGTGGCTGACCCGAGCTGACGATGCTCCAAGAGCGGGCGTATGGGCAGGGCTCATCCCATACAGCGACTTCATGGTAAAAGTTTTGCATTAAGGGGTGTCTGGTGAGCTGTTTGGGCAGGAGGACTGCAGGACAGGGAGAGCAGAGCACCTCTCTGGCTCTGGCAGCTTCAGGGGAGCATACAAACCTCTCAGGTCCCAGAAAAAAAGAGTCTGCCTTAACACAGCCTAACGCTACAGCCCAACCACTGTCCCAGCAACACTGCACAGAAAGCCACTGCCCGCGGGGCTGCTGCACTTCTGCCCTCTGCAAATCTGCCATGGCAAACTTCATTTTCCCTTCCACCTGGACAACCAGCACCAGCCTTTCAGAAAGGCAAACCCTCAAAGCTCTCCCTGCCTTCAGCCTGCTCCAGCAGGCTCTCACCGGACAGAGAAGCGGTGTATCGCAGGCTGCTTGTGCAATGGGCTTCTCCCCCCTTCCCTCCACCAAATCCCTGGCACGCGAGAGCACTAAACACCCGCCAGGTTAGACTGCTCCAACGGCGAAGCCGCTGAACCAGAAATCACTGCAGCGGTGCTCTGGATGCAGCTCCCGCACTAACGCTTTCATATATGAATCAGTTCAGCAAATAAACGTGCTCTGACGGAGGCAATCAGATGTAGGATTTTGTGGCGAGGAAGTGAAGGAGCAGGAGAGCAGCTCCGGCGTGGTCAGCGTGAGCCTACGACAGCCTAATGAGATAGCTGACTTTCCGTAAGTCACGCTCATCTGGATTTCATCACGAGCCGTGGCTGCGAGCCAGCGCTGAAACGCTCTGGCCTGGGTGCAGGACAATTTCAAAACAAAATGGACTCCAAACATCTGGAGAAAAGAAGAAAGTGGGAGAGGAGCATGCAGGGCCCAGACTCCAGCTGATAATACGGGATCTTCCCTGTCTGCTGCAGGCAGCGGTGCAGGGGGGCATCGGCAGACAGCCTTGCTGCTCCGGGAGCCTGGGACTGCCCCAGAATTTCAAGTAAGGCCAGATTGAAGGGTACACAGTCAAGTACGTATTTCACAATCATATTTGGCTTAAATCCTTGCCAGCTTTCTCTCGTAAAACGACATTCATTTACCAGCAAATTTTGTCTCCCCTGCTCGTGCTATTAAAACAGGGATTTCACTCCCCTTGCTGCTTAGGGTGTTTGCTCGGTACTGCAGCGGAGCGACAGCAACACAAGCCATGGGGTACTCCATCCCTCACACTGTCCCTGTGCTGTCAGAATAACCATACTGCCGACTCCAAACACCAGACCCTTTTTTTTATCTTTTTTATCTTCTTTTTTATCTTTAATATTCGCTGGGAAAAAAAGTAACCCTGCTTCTCCCACTGCCTCTGGCCACGTTTATGGACCTGCCCTACGACAAGCACTAAGGAAGAAGGAC